>QLNU02015003.1:19414448-19469797 GCA_006491805.2 Dysdera silvatica | reverse complement strand
AGACTATTTTAAACCCACACGTACTCGTTTTCGAGTACACGAGGGATTCAAATTTAAGTACGTGTAGTTTCGAATTTGAGACTATTTCAAACATATACGTACTCATTTTTGAGTACACTGGAGATTCAATTTTAAATATGTTGAGTTTCAAATTACGTAGTAATTTTTGAGTAACAATTTTTTCATAACATACTCAGTAGATATATTTGCACACTTTACGTGTAGCGTTATTTATTAAATAAAAAAAAATATTATATGCAATAACGTATTTATATGTTTAAAAAAGTTTTTTCACACGTGACCTTAATAATTCAAAAAACTTCCGAATATGTTGATGATAAAATGTGTAAGAGACTATGTATTTTTAAAATTTTATGCAATTTAGTTTAGAGGTTTTGAAAAATGTACTTTGATTGAAAAAAATATTTTTACCATCAAAGTACATTTTTTAAAAAATTTCTTCACTAAAGTACATAAAATTTTATAAATATTTATATCTTCCACATTTTACATATTCTGAAGATTGTTTAAATTATTAATATCAAATGTGTACAAAAAATTGTCTTTTTTAAACAAATATATTGTGACATATAAATATTTTTTATTTAATAAGTAATAAAGATATTATCTAGCAGAAGGTTCTATCCTTCATCGTCCTAGATAACCTCAGTACTACTTCGGGATGTTCACACAGCTATCTTAATAGGCAATTAAAAAAAACACTTTTTTTTTGCATGAATGTTGTATTTATTATGTACCCACCTTTAGCATGGAATCATTTGTAAAATATCATATGACCTTTAATACCTGCATGCAGGCACAACATTTAGTAAATAGTATTACACTGAGAAACCTTACAGAAAAAGCTTTAACCCTAATTTGCTGAAAACGTTATTGTTAGAGTGAAATCAAGATGAGATAAATTTTGGCAATATGTATAAATGCACATATCCATGCTATTCTCTTGAGTTGGTCACCAACATTGGTCCGTCAACCTCAATTGAAAAACGTTTCATGCACTTGCCTTCAATTGTAGTGTTTAAAGATTTTTACGAAAATATGAAAGCCCACTGAAAAATAACAGTGGACGATTATGTTATACCTGTATGTCACTACATAAACTATGATTAAACATAACTCATTAAATTACAACTGTCATACCAAATTTTAATTTTTATCTTCATCTACACCAGAATGAATCAAAAATGATTAAGAATATTTATACATTTAATATTTATAATTATAACTGACCACTGCCTTTTATATATATGAGATTTACAAAGATAAAGATAAGAATAATCTGATGTAGTCAAAAATTTTCAAATTAGTATACAATTTCCAATTTTAGGACTGTTGAAACACTGATGATATAGGATGTGATCCTATTGCAAAAAAAAATAAAAATATATGTATAAAGGTTCTGAAAACGTGATGAAACAAATAAAAAATAAATGTTCTCAAAACAAATAACATGCTGAGAATGTTACTTTACGGAAATAAAAAGACGATTCTTTAATTCCAAAATACACGATTGAATCTCCAAGTCAAATTCAATATCATGAAAAATGGTGTTTAAAACATAATAAACATTTCTACAGTATGGTGAAAATTCAAGATTTAGAATATATGTCAGTTTAAAGCACAGGTCAACAGCTTTCAATAATGGATTTGCAATTATGCAATTTTCCTTCATGATGATGAATGTCTGAGATGGATTACATTTTTCTCCAACAGCAAAGACGAATGGCTGAGTATGCTCTCCACCAAGAAGCATGTCTTCTGTTATGAACTTATCAATTCCTTGTCCAGTCTGAAAATAATAAACATTATAGGAATTATTATCATTGACTAATATGGTACGTTAAGTTCACTGCACTTACTGAGCATGGACATTACAAACACTTAAACAGGGTTCAGACCATTAAAAATAATTATAAAAATAACAGGATTGAAATTAGGGATGGAGATATCTCTCCTCATACAAAACGTAAATAAAATAGACATGAACGTAATCAGGGAGGGGCGAGTTGGGGGCATGTGCCCCCTAGGTTTTGAAGAAAAAGAGCAAATTTATCAAATTTACATTGGAATTGTAAAAAACCATGTTTTTGCCCCCCCTCAGTATTCGCCACTGAAAATAGGGGAATTCAAAATGTAAAATAAAGGAATATTTAATAGAAAAAAATAAATAAGAATACACACAGAGTTACTTGACATTTGGTCTGGGGCATGTTGTATATTATTTTTTATTCACCTATGATCCTCGTAAGAATTATGTTGTTTACAAGTTAAATTTAAAAACAAACAATTTAAAAAATCCAGAACCTTACAGGATTTTTGCAAAACCTCGAGTTGGGGGTGTTCATCTGACGTCGTCGGGTGCGGGGGCTTTCCCGGCGAGGGTTTCCCCGATTGGGGTTTCCCCAGCTGGAAATGCTCCGCACCAAATGGCGTCAGATGGGGATTCCCAACATGCGGGTATATAAGCTTAGGACTTTCACGAACTCTTCATTCTGCCTTCACTTGACAAAGGGAGCAGTTGGCTCCCGAAACGTCGTGTTTTTAAACCTTACGCCAGTGTCGAAATAACTGTTTGTTATGGAATCTCCTGGTGAAACTCTGTATTGTTTCGTTAGAAAATGTAATGCTTCCCAAGAGTACTATATCTTGTACTATCCAGGTAAGAACAAGACGTTTATTTAGGGACTTCTCTCTAAACGGAGTCAATGTCCCTCAATATATTTGAATAAATGTTGTTATTTATTAATTATTAGCTTGTCGTGGTTTTACCTATGTCTTCAAAACGCTACCTTCAACATCAAATTGCAATGTTACAGCAGCAATAAACTTTTAATTCGAATGCAAATTCAGATTTATGCCGGTGAAGTTCCGTAATAGAGGTGCAAGGCAAAGGCAAATCGAATTACGACAAATGAAACTTCATTTCATTTCATTTGAGTGATTGATTGGTCTGTCTGTCTGTTTCAGGCATTTGTACTGTACCGAATTTCCGTATAATCCAAGAAGGCTCGTGTCTAGGTCCCTACGATTTCGGGGCCCGTAGAGACCTCAAAGGCTCATGGTATTCTGCAATTTTAAGCTCTATTGTAATCCCGTTTATTTACAGTTGACCAGGATTTATCATGATTGATAAACCTGGATATTGAAATAACGAACGGTGAAGAAAAATTCATGAATTACTGATTGAATATTGCAAAGGACGCAATCTTTAAGGACCCATTCCATCCTTCTTGCTCAGGGTTGTCGAAACTTTGTGGGCAGCGGGCTACTTAAAGAATTTTCACCTGTCAGTGGTTTCCATAAAGGGAAAAGAAAACTAGCTTACACTTAAAAGCCTCCCTTCAGAGTTCCTTCCAGTTATTTGTTTGTTTACTCGCAATATAGAAAGGGGCCACTCATGCCGATTCCATGGTTTTTCCTTATTTTTGAAAACAAAGGTTTAAATTTTTTCGGGGGAATTTTTTTTATTTCAAACAGTTATCGGCCGGCCGGATTAACTCTGTTTGCGGGCCGTATGTTAGACAACCCTGTTATAGCTCATAAAAATCTTAATATGGCACTGCCTTTGCGAGATCTTTCAAATAAATAATTTTAAGATATGAATTCAAGAAACTACACGGCATTTCTTTTCCAATAGCTGTATGGCTATTATAAAAAAAAAATCTATGGAATTTGTGTGCCATAACTGGTGTCAGACCCAGGAATTGATGTATTTTCGTTTATCTGGAAATCTCAATTTACCAATGTAAGTTCTATTCCAATTAATTCGGATAATACAAATGCACTGTATAATAAAACCCATGGTTAATCGAACTTCGCTTAACCGAAATCCGAATTAGTCGTAATGTCCAATTGTAAATATTTTTTAATAGGAACTCCTTCAGTGTTTTCGGGAAAACGCTTACATTTGTTTTTCAGTATATTTCGATTTTAATAGAATGCAAATGCTAGATATCGAATATATATACAATCCCCTATACATAAACATTAAACGTTTTCTTTATCTCGAATACCTGCAAATGTGTAGGACCGTTTCCAATGCCCTTGATATTTTAATTTGATAGATATCGAACATATGTAAAATACCTTATATATGAAAATTAAATTCTTTGAATATACGGGGTGCCCCAAAAACATTGACCGCAGCTCTAATTCCTTAAATATTGCTCCCAGACACATGTGTAAAATTGCAAAATGGCGCAAAAACCCCGAGAGGCGGAGGGGGGGCGATACTCTTCCCCGTCAGGCTGATATTGTTGCAAATAAAGTGATTGATAAATTTTCAAAGAAACCAAGATGCAATATAAACTGGAAGTTTTTTAAAAAGTTGCTTGTTATAAAAAAAGTAAAATAATTACAAGATTTTTTAGTTTAAATTTAAACTTGTTCTATTAATTACATTGTAAATTATGATTTTGGTTATTGTATATGTCTCCTTTACTAGGTTATCCTTCTGTCATACTTGACTATAATATGCCTTAAACCATATAGTTTAATTAAAGAAAAGCCCAGCTTTAATTCATTGTCGTAAATTAAATATTTTGGTGAGTATAAAGCAGGGTTGTCCAACCTTTTTGGGTAGCGGGCCACTTAAAGAATTTTCACGGATCTTGCGAGCCAGCGGTTTCTTAAAGAAGGGAAAAAACTCACTTACACTTAACAACCTCCCCTTAGAGTTTTTTCCAGTTATTTGTGCTCTTGCGATGTAGAAAGGGGTCACCTCTCCTGTCCCCAAAATTTTTCCTTATTTCTGAAAAAAAATATCTAAAATTTTTGTTTGGGAAACTTTTTTTATTTCAAACAGTTGTAGGCGGGCAGAATTAATATTATTCGCGGGCCGAATATTGGAAAACCTTGGTATAAAGGAAGGCTAGTAATATAACAACATTTACCTAAACTATTTAACAGTCCAAAACTAAAAATTTTCACAGTGAGGGCCCCCCGAAATCCCTCATAATAACATCCTGGATCCGCCCTTGCGTAAAAAAAGGTGCAGAATTTTATGAAATTGATTAAAATTGCAGAGGATTATTTTTTGTTGAAAAACAACAAAAAATTTTAATTTTTATACAGTCCCTGTACACAACAATTTCCAAAGAGTCAAATGTGCTCACGGAAACTCAAAATAACGTGACAGCAACATGAATTTCCCTCGCCCCGGCACGTGCCTATTTCTCCCTTTAAAAATTGGTGTAAAGTCAGTTACCTTGTATTTTCATATCTCTGGTTCTTTTACCACTAGAATGCTGAAATTTTGTATATTGACCTATTGGAGTATGGGGAACATTTCACTTATTGGAAATTTTTGTGTACAGGGACTGTATAAAAATTTAAAGTTTGTATTTTTTCAAAAAATAATCCTCTGCAATTTTAATCGATTTCATAAAATTCTGCACCTTTTTTTTACGCCGCTTTCCAATTTAACACATATGTCTAGAATCGATATTTAAGGAATTAGAACTACGGTCAATGTTTTTGGGACACCCTGTATATCGGATACGTGCAAAGGTGTAGATCTATTTCCAAAGCCCTTAATATCTTAATTAGCACTTACATATATTTTGTGACTTTTTCGTTATTAATATCCTAATTAAGCAAAATGTAATTAAACGTGTTTTCAGATAAATGCTGTAGTTTCTTTGCGCCTTTAAAAGAGAGATTTCTGTGTTATTCCAAATTTCGCTAATCCAACATCGGTTGTGACTCATTTATTTCGGATGATCGGGGTTGTGCTGTTTTTGGTTAATAAATATTTTAAGTATCTCGTACGAAATGAAATTACTTGTGGCATTTCGATCACGATTGTTGCAAAGAAAAAAAAAAGGAAATTAAAAAAGGAAGAAAAGAATTTCCAATAAAAATTGAAACTCTTACTGTCGTACTGCCAAATTTTTTCAAAGAATTTTCCCTTTTCATTATATTTTATTCTTTGTTCTCGAGGTTGAATTGAGTGACCTACGATACACATCAAGGAAAATTAAATTTTTTTAAAAACAAAATTTATTTCTTCTGCCTTCTTTTTTCTTTCCTTTTTTCCATCTCTCTTTCTCTTTCTTAGC
This sequence comes from Dysdera silvatica, assembly GCA_006491805.2. Lineage (NCBI taxonomy): Eukaryota > Metazoa > Arthropoda > Arachnida > Araneae > Dysderidae > Dysdera > Dysdera silvatica. The sequence continues at coordinate 19,463,717 of QLNU02015003.1, read as the reverse complement.
TTTTGTTCTTTAGGATTGGTTGGCGGAATTGAGCCATTTATCGAAAAAGTATTTCGAAAAATTATTTGCAAGAATTTAGTCTGAATTAATTTTCTGTTTTCTGAACGGTTGTTCACATATACAAACTTGAAACGCTTAATTAAACATAAATGTTTAAAGTGGTATATTTAATTTAAATGCATAGACTTTATTTAATAAACGAGCTATGTGCATTTAAACCTACAATCAATCAGTGCAAAATTAATTGTTAAAAGATATATTGTCACTGAAGTTTTTATGTACTATTATATCAAAGGTAAAATCAAAAATTATAATAACATGAAATATAAATATGGGTGTTACATGGAAAGGTTAGCCGCAGTAAACAGCGCTGTATTCCCGTCAATCCTGGGGCAAAACCCTCAATTGGGTCAGTGAAAGAAGGCTGGACACCCTTTTGTTGTGAAACTAGACGATTGAACTTGAGAGAAAAGCTGGAGTATCAGAAAGTGGCAAATACTCGAATGGCAAAAGATCAACACAGCGCACTCAAAGTAAATCTCCACATCTGCGGAGTCAAATATAAAAGAAAGAGAAAAACATAAACTGACCACCGATCCATCAACCAGATACGCTGGTTTAAGGAAATGGAGAAGGAGGGGGAGGATAGAAGAAGACAAAAAAATATGGAATGGGAGTTTTTACATCTTCCCTCAAGTTCCTCCAACCCTAGAGAGAAAGAAACTGTAACCCATGAGAGCATAGGCGTACGCATAAAGTTCATAAGGGGGTTATAGGCTCAATGGGGGGTTACAGAGATACAACTCGCATATTCCTATGTTAAATATACAAAATTTCATTGCAATGGGGGGGTCACAACTCCCATCAACACCCCCTGCGTACGCCAATGTGTGAGAGGTTAAAAGTAAAAAATTTGAGACAACAAAAGCATGCCTAATTAATAGGACGGTTTGAAGAATTAATTATTGAAGAAATGCAGAAGTACCATCGACTTAAACTATTATTTATTAATGCGTTAAACGTTTAACTGAATTTATCAATACACGCCAATACATGAATTATTTCAAATACAACATTGGAGTAAATGGGTACGCCTATTTGAAAGAGCCTTCGTGAAGGATGTGCTCACACTTCAGCGGTAAATGGAAGACTCGTTTTATTTTAAAATTTGGAAAACAATTGAACAAAATGTTTCCAAATATAAAATTAAAATTATAATTATACAAAAAAATTTCCAGATACGGAAGGGGAAATTATTTACATTTAGAAAACATAATGTAAAAAGAAACCATTTGGCATTTTGCCAATTTTAGAAATTGAAATCATTAAGTTTCCTTTCCTTGCGTTTCTAAGTGGCAACAGTTAAGAAAGCCTGCGAAGTGAACATGGTGTTTCTATTGTGGGAGTCCACAGGTTAGAGGTTGAATAGTAGCAATAATAATAATAACAATTTCATTTTAATTAGTAAAATTTTGACATAAAACGAGAACGGAAGAAACATGCAAAATGGCTTTATTTTATACATTGGCAATTTATCATATTTAAGTCATGTGAAAAACATTTATATATTAGCAGACTGCTACATGATTAAGTCATTATTAAGTTTCACATTTACTGAACTTTGAATATTTATTTAGTGATTTTCTAGTAAAGTATTTTAATAACCTTTTAATCAGCAAATCCAATTTATCATTAAATTTTATATCAAAAATCTATGATTTATAACCGGCACAAAATGTTCGCTGTTTTGCTGAAATTTTGATATCAAATTATCGTTATAACTTTCGTACTTTTTTAATATTTGTTGAGGAATTTTAAAAAGACAGGAAAATTAAATTTCCGCAAGAGCTTAATATATCTCAGGGAAACGATGGCTTTATAGAAAATATAATCTGATAGAAATCGTTTCAATTTTTTATTCCAAAAATAATTTACTTTCTAACAATTGCCACAGTTAATCCCCATATTCTGATTCAGCCACGATGATTTTAATTAAATTCTATTCAATCGCAGTCCTTTAATCCCGAGTTTTAAATTAGATGTTCTTAATTCCCCCTTTTTCCAAAAAAAAATCCCGATTTTTTTTCAACAAAAATTATGGAAAATCATATTCGCCGAGTCAGAATCCGCAAATGAGATATTTTCCGGAAAAATCCGGAATAAAAAATTTAACTTTTTTTTTTCAAGAAGACGGTGACACACGTATTACAAATTTCCTTGAATTTTATATGGAATTTTCTTAAGTGTTCTGCGAATTTTTCTAAATTTTGTTTATTTTCTGCGTGTCAATGGAATTTTCACTTCCTCATATGACAGTTCATCTCATTCGAAAAGCGAAATCGGATCGAAGAATGTCAACAGATATTACTGATCACAGCGATAGTCGAAAATTCTGCCGAGGCAGCAGAAGGAAGGAAAAGGAAGAAAAGGCAAAAGAAAGTTTCAGAAACATTTTAATGTCAGAAATGGATCAAACCTTCGAGTTTGACAGAAACCTATTTACAGAGGGCAAGAAAAAGTAAAAAAAAAAAAAATGAAAACATGAAAGCATTAAATCTTCAATTGAAAGAAAAATATTTCTGCATGTGAATTGTCGGCTATCACAGCTCTAAATTATTGTATTTCTTCTCGAAATAGCCCCATCAAAACTTCAAACAGTGTTGTTATAACTTATTTGTTTTCGATATTTACTATATTGAAAAGGATTTTACGTCTTATATTATTGGCGATTTCCAGAATAGCGCCAATACAATCTGAGTAATATATTTTCAATTCAATTCAGTAAAACGCATATACTGTTTGAAAAATATACAGGGTGTTTATAAAAGAAGTATACAACTTCAAATTTTATTTGCATCGAAACTACAATAGCTGGAACTTAATTCTTTCTTTTTATGATGTGGCAACAGTCATAAATTTTTTCTGCAAAGTTAGAATGCCTCCATGTGAGAAACAGTGAACGTACGTTTGTAAAACCTAACAGACACCGATAGTAACAGTGATGGTATTGATACAGAATCCGCACTCTTCCAAGGCTCTGTTTCAACGATGAGTCAACTTTTCATGTGTCCGGCGAAGTTAACAAGCATAACTGTCGAACCTGGGGCACTGAAAATCCCCATGTGCTCATAAAACACGAGGAAGAGATAGCCCAAATGTTATAGTTTGATGTAATAGTAGACTCGCTTATTGGAACCTTTTTCTTTGCTGAAAAAATGGTTCTGTCACAACATATTTGGACATTAAGAAAAAATTTGTATCATTACTAAGCCTAAAAAATATTGATAAAAATTGTTTCTCAATTTAATATGCGTAGTGTTCCACTTGCATAAGTAAAATATTTGGACATGTTGGAACAATTTGCAATTCCACAACTCCAGAATATTCTATTCACAAATCCGAAATATATTATAGTATAATAAATTTCCCCCACGAAAACTCACAAAAATCTCGCCCCGGAGGCTTTCTTGTGTTGACCATATTTGGCAATTGTGTTATCCCTGCGGAGGGTAATAATACCTTAACATCTTTACATACGGAGAAAGAGAGCGTTGTTTCCTGTCCTCATTCGTCTAGCGGTCCAAGACACTCCGGGCTAAACGGAGGGACCCTGGTTCGAATCCAGGATGGGGAAAGCGTCTCTTTTTCTCCAAAACGAATAAAGCTCTAGTTTGAGCTGTAATTAATACGTGGGTGGCAGAAATTATTGTATAATTTTTCAGCAAGTTGGTACGCCTCCCCATTGATTTTTGGGTATTCGAAGCTGTTAAGCACAAAACATTTCCCAGGGCAATGGAGTGGACGTGATGGCCCAACAAAATGGCCACCATGTTCCCCTGACATTATTGCGTGTGGTTTCTTTCTTTGGGATGTATTAAGGACATTAGCTACAAAATAAATGTAACTTATCTCGATATGCTTGAAGAGCGAATTAACCAAGCTTTCTTCAGTGCAACACCCGATATTTTGCAGCACACGTGGATGGAACTAGACTGTCGTTTACATACTATCGTATGGAACAACGGAAGGCATGTGGAGATAGTCTCAAGGCTCGGTTTCCCAGTTGCACATATTTTGTTGCGCAACCATGACAAACGTCGAGAACTGACTCAAACAGTAGAAAACCAATGAAAGTGTTTTCCTAGGACGCGTAAAACGCTTCTATTGGTTTTTATTGTTTGAGTTTCATCTCGGCGTTTTATATTGTTGCGCCGCCACATATGCGCATCTAGGAAAATGCGCTTTAACTATGCAGAAAAAAAAATAGATTTTGCGTCCTAACTGAAAAAAAATGAAATTTCGAATTATTTTAATTTTGATGCAAATAAAATTTGAAGTTATATATTTCTTTTATGAACACCCTGTATACATAACGTATATAGTGAAGTATATTAGAAAGCGTTATACCTGTTCTTAATATTTTACAATAACAAATTAATTGCATCGTATTTTTTTCTAATTATAGCATAGAGTATTATAGTAGAAAGAGAATCTTAGAGTAGGTAGAGAAAATTAACCGATAGTATATTTTAGACACAGTTCCCATTGAATTGTTGTCAATTTCATCATTGGTAATACCCGCTACTGACCGACAATTCCTCACAAGAGTAAATCCGTCAATTTGTCGCTAAATTAATTAAACAGATTTCAGTGGTGGCGAAGTGTCGTTTAATTAATTAAACAGATTTCAGTGGTGGCGAAGTGTCGCTTCATTAATTAAACAGATTTCAGTGGTGGCGAAGTGTCGCTTAATTAATTAAACAGATTTCACTGGTGGCGAAGTGTCGCTTAATTAATTAAACAGATTTCAGTGGTGGCGAAGTGTCGCTTAATTAATTAAACAGATTTCAGTGGTGGCGAAGTCTTTGTTCCGGTATTTTAGCCCATGTTTGTTGGTTATAGTCTCTCATTGTTCAAAGTTTAAACTTGTTTTTTATAGAAATTATACTACATCAACTGATGCATTAGTAAAATTTATGCATAAAAGTTATACATAAAGCAATACATACGTCAACTTTATACAAAAAGCAATAAATGCATAGAAGTTATGCATAAAGTAAAAAAGTTCTCAATTGACAAACCTCGTCCTGTAGACATTCATAGGATATCCAGAACATCCATACTTGATTCCACGACTTAATGTAGGTTTATTGCACATTCCCGGAATGTCCTTTTCGGACGAGCGGAGGACATGATTGTATGGATATCCTGTGTTGGCCTTGTTTAGAGGAATACTGTAATGGCCAGGGATGGACACAGACTTTCATTTTGGGGGGTCAAGGACAGAATTTGCCATGGTCTTGGAATAACACCCTTCATTTATCATGAAAGTTGGAATTTTTTACAGTGAAAAAATATATTTTGGGGGTCATGACCCCTGTGACCTCCCCCCTATGTCCGCCCTTGATAATACCGTAGTATGGTAGGAGCGTTCAAGCTCCGATAACGTTCAAGAGTAGATTGTCCTAAAGCAAAAGTCTTCTGAATATTCTGTGAGAAACATATCTAGGACAATTTTTAAGATGTAGAAGTTTCAAATTTTTAACAGTTTTTGTCCTCTTTCATTATAATTATGCATTTTTTGTCCCCTTTCATTATAATTATACATTTTTTTGTCCTCTTTCATTATAATTATGCATTTTTTTGTCCTCTTTCATTATAATTATGCATTTTGTGTCCTCTTTCATTATAATTATGCATTTTTTCTCTTTCATTATAATTATGCATTTCTTTTGCTTTCCGAATACATTTTGAAGACACTGAGCACCATGATTTTGCGGATAATAAAAAGAAATAATATTTTAAACAAGGGAATGAGTTTATCAATCGTGTGCTTCTATACAGATAATCAAAGGTAGTAAGTTATTTTGAATTTAAATATTCTATATTGTGCAATATAATAATTCGAAATTCCATTACATTATTTGCATAGAGCTTATGCTACTTGTGTACTACTACAGCTATAATTATGGACATTTTGATATTTTTCCTTATTAAGAACAGCGGTCTCGTTGCGGACAATTCGATAATATCGTAATAGAGAAACCAATATCGGAGTATCAGCAAGTTTAGCTTATTATATTGTATGGATATAGCGATATAGTTCATGTGAACGTTGGGAAATAAGTAATAGTATTGTGAAGACCTCACAACTATACGTTTTGCCTACACATAAGTGGGGGGAAAGTGAGGCTTCTATAAGCAATCACTGGCTAAGCCAGGCAGGTGGCGGGTGATTTCAGGGTTGCACAAATACCGTGCACAAGTTGACATCGTAAGTGAATCAAAAATTGGTATGATTAGTTCTGAAGAAGATGAAGTTAGTTCGCGTTTGGTCACTACTCTTACAGGACGTAAAGAATATCTCTGCTTATAGACGGTCAGATTTATAACATGTTTGATATAAGTGAAACATTCTGAAAGGAAAATCAATCGGTATTCTCTGATGTTGTAAATATCGATACTTCAAATTCGATACTACCGTGATACTGATATTGCTTAATGCTCTTGGCGCTGATACCAAATATCGTATTGGATGTGAAGTATCAATAGGTCCCTATTTATTGTATTTCTCACCGCACTGCATGAATCGAATATAGCACGTATTGAACAAGAAGAAATTAATAGTACAGATTACTAAATGTAGTTTGAAATGTTCTTTAGGCATTTTGTCATTTGCAACCACTTGGGATAAACATGTGATCAAATTAAACTATAAGGACTGTTTCGTGTAATATTAAAAGCAATATAATTGTAATTAGAAATATTAAGAACAAGTAAAACATCATCCAGAAATGCAACAAAAAGCCTGAAAATGTATATGGACAATTATCAAAACAATCGCTTTACCTTTGGAATGGCTTTCGTACAAATATAAGACAAGCTATATCCAAAACAAGAAACTTACATATAGTCCACAAAATGTTCTAGCGTTATCCATGATCACCCTTTGTATGCACTTCTAATACACTGTGTTTTTTCTGGCCGTTCAAATTCCAGTATCGGCGAAAACATATTCTATATCCGTCTGCGCAATGGACATACGAAATATTTTTTGCATATATCGTGACTCCTAACATTTAGCTATTCTACAGGAGTCCTGGCAACGTTATTGGTTTCTTTTACGAACAAAGTCACACATTCGTACCGTCCCCACTCTCCCTGAAAGGATATCCTCAAGATATCTAGAGAGCCTCTATTGGCTATACGGGTTATACATAAAGTATAGCTACGTAGGATTTATGCATAAAATAATAAGTGCATGAGAGTTACACGTGAGCAATAATTAAAATAATTGATGCATGGAGGTTATACATAAACAATAGACTACGTATACAAATGTTGCATACACACAAAGTGGTGTATGTAGCAAGTTCATGGAAGCGGCATACAAGACAATGCATATATCATACGAGTTATATATACAATTTAGTGGAAAGAAATGATGTATGAGGTAATGTATATAGAAGTTATAAATGAAGTAATATATTCCACGTATCTTATACATGGTGCTACATCATTGGCGTCCACAGAAAATTCATAAGCGCGGTTATAGGCTCAATAGGGGTTACAGTACTACAGCTCATATATTTCTATGTTAAATATACAAAATTTCATTGCAATGGGGGTTACAACCCCCATCAACACCCCCTGCGTACGCCAGTGTGCTACATAGAGGTTATACGAGGGACAGTATATATATATATTTAGTAGGTCTTATGTCTATGCACAAAAAACTGACCATATGGAAGACCTACTAAATCATATTACAAATATGCAAATATAAATGAATTTAATAATGCTCTTTGAACTTTTACAACATTAAATAAGTAACTGACTCTAAATGCAAAAAAAAATAGAGCACTATTCAATTAGAAGAGTCCAATCAAATTTCAGGAACAAATAAAATTCACAACCACTATGAGTGACCCATTACCTAGTTGTCGTACTTATTTATAGTAATTATAAAACTCATATCAATATTATAGCCTGTACATAACTTTCTGATTAATTAACCTGAAATAAATATAGACAACAGTCATTAGTTATCTACTTTTAAATACGCTTTCCTAGTCTCTTCCCTCATCAGACCGTCTTTGAGGCATTTATCTGATATTTCTCCGTACCATAAACAGGTCGGCTGTGAAATTGTTTAAGTATCCCTTGACATCTTTCTGTCCCAATGTCATGTCAGTTTATTTCTCTGACAGCCTGGTCTGTCAGCCTGGGCCTACCGGAGATAATATACCGAGTTGCTGGTCCGGCAGACTATTTATCTTCACTATTTCTACTATTCTCTACTATTCTCTACTATTCTCTACTATTCTCTACTATTGTTATCTTGTACAATGCTTTAGAAAAGCACTGTCCTCCATAATACGGAAGTGGTCAAAAAATGACTAAAGAAGGAGGAGAGGTTGTTTTAAACGTTACTCCCGAGAAATTTACTGTATGAAAGTGTAACATAAATATAAACGATGTGCATAAATATGTTACTGTTTTTTATAAACAGTTTGTATTATCAAAAATTCCGAATTATTTAAGTTCGAATAAGCTGGTTTTTATAATATTTGAAATGTGTTTTCTACATTACAGAATTCCAATAACAATTCCCGGAAAATAAAATTTCCTGTGTTTTATGACAGTCTCTTTGGTTGAAGTATTGTTATATATGCTAAAAATAAGGGCCGAATTCGTTCGTCCGCAAGCATGCCATTTTAGGAATAAAAGAGCTAAAAAAAGTCAGAAAACAGCTAAAAGTTTAGCAGACATAACGATCGAATCTACGTCTGGATGCCATTTCGACGATTTAAAATCCCTTTTAGTTCCCTGGGTTTCCTAAAAGTGAGTTTAGGCGCAAAATCGAGCAAAATGTAATCCGATAGTATAAAAACAAATCCTATTGGCAAAACGATTCAACCATCCACCGAGAAACGTGGAGGATATAGATAAACTAAACGAATTAAGGATGCTTCAAACAGAAGAAGAAAAATATATTGAATTCAAAGAATCGCGGGATTCTTTTCCAAGGGAAAATCTTCCTGCCGTGGAAAGTTGCCAACGTGGATCCTGACTGTATAGCGATTCAAAATTACTCCGTTTCTTGCGAGATTCAACACATTCTTTCGCCATCCGTCCTCCCTTTTTCCATTAACAAGGAAAGGAATAGCATTGCCCTTAATGTATACCGAACACAAGACCCAAGTGCATGTGAAAAGGGATCCAATTCCTTCCTTCCTTTCTTCGACTTTTCTGCCTTCACCTTTTTTTTTCGGAATTGCAAAATTCAATGGTTTAATGGTTGCAGAAAACCTCATAATTTCCCAAATGTTCCTTCAAGTGCATTTGCGCCTGTGAAAGAAGCGCTATATGAGGTAGTTGTCTGCCTATATATCTGATTTCAAATGGAAATTGTGATAGAGATTAAAAGTGCATACATTTCCGTTAGCATTAATGCGTATACAGTATCAAGAGACAAAAGTAAACTTATACAAGAGACAAAAGCGAACTAAAAAAATGCAAATTAGAACAAACCTCGGTAAAAATAATATAAATCATTATGGAATCGAATTCTGGAACACAATACCCACTGAAATTAAAGAAATAAAACTGAAAAATAAATTCAAAACTACCACAAAATTTTTTTTATTGGAGCATCAAGTAAATTAGTCGCCACGGTTGCAGGTGTTTTTAAATCTTTGATTTTAGTCTCTATCTTTTATATACATTTATTTATGAATGATATGCAACAATAAATTTGATTGATTGATTGATATTCTGCCAAGACACATAGACATATGTAGGTACTATAAATTAGCATCATATTAGTGGCATAGTCGAGAAAAACAGATTTAAAAAGGCTTGACGAAGTTTTGACCCCATTTTTCCACTGGATATTTAATAATTATACTGCAATATAGTAGTGTAAGAAGTTCAAATCTCATTGGGGGGGGAGAGCTCAAGTGATTTTAAAGGAGATTGTGTGATACTGAATTAGAGAACATAATATAATTAGATACACAATGGGGGCCTCTGAGCCCCTCAATTTCCTGCTGTATTCGGCTGCACCAAACATAAAACGAAAGCCATAAAGATCATTGAAAGGATCCCATAATGTAATCCGAATATCATAAAAAGGGGAAAATAACACAATCATCAATTAGACAATATTTTTCAAAAAATATTGTTTAATAGTCCCGTGTTGTTCATACCACTGGGAAAAAACGTCAGATAGTTATAAACTCCTGGACCCATAGAATCCCTACGGAGAAAAATAATAAATAAAATTATTGTGAAATAAGTAAATAGCGTCTTGTAAGTTAAAATCCAGAGGGGTCAATTACAACTCGTATACTGTTTCACTGTCATTTCAAGAATGGCTCAGTGTCTATTTCATTTATATATATACAGTGTATCCTTCCTTAAGGGACAATTCCTCTGATCCCCAGTCACTTTCAATAGGGTCATATGTATCTCCAAAAAAGGGACACCTGTATTTAAGGGACAAAATGTCCGGTCTAATGGGTGTCCCTTATTGGGAGGTAACAATATGTCTCTGAGAGAGGCAAACACCTCAGTTTATCCTTTCTCTATACAATCATTGCAATGATCTATAGAAACAATATTAGGAGTCTATTAATTCTAATCTTTGTTCCAAAATCTTATCGTCAAACTAACTCATTCCTTTTACTTATTAATGCTTACAATTTAATAAGACAACCCGCTTTGACCATTTCATAAATAAGGTTAATTCTGAAGCATTATTTATTCATCCAAGTAGTTGACTGACTGATTGATTGATTGATTGATTGATTGATTGATTGATTCTTGTGTAAGGATAGCTAGCTGTGACAAGTCCAGGGAATTCTTTTGCACAAACAGCATTAAATTCAAATTTTTACGGCTGACACTTCAAAGTCGCCTGAGTAAGCGATATTTCGATAGCAGTGATCACCACTTTGTGACCCACAGGGTTAGGTTTGATTCTTAGTGAACCCAGTTGTGTAAATGTGTCGTGACGCATACATCCCGTTAATCCGTCTGTCTCCTCCCAAATTATCAACGGATTAGTTTTCACACTTGTCATACACCAAGTCCTTAGAGCAACCAGAGAGATATAATGGCATTTTGCACATCAACCCTTACCTCATAATTAAACTACGATAAAATGATACATTTCGGAATCAAACGCATGTGTTGTTATTATTTTTTTTTTCACTTCGCCATTTTTTTCATGCTCATATGGAGTCTGTTTTAGGCTCTTTTATTCTTCCTTTACACAATCTTCTATCCAAGGTTTCTTTGCTTCATCCATACACGTTTAAGATCTTTCATCTTCCGCTACTTTATCTTTCGATCTCAGCTGTGTTCTTCCTCTTTCCCATCACCATAATACTATCATCGTCTTTCCCACATATTCCTCATTAATTTCCATTTCTATTAACTTAGAAGATATAATTTCTAATTTTCAATTGAACTTATATTTATTTGAACGATTTCATAATTAAATTTGAAATAGATGTCCTTCCCCCTATTCCAAAATTAACATGATGTAGACGCAACGTGAATTATAATATTAGCCTTTCCCTAAGAAGCTCATAGTCAAATTATGTAATTTTTCCTTTCCTCCCGTATATATTCTTTTTTTCCTACTGGTTTTGGGGTAACGCAAACACGCATCGTTTACACCAAACTCGTAAAATACAAGTCAAAACTATCCATATCTCTCCCTCTCTCTCTCTCTTTCTATATTCATTCATTTATTTATTTATTTATTTTGCGTTAAATCTTTCCCATATGTTAAAAAATTTTATGTTTTAAAAACAACGATTTTAGCCTATCACATTACATTCTCTGAAGTTGGTATAAGAAGTTTTTATTTTGTTACAAAACTACGTTTTTTAATCCCATAGAATAATCCATCCTTGTGTTATAAAAATGGCCATTTTTAAGCAAAAAACGTGATCAATTTAACTTTAAAAAATAAAGCAATTTTAGCTAAAAGAAACAACCATGTTTAAAAATAAACTATTTTACATTTTCGTTTATTATTCGGTTCATTTACCTATATTATGGGTAAAATATTTCCTCTCTTTTTTTTCGTCGCCTAGTTTTCTGGGCATCTTAATTTCCCGTTGATCTGATCTACTCCAATCCCGTTACTTTCATCAAAATGAAAATGACTTTTCCAACGAAGAGTGGCAAATGTCTTTAGAAGTTAATAAAATAAACTTAAATTCTTCCATCTTGTTTTAGTTTTCCTTTGTCAAAATCTTTAAGAAATATTTCATTTTTCCTTGAACTACTAATCTGTCCATCCTTTTAAGTGTCCTCTGTATATAAAATCTCTTTTCAACTTGGCCTTTAGAGATAACTCTAATAGCATTTCGTTTGTTCTTCTTACACTATAATTCAATTTATTTGTATCTTTAGAAATTTGATCAAGCATCGGTTTTTTAGATAATCTCCTAGAGGTTTTTTTATAGAATTTAATGTTTTAAAGCTGTTAGGAATTGTAATTTCTCTGTTTTTATTTCTACAGTCATGTCAATTCTCTTAAAGTCATGACATAATAGCGGAGTACCATGACGTTACGTCGCTCTGACTCTTTTTTAAAGCTTTTTATTTTAATTTAAACAATGGGGATATCTCATTCAATAGAGTAATTACTGAGTAAAATCAGTAACTGAGGAAATTTTTTTACTTGTTATCGGAATTGTCAAGGAATTTTGCCCTTGCTAATGATAATATTACATCACATAAAACTTACTAGGTAACTAACTCTATGTAATACTAAAACTAACTGAATGCAATACTAAATAGACTGAATATTATACTAAAACTAACTGAATGTAATACTGAAACTAACTGAACGTAATATTAAAATTAACTGAACGTAATACTAAAATTAACTAAATATAATATTGAAACTAACTAAATATGATACAAAATTAAATGAATGTAATACGAAAACTAACTGCATGTAATAGTAGATCGACTCACTGTGCTAAACACTCGATGGATAATATAATACACAATAGGCACAGTTTTTGAAACGAAAATTTATTCGGCTTTAAACGTTTTTCGAAAGAGCTCTCATCGAAGAAGCAAGAAACCCTAAGCATACATCGCTCGTAAGGGCGAATGTACGATTGTTAATTGTACAAAGTGTAATATTATGAGTGATGTCGGTGGGTTGGCGCCCTCTATCGGTAGAACCAAATGAATGTGGACTGTAGGGGGAAAGTTGGCTGCGTGAAGGATTGTGTTGAATGATAAAAAAATTTTAAAGTATATTACGAAAGATTATTGGTGAAATTTTAAGAGGAGAAAACGTGACCACGCTGGATGGATGTTGGCCGTAATAGATAAATCGTTCACCAGGTGCTCGATGTTTTGATGGATTAAAAAAGTTCCAAAAAAATTAAGATCAGCTGGAGATGGAGGTTTGTAGATTAACTTCGCTTCATCGAAGTTAAATTTGTGGTCCAAAGACCAGCAATGAACGGCTATGGGTGATTTAGACAGTTTAACTGCATGTATTACTAAAATTAAATGAATGTAATACTAAAACTAACTGAATAATAAATTATGTGAATGTATGCCAATAAAACATAATATAGTATACAGTGGCATATATTTTATGAGTACACTAGTAGAATACTAGGTATTAAAAACCCTGAGTAAATAATATGTACTTAGTGACACTTAGCGATGGCACTACCTAATATAACACCTAAGATAAAAGCACGGATTTTTTTCCCTCCTCCTCCTTTTTTTTTTGTAAATAATGGTTGATTGATTGATTGTTTGGCTTTTTTATGGCGCAAGAGCATCTGGGCTATACTGCGCCAAAAGTAAATAATGGAAATTAACACAAAGTAGTATTTGCAAGTTTACCTTCCAAAAGAAAAGTAGAACTAGTTAGATGACCGAAGTAAAAAAAATTCGCTTGCGAAAATCATCAGTAGGTTGGGATGATTGTCAATTCTGGGTTTCTGCAATAAAAAAGTTGTTTTAACTGGGTTTATTTCACTGTATGTGCTGATGCATTGGTTATGGACCATGGCTCTGTCACGGTGAAAACTTGTCGGCGACGTTCTTTATACAATGTTGCTAATGAACAAAGACAGGGCCCATAAAAGGCCTTTGTGGAACTAACAGCAGGGCAAGTCATTAGCCAGAATATCCCCCTTTCTTCCGGTCCGTCAATTGGATATTTCTACAACAGGTAGCCGGCCTTTGACGTTCAGTGAATAAACTCAAGGAAAGGAGCGCTCACATTGAAAATACCATGAGGACACACCCGTCTTCCTACTATGTCGTGATGGGGGAAAAAAGCTAACGACCCATCTTCAATGGGTTGATACAAACTTGGGAGCTGGAGATGTGAGATTGACTTTGTATTGGAACTAAAAAGGTAATAAATATGTACGACGGGCCAGTGCTCACAAGTGACCGCGATCAAATAATAAAGAGAGTAATAAGAGAAAATAACCAAAAGGGATTGAAAAATGATATTTGAGAAGGAGGATGATGAGAAGAAGGGAGTCTAGTGCGAGGAGCGATGCAGGAGTATAACGTTCTGCAACTGAGTTGCGTGCAAGGTCTCTCTTTCCCTGTAGTAGTTTAATTTATAATATTAATGTTAAAATGAGGTGGGAATTTGCAGGGTTCTGATTTAATTATACTATCGATCTTGGCTGTTATTTCATACTAGTGGAAACTGTTATCATTGTTATGTGCTATTTTATGTTCAATATTTAACTAAAATACAAAATTCTGTTTCTATTTGGGATTTTGTTGTGTTTCTATTCAGGGTTGTAACGTCCCTTGTTGGGGTTCATAACGTGTGCTTTTCACCGTTATATGGAGTTTCACATGGCAAACTAATCCACTAACTATGTAATGTTTAATGCGGAACCCGTCATTTCTCATTACAGCATCTTTGCCAACTCTCGAAGTAGTTTGCTATCAAATCTAGCTGTTTGAGGAGTGACGTTTCGGTTGCTATGCCACATGTGCCAACAGCGTATGTAATTATTGACCTGCCATGTGAATTAAAGGGCGGATCCAGTATGTTACTACGAGGGCGGTTTCGGGGGCCTTTAGCGCGAAAATTGTTAGTTTTGGACTGTTAAATAGTTTAGGAAGATTTTGCTATGTTACTAGTAGCCTTCCTTTCTTTATACACACCAAAATATTTAATTTACGATAATGAATTAAAGTTGGGCATTTAATTTTATTAAGTTAAAAGTTTTATTTAGTGATTTTATTAAGTTTTATTTAATTAAACTATATGGCTTAGGGTAGATTATAGTTAAGTATGACAGAAGGATAAGCTAGTAAAGAGGAATACAATAACAAAAACGATAATTTACAATGTAATTAATAGAGCAAGTTTAAATTTAAACTACAAAAACATTGTAATTATTTTACTTTTTTTATTACAAGCAGCTTTCTAAGAAACTTTAAGTTAATAGTGCAAAGTCTAGCCATCTTGGTTTCTTTGAAAATTTGTCAATCACTTTATTTACATCAATATGAATGTCTCTATGGATGTGTATTAAAAGTCTCTTCTGTCATCCGCGTTCGAAGCCAAGTTTGACGGCGCTTCGAGGATAAAAAACTACGTTCTGCTGAAGCAAGACTTACTGAAAACGTAGTTTGAAAGGCGAATAGCTTGTAGATTCATGGAAAAACGTCTTGATCGCATTTCTCCAAGACTTAGAGACTTTGGACGCCTGTGTAAGATTTTAGTTTATTACAGTAGTAACAAACAACACATAAAATATTCTTCATCGTTTGTTTGTTTGTTTGTTTTTCCTATTTAACCCTGACCTAGGGGAGATCCCCCTCTGCCTCTCTCTGGGTCCACTCTTGTGGCAATTATGTTATTGTATCAATTCGATATCTGTGCCTTGGCATTCAAAATTAAGATAGTGATCGAATCATGCACTTGCTTTGTTATATACCACCCATAGGCGTACGTAGACAGTTCATAAGTGGATTATAGGCCGAATAGTGGGGGAGTTACAGAGCTACAACTCACATGTTCCTATATTAAATATACAAAATTTCATTTCAGTGGGGGGGTTACAGCTCCATCGACACTACCTGCGTACGCCAGTAATACTATCCACCGGTTTTAGTTATAGTTAAAGAGCGACCCTTCGCTACAATGAAAATTGGACATACAATTGATGCCTATTTGTTTTCCAAAAGTCAGATCGCGTTTTCTTTAAAATGTAAAATACACTTTGTTTTACATATGGGTAGTTCTCGCTTTACGAAGTCTCGTTTTAAGAATTCTCCGCTTTACGAACTTGTTAAGTGATATATAAAAAATCTATCCGTACTATGAAATTTGTTACAAATGAATACTCAACTAAAACTTCTGTTCGTTCTTTCACTATTAGATACCTTGACGAAGCATTTTAACACATCGAAAAGATAATTGAAATTTTCTAACCACAAGATTCCAACTTTATGAAAGAGCTACAAATGTTGCTAAAAATGTAAAAAGTGCTTATACTTGTTACCGAAAAATTAATGAAGAAAAGATTCGAGCAAATGAGTATTACGGTCTTTCTGCAAAATTAGACGCAGTATTACAATCACTTCATCTCGCAGTATAGCCCAGATGCTCTTGCGCCATAAAAAATCCAAACAAACAAACATACAATTACTTCTACCTCTAACGAACGAAAAACGACACGACCTTCAACAAATGCTTTGAATATCGACGGTAAAATATTTAACGGATGCACCGTATTTAGATTTTTATTGTTTTATACTCAAAAAACTAATAAATAATCTGGAAATGTTAGCCAAGCAAGCGAAACTGTGTTTCAGGTAGAGGTAGGGGCATGGAGTCCAAGAATTGAGGAAATAAAGAAGAGGTAGAATCTCCATTTGGGGATCAGAGCTCTTAACGAGATGTGGTGGAAGATCCCAGGTTGGGCATCGTATTTAGATATTAATAAAAATATTAATTAAATAAATTTTAATTGAGCATTTTCGTATTTGCAACATGTATTTTCTGTATGTTTTCCTGCTATGCTTTAGCTTTGTTTTGTATATAAATCATTGCTTCTGCAAGTGATATTGTCTTATTGTCAATTATGTTACATTAATAGGATTTTCAAAGGGGGGAAATGAATTGCCAGGAACGGAAAACGTACTTGGCACATTGTGTCTATGGAAAATAATCCCTCACTTCACGAACGACAGCTCCAAAGGAATTAATTCATAGCCTGTATATTTGTTTTCGCACTTTTCGTTGTAATTGCTTTCTAATTCTTCAACAACTTATTTCTAAATTTTCTCTTCTAAATTATGAGATCGCTACCGAAAGTGCGATAGAATCGCTCCATGTCTTCTTAAGCATTTCTTTATATCTTTAGTTTGAAGGTGGACACCTTAAGGTAGTCATGGCTGTTGGCAGCCTATATTCAGGGAGCATATTATAGCTGGATCATCCTGTGCTCTTTGGCAGAATCGTCTAGATAACGCTCCTGTCACTGACATATTTTCCCTTGTGAGTTATTTCAGTCGATTTCACGCCTCTCCTCTTTCGCCCCTGGATTGGGTCTTCCTCGTCACCCAAGCTACGGCCCTGCCTACATTAATGTTTTAGTTAAGTTTTAGCACAATTTCTAACTAAAACAGATTTTGATCATGAAGTAGCTACTTGCCACACAATATCGTTAGAAAATATACACATATTGCCGTTAGTAAAGTGATGTCAACATTCTTCAGCAAATATCTAGATATTAACTGATACAAAGATACATTTAAGATAGAGATGAGGATGGAAAAAATTATTAAACGATAAAAGACCAATCTCACCAAATTTTCACTGAAAATATTACATTAAAAATGATTAACAGGTCTGAATTTTCTTCAATGTCTTTGTTACTTGCCTTTTTCTTTCCTTCCTTGATCATTTGCCCATCCGCCCGTCTGTCTTTTGATTTTCATGTTAGTACTTAAACTACTAAATCATAGGAAAATCTATCTATAACAAATCTTAGAAACATAATATTCACATCAGCATGAAAATACCAGTTTTTTGCATGAAAAGTGTTGCAAATAATAGCACTTATTCCACTATAAAAACAACATGATCGCAGTCATAATTTTACTTAACGGTTTACAGCTATTTCGAAAACATGCCAGCTTCATTCTTCAGAGTCAAAATAACACTGATGGGTACCACGTGTGAGAATTCCTCTGATGTCAACGCACTGGCAATAAATCAATTCAAGGAAAGTGGTTGTGGGTCCGTAGCCGTGTCTTTTGCTATGGGACGAATGAAGTTTTCCAAACTGATGACAAGGGATTAAACGGGAGTTTGTCGTTAACTGAAATATTAGAATTAGTAAGAATATGGAAGAATTCAAAGAAATTGAGAACAGAAGATGGAAAAGCTTTTCCGATCAGATGCGCCTTTTCTAAAGAAAATTTATATTCCTTATTGTAACTACTGGGGAATTTACTTCATCCTATGCCAGTGTAACCAAGTTTACATCAGCCAAACACGACATACTCTTAGGTTTCGTCTCAATGAGCATAAAGCCTACGTACGCAAACAACTGGAAAAATCAGCTTTGGCCAAACATGCGTGGAAGGCTGACCATAAATTGTCTTTCGAAAAGGCGCATCTGATAGAAAAATTTTTTCACCTTCTGATCTCAATTTCTTCGAAGCCTGTCATATTCCTACTAATTCTATTATTTTTGTTAAAGATCAATTCCTGTTTAGTTCTTTTTTATCAATTTGGGAAAACTTCTTTCGTCCCATGACAAGAGACGCGACTATGGACCCACGACCGATTTCTTTGAATTGATTTATGACCAGTACGTTGGCATCAGAGAACTTCTCTCACGTGGCATCAGTCAACGATTCTTTGACCCTGAGGAAGAAAGCTTGCACTTTCGAAATGGCCATAAGCCGGTATATAAAATTATGACTGCGATTATGTTCTTTTTGTAGTGTAATTATTTGCGCACAGTGTGTCGTACGTACTAGCATAATAGTGCTGAATTCGAAAAGCTTGCTGCAAAACTTGATCGTGGCAAAAATAACTCCATCTTTGCTTCTCCTTTCCATAAGAAAATGTTACCAAAGCTAAAGTGAAATCTTACCCAAGGAAATATCCATCAACGTATAAACATTTTCTCCCATCATGTCTGCAACATTCCCCGTACTCAAAAATTCTTCATAATCATTAAGAAACTAAACTAAATAATTAAGAAACTTAACTATCTCGTAGTTAACTAAGTGTCTTGATCTAGTGTCTTAAATAAGACGAAAACTGATCAGCCATTCTTTTCTTCTTCTTCTTCCAATAATAAACCACCCAGCCCTAAGCAAAATTTTTAATATTATAACTAATACGAATCGGACGAGGCGTCACATTCCGCACAGATCATAAATCGATAATCAGTCATGGATTAATAATGATTAACGATAAGTCATCGATCATTGATCAAACATGAATTAATGCTCAATCATAACTCAATTATGGGTCAGTCGACTTCTTTCTGTCTCTATCTCTCTATCTTTAATTTATTTTCATTTCTCAATTATTCTTCATTTCTACTTTTTTCATCCATCCTATTTTTTACCTTTACTTTCCTTTCTTTCCTTGTCGTTTTTTTATTAGCTAATCATAACAAATCTTAGTTTCTGCACGTCCAGTCCCGATATTTTCAAAGTTTCGTTTAAATAATTCATTAATTCAGTACAGCACATTAGCGACATAATACATCAAATTAATACCTTTTTTTCTTTACTTTTTTATAAAAAAAATATATTTTTTGCAAATTTGGAGAGATCATTAAAATAATAAGCCCTCGTAATTACGAATTTTTGAATCCAAAAATTACATATTACACCCTTTAACACCTGCGAATACATGAGAATATGACATACAGCAATATAATTTAAAGAATTAAGCTCTCCACCCATGTTTTGTAATCTCCTCAGATATTCCACTATTAAAAACACATTTCCTTGATTCTTCAGTAACGCCCCATAATCTACGTAATTGCCAAATGGCTTACGGAACTTCCATGTTAAAAAGCATGAAAGTTGTATGACCGCAACTGCTACTTGTAAACTTCCGCCAAAAAAATGAAATTGGCGCGAAAGGTGATCAATTTAAACGGAGTTACTGTAAAAAAATCGAAGTGCTTCCTGGGTATCTAAGCCGTATGATTTATATTACGTCACAAGCAATTAAATATGTATTAAAAGATAGGACACTGGCGTGTTAATGCGATCCGGGAAAGTAATTAAACACCAAAGCCCATTTGATAACAGGAGTTGGAGGTAAAGTGTTTCCAAATTCGCCCTTTTTCCTATACTACTTATGGGATTAAAAAACTCTGATCCTCCATTACCGCAGCCATTAGCGAATGTTTTAAAAATGAACAAATTAAAGCAAAAACTTCTTGCTGATCTAGCTAAAAAATGCTATATATATCTTCAGATCTTTAGAGAGTTTGAATAATAATATGATACCAATGTTTTTTTTTTAATCAAATTTTAAAATATGGCGATACGTCTGCGTTAGTATTGTTGTTATATTTCTAAACATATTGCTACAAACAGACCCTTAAAATTAATGAGTCCGTCACTACCATACTTTTTTATTACAGTGAAAGGATAGTTTTGTGTTTTTCTAGAAATAGTCAAGAAAAGACGTAGGAAAGGCGAAAACGCACGAAGCGGGAAAATGTCATTTTATTGAATTAGTCTTTTATTTTATATTTTTAAAAAAAAAGGCATTCGAAACAGGAAAACGTATTATGCGGGAATGTAAAATGGTAGCTTCACTGTAGTATATTAATATCTTTATAGGATTATGGTTTATACAGGGTGATTCAAAACTAATGGAACAAACTGAAAGGGGTGGTAAAGGACGTCAAATAAGCCATATTTGGCGAAATCTCCATGTCCGCAAAGGATCCAGTTTGGCTGTACAGTGAAAGTATTATTTACATCCACATCGTTGCTACGTAGGCAATTACATGAACAAAAAAATTTTTTTGACACATAATTTAAGTGATTGACCTAATAATCAGGGCTGTCCTCCAAAGCGTACGCGCTGTGTGCACCGCATACTGTCAAGTTCTCAAGAGAGTTTTTGTATTTGCTGGTTTTTGGGCAACTTTCAACAAAGTTCAATTTTTTTTCTGCTAGTCATTTACAAGTTTAAATGGAAACAAATGAGGAAATGGGGGAAAACCCGCTGTCTCCCAAGCCTCAAAATAATATCCTGCGTACGACCAGAAGAGGAATGAAAAACTGATGGAAGGGGCATGTGCCACCTTGGGCTTGGATAGGCGATAAACGACCAGTCAAATGCCAGTCAGCTCGGCGCTGTGAGGTCACCAAGTCCAGTAACCCCGCAATTTCAATACTCTTTAATTAAGACAGCACTGCATACTCTCAATAATTTTCTTCAGAACATCCCTGTTAATAATGCAGCAGAAACAAAAAAAATCAGAAACTTTCTTCCCTGGCCCTGAGTAGTGTTGCAATTTAGTCATCAAAGGTATGAGAAACGATTGTTTTACCATACTGGAGGCAATTGGGAATTGTCGAGCTAGCGTGATAGGTGAAGGCCATCAAAAGAAACAACTTTGGTCCAGTGAACCAGTGTCCGGAAATGAGCCGATCTGGAACTTTAGGGATGTTATTATTTGCATTGTAACAAAATTTGGAAAATTTACGGTTCCAGACTAGAAACATATTGGAGAAGATTCTACTACTTACTACGATCCAAAACAACTTCTCATGGCCTAATTATGCAATTGGGGAATTCATGGCCCAAACCTGAGGCTCACCTTGCAGTTTGTTCCATCAGTAGTTCTGAATTACCCTGAATACGGTATATATATATGAGGTCGATCAAAAGTCCATATAAAGTTTAAAAATTCATCAAAAAAAGGGGCAAATTCATTGCATTAAGGGGCGGTTTGCTTGATAAACACTGCCTTGGTGTGGGGTTTTGGTTCACAAAATAAAAAATTGTAGTTCAAAATTCGACGACAGATGGCGCTTTAGACGTTTGACAGACAATGAAAATGATTTACTGTGTGTGCAATTTGTGTATTACACTACAAAATGTTTGACATGATTTCCACTATAAGGTCTGGTAAAATTCAGCCGAGTGGCAATATCTGTGACTTGGAGCGCATCATGTCTGAATGGATGGAACTCACTTCAAGCCGAATATTTCAGTTTCTACAAGGGGCACTTGAAGGCACGTTGAAGAACGTTTGGGATTATGACCCCAATTGCGATGAAATTTTGTATATATGTACCTATGAATATCTAGAGTTGTATCTCTGTAACCCATCTTATGAACTTTCTGCGTATGCTTGTGATTGGAAGGTATGATCAGAGCCGACGAGAGGGTGTTGCAGGGGCTGCAGCCCGGGGGGTTCGAATTAAGTCTAGGGACCCACGCTGCAAGAACCCATATAGCTATGGGGCACGGTGCAGTAAAGGAGCCATGGGACCAGGTCGAAGTGAGACTGGGGGTCCGCGTTGGCTCTTGGCGCCCCTGGTATGACAGATAAAAGTCTAGACTAAACAATTGCGTAACAAAGTGGTGGGGTCTTTCGGGCTCAATCCCTCCATTGGCTATCAAATCACAATATTTTCTCTAGGGCCGCATCATATAATCTTCTTTAAAGCAACTTGAGGCCTTAATCTTTGCGTTGCTGCGCTACTGAGACTAAATAACTTACAATCAGAAAACATCTGATGTCAAATTTGGATATCAAAGAGGCCATTTGTTCTTGCAATGTCCACAGTTACATTTATATAGGACACTGGCTAGTGTAACACCCAAGTTGAGCACACAGTAGTCGTTTTCATTGTCTTTCGAGTGTCTAAATCTTATTGGTTAATTTTAAACTAACATTTTTTTTGTTTTGTCAAAAAACCACACCTAGACAATGTTTATAATACAAACCACACCAATGGAATGTTTTTTCTTTATTATGGATTTTTGAAATTTATACGGATTTTTGATGAATCCTCTATGCCACAGTTAAAGTCCTTTAAAGTGATAAACTATTATGAAATCAACAAAAATTGTCTTGAGCCAGGCGTAGATTGGCTTAAGATAGCATAAATTATTATGAAAGTGACACAAATTGTCCTTATCATCAATTCTTGTGAAGTTAACATGTAAGTTATTGTGAAGCTTATATAAAATATTGGAACACTAATATAATAATTTGGTATGACACTGAGACAACCTGTTGTTAAATTGACACATAAACTATCACTAAACTTAGCTTATTAGAATGTTATAAACTATGAGAAAAACTACGTATTCTTAAACTGATGTTGAATAGCTCAAACTATAAGTAAACTAGCCTTTATTATTAACTTGTCATAATCTATTTTTAACCTAACTCTAAACATTTGAAATATATAAGCTTATTAAACTGACATTAATTATTATTAAAAATTGACATAAATCATTGCTAACAACTAGCACAAATCATGTTAAAAACTGACATCAATTATTATTAAAACCTGACATAAAACATTATTAAAAGCTGGCATACATCACCATTGAAAACTGACATAAATCACTATTTAACTAGCGTAAATAATTGTGAGACTGACAAGCACACAATCCAAAATTAAACCGACATAAATAAATACAAAGCTGGCATAGAATATGCAATCAACAGAACATAGCAAAATTGATAGAAAACTACCAAAATAAGACGAAACATAAAACATTCCAAAACCTTATAAATTATCGTTAAATAAATGTAACATTTTACAAATTCATTCAATTTTGGTCAAATCAAGAAGATAAATTTTTATATTTGGATTAAACAGCTTGGCAATAATTGCTTACATATCGTTTCAAACCACCAGAAAAGGCAAATATGGAGAAGACAGAAAAATATTTACTTTTATTTTTGTTATTTAGCATATTTCTACCTCCGTCAGTTTTTACTTTGTAACTATTTTCGTTTGAGCGAAAAAATTAGTTTCTGAACAAAAGCCACTTTCGGAAGAAAACAAGTTGGTGAAAAAGGAACAGAAACAACAAATTGTGTGGCAGTAAGCAAAGAACTTTGTAATATATGTCCCACGAAGAAGAATACAGCAGAATTTATAGAATAGCCTTTACTTTAGAAAATAGAAGATGTTTTTCCATGAAATAATTTCCTTTAAAAATCAAAATTCCTTTAAGCAGATTTGAGGAACAAGGAATAATTGAAAATAAATTTTATTGCAATTATTCAAACACAAAGACAGTGTTTCAAACGATAAAATGGAAGATTCTAAAATGGAATAAATTTAATATTAAGATTATACCGAAAATACCAACCCTGGAATCTTTGTATTTACAATTATTGATCCAAAAGAAACTTCAATTGCTCATGAGTCTTAAGGACTGCAATTTTTAAGCATAAAGGGGTGTAGTTCGACAGTTAGACTTCAAAAAATGAAAACTCCAGTTTTAAATAGGTAAAATGTACTTGTACTCTCACGATGGTGGTTCGATTGCACGAAGTTCGAAGAGTTCCGATGTTAATATGATCATATCGATGTTAATGTAAAATCCGATGTTAAAAATGTTCCAATGGTAACCTTAGCATTTTTATCTCATTGTGATCCGCAGGTCCGGGAACCATAAAAGCAGGCTGTATTTAAGGCCAAAAAACAACTACGAAATAGCGTTTTAAAATTCAACGATGATTTACAGAAAAACATTAAAAAACAGGATAGCTGTAAATGGACTTTTAATCACTTTTATTATATAAAATAAAATACATAATCTCGGTTAGAATTACTAAAGGCTATAATTATTTAGCCGTCTGTAGGGATTCCTTCTTCAAAACCATAGTTGCCAATTGACATGCGTGATAAGCGAAACTTCCTTCTCATCGATACCAACATGATAAGTGCTTAAAATTATTTCAGTTAAAAAGCAATTGTGGGTCTGATGCCGCGTCTCTGCTATGGGATCGAATGACACTTCTCCAAATGGAGGACGGAACTAAACAGGATCGCACTGCTCACTGTAGTCCGGGTTTGGTTCCTAGGCCTTGGTGAGGTTCGGGATTCTGAAAACAGTAGGTCATGGTTAAGCATGACCACTGTAGTCTTTGAGCCAAAAACCCCCCAAGAAAGAAAGAAAGAACTAAACGGAAGCCGATAGCAGTGAAAATCGAATTTAAAAGAATATGGAAGGCTTCAAAGAAATTGAAATCAGATAGTGAAAGAGCTTTCTTTAATAGACGGGCCTTAATTATTATTATTATTTAGTTTAGTTACTCGTTGTATTGTTTTGTAGCAGATAAAAGATATCCGGCGATATCGTAGAAAGTTTGTAATGTCTTTCTGCCCATTGTATAAGCATTTCATGTAATATGCTACATACTTCTATAATGTCATAGCTCTTCAGCTTTCCGTGTATCATTTCTCGTGATAGTGGACACATCGAATGTTTTTAATCAAAAGTTCATTTACGGCTTTCTCGCTGTTTTTCTTTTTTTCTTTTTTCTTTCTTTTCTTTTCTTTTTTCTTTTTTTTTTTGTAAATTCTTACGGAATTCGGAACTTCTGTTTCTCGGATATTTTCCTGTCTAGATATGACACTTATTTGTTTCTTTGTTTTTGTACTTGCCGGACAAAATAAGATGAAAGTTAGAGCTGCCACTGGATGTTTCTGAAATTCGTGAGTTCTATCTGCAGCTTCCAGTGTCTAAGTCGTCTTTTTTTGCTTGGGGCCAAATTTTTTAACGTCTAAATCTCTACATTTATCTCAGTAATACAAACATTACATACAATATAATAAAATATACACACAGTTTGTTGTATGCGAATAATGGGTCATTTATATTTTATTTATATTTTATTATATAGGGGAGACCAGGTCTAGTTGAAACACTTATTCTCATTTTGGCTTTTCAATTTTTTGTTTTTAAAATCATGGGCTCAAGTAAAATTTCTTACTGTACTATGACTATTCCTTTATAAATTAATGGCTTTATTTTAACTATTGAAGTAATACTATGAGACAAAAAAAAAGTTTTAAAAAAAAATTCAAAGTGTTTCAATTTAACCCCGCTTGGGTCAAGTTGATATACAAGAATTATGATAATATTCATTTCTGCACAGCATCATCCCAACATGTTTTTGGTCTGACTAATCAAGCCAGACTTTGAAGGCAAACATAAATGTGATTGACAATTTATTATACAATAATTTCTTCTAGCAGTCTAAGACACTTCGAGCTAAACGGAGGGACCATGGTTCGAATCCAGGATGGGGAAAGCGTCTCTTTTTCTCCAAAATTACATAAGCTCTAGTTTGAGCTATATATACATGGGTGGCAAAAATTATTGTATAATAAATTCCCCCACGAAAAACTCACAAAAATCTCGCCCCGGAGGCTTTTCTGTGTTGACCATTATTTGGCAATTGTGTTATCCCTGTGAAGGGTAATAATATCTTACATCGGCAATTTATACACTTGTAAATGTTTCTGTCTTCTCCGCAATCTATGTGTGCCCACATTTTACAGGAAATGCATTGAATCCAGTCTTGTCCCGGTTTGGATGTAGAGTAAGTTTTTAAACACACCAAACAAAATGAATCTCTATCTTCGTGAGAATCTATCTGATCCAGATTCCTTGGTTTTTTTTTTGTTTTTTTTAGATTTCAACATTTTCGCTTTTTTCTTTATTCCCACGCTTACTGGGTTTATTACTGCCATTTTCCTTTTCACAGCCGAGTAATTTAAATAATTTCATTTTTTCTTTTTAATAGATTTCTTCATCTCTCTTTCTCTTGTTTCGTCTTCAATTTTTTTATTTACTGGGATTAATAATCCAATTGTTGATTCTTCTCTCTTTTATTTTTATACCTTAGAAAAGTCATTTTATCTATAGAGAACGTGTTGTTGCAGCTTCCCTACGAAACATTCTGCCGTTTTCAATTTCGGTATAAACTCTCTCTCAAACATTTCCATGGATATTTATGCCCTTTTAGTTTTCTCTTGTAGCTCCTCGGCATTTCTGAAGAAAAAAAATAACGAAACAAGTATCATAACTCTTGTGGGTTAAGTTGATATACCATATCAACCTGACCCAAGTGAACTCTATCAACTTGACGCAAACGCCGCCATTATACTAACCTCACAACTATAATAAACTGGTTACAGTTACAACTATTTCTTTCAACAAAAGTTCTTACCTGTTAACTAAGTAACACCATGATAACTTTATTTGAAAAACAGTGCAGCTGTGGGTTCCCCTGTGACACTTCAAACAAGAACCTAAAAATTTACTTTTAATGGTTTAAAATTAGTTTTTACTCACAAGACTAAAACAACCACCGCCACTTCCTCTTGCACATGTGTGCTAACTAAGCGTTGAGCCCTCACTTCTTCCTCCCTTTACCCCGCTCTTTTGCGCCTGCGCGTTAAGGAAATATTACTGCTGTATCAACTTGACCCGGTCTCTCCTCTCTCTCCTCTCTCTCCTCTCTCCTCTCTCTCTCTCTCTCTCTCTATTCAACCATTATCTATCCACTGCTGGATGAAGGTCTCTCCAAATGCTTTCCACACAAGTCTATCCTGAGCAATTCGCTTCCACGTCACCCCAACCTGTTTTCTTATTTCATCCACCCATCTAGTTTGAGGACGTTTTCTAGGTCTTCGGTGGTCTCTTGGAATCCAGTTCAGAATTTCTGTTGTCCATCGTTGATCAGTTCTTCTTGCAATATGCCCAGCCCATCGCCATTTCAGCCCTTTTACTTTAACAATGATGTCCTCTACTCTAGTTTGCTCTCTCACCCAAGTGTTTCTTTTTCGATCTCTCCTAGTTATTCCAAGCATGCACCTCTCCATGCTCCTTTGCGTTGTCTGTAACTTTCGTATTGCTCCAACTGTTAGACTCCATGTCTCTGATCCATAAGAGAGGACTGGCAATACACACTGGTTGAAGACCTTTCTTTTTAGACACAAAGGCAATTTCCCCTTCAGGATAAAACTGTTTCTTCCAAATGCACTCCAGCCAAGTTTAATACGTCTGTTGAGTTCTTTCATAATGTTGCCATCCATTGAAATCAGCTGGCCAAGGTAAATATATGAATCAGCAATTTCTAGCTCAATGTTGTCAACTTGTATTTTTGTTTCCTCTACGAAATTATTGAACATGATCTTAGTTTTTTGTAGGTTCATCTTGAGTCCAACTTCTTTACTTCTAGTTGAGAGCTCCTGTACCATGTCTTGGAGTTCTAATGGGTTCGTTGAAAAAATAACAATGTCATCAGCAAACCGCAAATGATTTAAATATTCACCATTTATTTTTATTCCCTTGTTATTCCAATTTATCTGCTGAAAAATCATCTGTAAAGCTGAAGTAAAAAGTTTTGGAGAAATGGTATCTCCCTGCCTCACCCCTTTGCCAAGTTTGATAGTTTTGGTATCTTTATGTAACCGAAATTTTGCACTTGCATTTTTATACACACGTTTCACCATGTCAATGTACACATCCTCAATGTCTGTTGATCTTAAAGAGTTGATGACTGCTGATGTTTTAATAGAGTCAAAGGCCTTCTCATAGTCAATAAATGCCACACACAATGGAAGTTCATATTCATGTGTTCTTTCAATTAATTCTCTTAATACTTGAATATGGTCCACTGTACTGAATCCACTTCGAAATCCAGCTTGTTCTCTTGGTTGAGCTGCATCTAATTTTTTCTGCAGGCGATGTGTTAGCACTTTTGTGAAGATTTTATAAATAGCAGGTAACAAGCTAATTGGTCGGTAATTTTTCAAATCCTCTTTATCACCTTTTTTATGCAAAAGAATTACTGTTGCAGAATCCCATTGGTTTGGTATGTTACCGCTGTTAAGACATTTGGTAAAGAATTTTGCAAGTATGTCTTCTACATATTCTCCAGCTTCTTTTAGGATATCTAATGTAATACCATCATCACCAGGGGCTCTTCCTTTCTTCATACTTTTTATTGCAAATGAAACTTCTTCTTTTAAGATTTTAGGAGCTGTTCCTTCGACTATTTCAATGTCTTCGTTTAATCCACTGTTACTTTCGTATAGATTTTTGTAGAATTCTTCAACTCTTCTAAGTATTTCTTCCCTATTTCTTGTTACGGTGCCATCCTCTCCTTTTAATGCAATGATGTGTTTCTTCCCAACAGATAAACTTCCTTTAACAACCCTAAGGCTCTTGTTATTTTCAATGGCTTTCCTTACTAGCTCACAGTTGAATTTTCTTATGTCTTCTTTCATGCTTTTGCGCAGAGTTTTACAAAGTTCTATGTACTCAATCCTGGAACTGGTATTTTGATTGTCCACCTTCATATCTCTTCGCCTTTTCATGAGCTGTTTCGTCTTCTCAGATAATTTGCTATTGTGCTTTTTACAGGTTACACCACCAATTTCCCCAGCAGTTTCAACTATTGTCTTAACAATGTTTTCATTTGCTTCTGAGATATCACTTTCATCAATAAGTCCTTCCAGTGCAGAAAAGCGATTTTTTAATTCCAACTTGAATGCCTCGGTATTTTCTTTTAATTTCTTTAAATCCACCCTCTTACTTACTTGTTTCCTAATGAGCTTCTGTCGTTCTAATTTAGTATTTAAGTGCACTTTACATCTCACCATTCGATGATCACTTCCAGTATTAAATCTGTTCAGTACACTGCAATCTTCAATAATTGATTTCTTGTTTGCCAGGATATAGTCAATTTCACTAGTTCCCCCATTTGGGTGTTTCCATGTCCATTTTCTTTGCGGTTTCTTCTTAAAAAATGAATTCATGATGCTAAGATTTTCAGCTTCTGCAAATTCGATGAGTTGATCGCCACGTTCATTCCTTTCCCCATATCCGTATTTACCAACCGATGTCTCTCCTTGTTCCTGTTGTCCAATTCTTGCATTGAAATCCCCCATGATGAGCTTGATATGTTGTTTCCCTTTGGTGTGTAACTCTTTGATTTCTTCATAAAATTCTTCAACCTCTTCGTCGGTATGGCTTGATGTTGGTGCATATACCTGTACTATCTGAAGTTGGTATCGCTGGGTTAGTTGAACAACGAGCCTCGCTGCTCGATCTGACGTGCTTTCGACTTCAAGAAGGTAGTCTTTAATTCTTTTGTTGATTAAGAAGCCAACACCACTTGTTCTTCCAGTTTCCGTTCCTCTATAATAAAACAAATGTCCACTTTTAAGTTCCACCAACTCTTCACCTTTTCTTCTAACTTCACTGAGTCCTACAATGTCCCATTTGATCTTGTCAAGTTCTTCTTCCAATTCCTGAAGTTTTGCTTCAGAAGCAAGGGATCGTCCATTAAACGTAGCCAAGGTCAATAACAAACGGCAGCCTGGGCCATTCCAGTGATTCTTAGCACCCCCTGCTTTCATGCCACACTGACCGCTGCCTTGATCAGGAGCACTCCAGCACCTGGAGACTAGGGGCCATGGTTTCTGGTGTGTCAACATAATGGAGGAATTAGCCATAATTTCACCACGCTGGCTAGACGGGTTGGTGAATTAGCCCTCCCCTTCCGCCTTTCTATCCGTGTAGCAAATATTAATTTGCCACATAAATAGAAAGCTCAGCCTGCACCACTTGAAGGCGGGGTAGGACACTAGGTTACTGGCCTGGCCGGTTCCACACATCGTCACATACGTTCAGCGTGTGGGTCTCCTTCCAGTTAGATACCAGCAACCCTTTTGCAGGCCATATATATATCATCATCATCATCATCATATTCAACCATTATCTATCCACTGCTGGATGAAGGTCTCTCCAAATGCTTTCCACATATATGTGCCTCTATAGCTTCAGCCTGGATACGGCTCTGTTCAAGGCGTGACCGTAAGTTCTATCAATGATCATAGTAACCTGACAACATGAAATATTTGAAATAGTATATCCCTTTCGCCTTCAAAATAGTCCCCCTCTGATGTAATACACTTCTATCGGTGTTCACATAACTATTGGAAACTTCTAGAAAAGTCCTCCTTCCTTAATGCCTTTGGTTCCTTTGCCACGGTAGCCTGGATATGTGAAATATAGAAAAGTCTCTGCGTCTTCGTTGCAGATTTCTGTTTTCGGAAGTCTAGAAGCAAAATCTGTGCTTACTCAAATCCTCGATAGCAGTGGTTCTAACGATTTCACGAGAAATATCCAATTCTTTCGCCATCATTCGGACGGGCAAACGCTGTCCCAGCACCTATAGCTAACGCTCTCTGGCGACATTTAGCGCCATTCTGCCCGTCATCGATCTCCCACACCGATGCTACCACCACCAATTATTTTCCGCTCTTCACAAAAAGGTTTAAACCATCATATACTGTCTTTTGAGTTAACGTTTCATCTCCATGCATAATTTTCAACATTTCGTGGGTTTTCGTTGCAATTATACCCAATTTTAAACAGATTTTCATATTGATTTCTCTGCTCCATTACGCACTGCACTAATAACACTTATTAAAAGCTACCTCACAAACGTATGCCTGCAGATGTTAACGGAGATACGAAAGAACGCCTCTTGCATGTCGTCGCAAGTCGAGCAGTTCCCATTTTCGAATCAAGGGGTGGTTCAACCTACTTTCCGGTCATACCTTGTATATCTGGTCGACTATGTGGTTTCTTATTTATTACTGCATAAAAATTATATATATATATATATATATATATATATATATATATACAAAAAAAATTATGCAAAACATATTTCAAAAGAAATGCAGCGAAAACCACTGTGTCGAGCATTGTTTTAAATTTACATCCAAATTTTGCATTAAAATGTGAAATTTCGAAAACGTAATTCCTAAAATTTTCTTAATTTTTAATGTATAATTACAGTACGCATTTTACAAATATAATGTACGATCTCTGATGTTAATCATGGTATTAAGGCAAACAGGGCTAGGGAATTTGGGACAAATTCTCAAGAACTTGGGACCCTGAGAAATTCCGGCTTGAAAACCTTTTTCTGCCTTCCCATTTTAAAATTATTGACAAGAATTATTAAAAAATTTGAGAGCTGAGCCATTAAATTAAAAACCATTAAATATGGCCATTAAAATTAACCATTAAATTTATGCTCTTGAAAAAAAGGAGGAGAGGGGGATGGATTAAAGCAGTGTTGCGCAAACTCTGGGTCGCGACCCCCAGAGGCATCGCGAGAAAATTTTTGTGGGTCGCCAAATTTAAAGAAATATACATAATATATGCATAACATATTTTTAAGTATAGAACAGTTCTTCCAGGGGTCGCGACAAAATTTTACACAAAATGTTGGTCGTCAATGAAAATATTTTGCACACCACTGGATTAAAGGTCCTAGTCTGCTAAATTTCCTGAAAACCCGTAAATTTAATCTCTGGCACTGAAAGTAAACAAAATTTTACTCTAAAAATGAATATACGAACAAAAACCGTACGTTTACATACTGAAAGTCCTCATAAGTTCTCAAATCTAATAGATGAAATAAACGCAGTTTTATCATAAAATGACACCTCTTATGCAATCAATTTACGTATTTTTTAGTCAATTACATGCTGTTTAAGTAAGAAATATTTTTGCCTTAACTTAGCCTTTTATCACTTTTAGTTTTTCCCCCTTTTCCACTTTTTTTTCATTAATTCTTCCGTTTTAAGGAATTCAGACTCTGACACCCGCGTCTTTGACTCAAGCCAAAGCCCCGGGAGATCTCAGAACTTTAACGTGAGTGTCAGGATTTAACTTCCTTAATTAACTCCCCAGCAAACCTTCGCTGCAAAAGTGTAAGTTTAAAAAAAAATCAAGAAATCGTCAATGATATTGAATATTAGAACGTTGAAAATGTATTCAATAACATTGAAGATTTTTAAATTTAAAGGGATTGTAGCAGATTACAGTTCATTGTATTCAAATTACAGTTCATTGTATTCGAATTACAATTGATTGTATACAGATTACAATTGATTTTATTCAGATTACGTGATTGTATTTAGATTAAAAGTGATTTTATTCAGATTACGTGATTGTATTTAGATTACAAGTGATTGTATTCAGATTACAATTGATTTTATTCAGATTACGTGATTGTATTTAGATTACAAGTGATTGTATTCAGCTTATGATTGACTGTTTTCAGATTATAATTGATTGTAATTAGATTATAATTGATTGTAATTAGATTATAATTGATCCTTTAAATAATTTTATTGAGATTAAATTATAATGGATTGCAATCAGATTCTAATTGATTATAATGAATTTGTAATTGATTGTAATCAGATCGTTAAGAAATATACTCAAATATGTTTTTACCATTTGATTGTAATTCGATTGCACTTTCATTGTGATTTTATTAGAATTTTTTTTAAATAATTATGTTGCAATTTATCCCTCAAATGATTTCATCGTAATTCATACTTTAGATTATTTTATTTAATTTATCCTTTTAGTAATTTTATTGTAATTTATCATTTAGGCAGTTTTATTTCAATTAGAGTCTACTTTTTTCTTCAGGTAATTTTATGTCAATTGGATTATAGTTGAAGGTAGTTGACTGTAATTAGTTTGTAATCTATTTTGTAAATTATTTTGGCTCTATTAAGCTGCTGGATACCGCAAGAAATAATTATTAAAAAAATTGAAAAGAGATAATTATTTAAAAAATGATTGTAACATTGTCACTTTTTAAAGCCTCCCCTGTTATTTGTAAAGTATAAATAAAAATCAAACGCACAACACTTGTATTATTATATACAGGGTGTCCCAACACCAGGGTTGCAAACATCTAGAAGGGGTAGGGTACACTTAGACGAACAATATTTGTCATAGAACCTAGGGTCGCAAACCACTCACAGCGCCAGTTCTAAAACCGTCCAGCATGCACAAATAGTGACAACCAGTGCATGAGAAGCGCAAAATGCGATGTCCTAATCATCTATGCACTTGAGCAGCTGACCTGAGTTTTATCTGGCGCTTTTCACGCACTGGTTGTAAATATTTGTGCATGCTGGACGGTTTTAGAACTAGCGCTGTGAGTGGTTTGCGACCCTAGGTTCTATGACAAATATTGTTCGTCTAGGTGTACCCTACCCCTCCTAGATGTTTATAACCCTGGTGCTGAGACACCCTGTATATGTAATATAAACTTGCAATTAAAATTTGGCATCATAAGTTGTCATATTACGTTAAGAAAGAAATCTTACCTTGTGTTTGTGCATACAACTTTTTTGTATAGTTAGCAAATATTTGCATATTTCTTGGGTGGAATTTTATGATATACACACTATTTGTAAAATTCAAAATATTTATATCAAATTAAACTATTTTTTTTC
The DNA here is from genome assembly GCA_006491805.2 of Dysdera silvatica. Classification (NCBI taxonomy): domain Eukaryota; kingdom Metazoa; phylum Arthropoda; class Arachnida; order Araneae; family Dysderidae; genus Dysdera; species Dysdera silvatica. Next base: position 19,429,346 of record QLNU02015003.1, on the reverse strand, counting down.
TAAAAAAACACGATTTTTATTTTACGTTCAAGCCAATAATTAAAAAAACGAATAAAAAATGTAAAGCGCTATGCACAGCGTATGTGGAATTCTTGTATATACGTACACAAGAAATTATCAGTCAACTGAAACTCAAGATTTTGAAAACATGTTCCTTTTGCGACAGGAAATATCATTTTGAGAAAATCGCATTTTTGTAAAAAGTTTGTAGTGCATTTAATTTCACTTATTATATTTTCAAAGTTGCTTAAAAATAGTACTAATTAACTTAGAGTCAAAAAATTTTCGTGATTTGAAAAGTAAAAATCCACACTTTTACAGAATAAAGAAAAAAATATTGTTTTAAAGCATTTTCGCAAGTTATCCGTTTAACAAAGCAATGCAGAAACGCAATAATAACTTGGATTAAACACCATTAATTTACATATGTACGAAAATATTTTCTAATTTCATAAATTTCCCAAAATGCGCCAATAATTTTCAAAATTAAAACACCGAAAAAGCCGCAGGAAATTGATTAAATTCTGTCAACAAAGCAAAACTGAAATGCAATAGAAATCTCTCCCTTCAATAGCCTCCCGCGGCATTCTTTTTCCCTCCTGTCCAATTCTTTTGCTTGGTTCTTTATGTTTATGATGAAAAAATTCCTTTACCGCGTAAAATAAAAAGCAGATAGATTGAGCCCATTGAAATCCCATAAAAATATGAGATCACGGATCTATCCTCTCCTGCTAATGGACTATAAATATTGGTTGAATAAATCATAGGCTTCAAGAATAGCAGACAAAATGGGAAAAATCTTGCAGGTCAGTTCAGATCTTTGATGGTATTTCTCCTGCAATACAAGCTATTAAGAAGATTCTATCGTTCAAGTGCTTAAACCGAGCCGTCCTTCATCTTTTTAAAGCAATTCGTGTTTCAGAGGCATCCTTCTGAATGTAAAGTGAGGAGTGAAAAGCAAAAATTTGACTGTGGAATGTTTAAACTTTGTTTTCTATATATTTATATGATTGGATATAATTTTTATTTCCTCCCTATTCTATACTTTAATTTTAAAATTAAATTTTGTAATAAAAGCTAAGATTTTTTTTCTAATGACGTGTTTTGTTTTTTTCACAGACATACCCCACTAGTGAAAATTTGCGTTACAGTGACTTTACTGTAGGACAGTCGTTTCCGACCTTTCTTATAACCAACCCACTTTTATAGTAGCCAAGTGGTCGGCGAACCCCTTTTATAGTAACCAAAAGATTTGCAATTCCTTCTATCCACCACCGCCACATTTGCATAACAAAAGTATTTTTAGCAGAGTAAAAAAAGACATAAAATATGAAATTATATATATTATATTAATTATATATATTATATTAATTATATATATTAATGTATATTATAGATATAAAGTTAACAACGATTAGTAGAATATTGCAATGTGTGTAGCCATGTTGAAATATAAAAGCCTTGGAAACATTTGGTATTAAATTAATTACTTATAAAAATGATTGCAGCTAAAAAAGTTGAGGCGACCCCCAGGAACTTGTTCGCGACCCCTTTAGGACCGCGACCCCCAGGTTGGGAACCACTGCTGTAGGAGATATAGGCCTAGAAATTTTCGAAATAGACAAGTTCTACTGTAATAACACCTCTGAGTTTCTAGACTATTAACTTCATCTGTAAATAAATGACGAAGGAAACCGCTTCGGATTTCCGGCAAACTTGGTTAGATTAAGCCCCTTTGATTGGATTAAAGCCATCAACCCTGAACGCGTAATGATGCTACCTGTCAACCCTCTTGCGCTTCATTGCCAGCATGATCCATTTTCTCACAGACTCGCCGAATAACCTTCCGACAATACTCATAAATACGGATAATAATCTTGGTTAAATTTCTGAAATGGGCTTGATATACAGAGAGAGGACTCAGATATACTAAAATGACATTACATGAACGAAATGTCCTTCATTAACAGAGCTACCTATTAGACGATGCGATTTTCTTGCTGTACCCGTAAATTGATCGACAAAATCCTACTAAATAGAAATCTATACCGTTTATCTTCCTGCCTGCCTGCCTGCATGCATGCTCGCTCATATCTGTCTGTCCTTTTGAATCACACTGTACTACGCCACATTCTGAGGGGGCGCTGGGATTTAAGGGTGAAGGATAAGGGGTGCTATAGAGTAATGGTTGACAACCTTTAAAAGGTGCGGTGCCAAAGTAATACTGTAACTTTCCTCCGCGTGCCAGCTACTACTCACCCAAATTGTTAATGTTTAATTTACTATAGAACTATTAATGAAAATTAATAGATTGGTTAAGTAAGAGGATAAAAAATAATAATTAGTGATTTAAGAGCGTAAAAAAATAATAATTAGTAATTTAAGAGAGTAAAAAATAATAATTAGTAATTTATGAGAATAAAAAATAATAATTAGTAATTTAAGAGAGTAAAAAATAGTAATTAGTAATTTATGAGAATAAAAAATAATAATTGGTAATTTAAGAGAGTAAGAAATAATAATTTGTAATTTATGAGAATAAAAAAATAATAATTAGTAATTTAAGAGAGTAAAAAATAATAATTAGTAATTTAACAGAGTAAAAAATAATAATTAGTGATGTAAGAAAGTAAAAAATTATAATTAGTACTTTATGAGAATAAAAAATAAGAATTAATAATTTAAGAGAATAAAAAATAATAATTAGTAATTTAAGAGAATAAAAATAATAGTGGTCATATGAGAATAAAGAATATGTAGTAATTTAGAAATAAAAAAAAATAAAAATTAGTAAGTTAAGAAAGTAAAAATAAAAATTGTAATTTGTAGAAAATAAAAAATTAAAAAATTGGTAATAAAGTATAAATTAATATTCAATAAATTTGGATAATAAAAATAGTTATTAATTTAGAAAGATTTAAAATTGTAAATCAGTAATTTAAGATTTAAATTATGGTGGTAATTTAAGAAGATTTATAATTAATAATTGGTAATTAAGAAGATTTAAATTAATAATTGGTAATTGCAATTTAAATTAATATTAATTTAAGAAGATTTAAATTAACAATTTGAAGATTTGAAATTGTATGTTAAGAAGATTTAAATTAATAGTATTTAGATTTAATTAATAGTAATTTAAGATTTAAGTGTAGTAATTTAGAGATTTAGAATTAATGTATTTAAGAATTTAAATTAATAGTAATTTAAGAAGATTTAAATTAATATTAATTTAAGAAGATTTGACTTAATAATTGGTAATTTACGAAGATTTAAATTAATAATCCCTCGGTAATTCGTTTAAATTAATAATAGTAATTTAAGATTTAAATAGTAGTAATTTAAGATTTAAATAATAGTAATTTAAGATTTAAATAATAGTAATTTAAGATTTAAATAATAGTAATTTAAGATTTGAATTAATAATTAGTAATTTAATAAGATATAAATTAATAATTAGTAATTTAATAAGATATAAATTAATAATTAGGAATTTAAGAAAAATTAAATTAACAAATTTAGAGAATAAAACATTCTTTGTCAGAGAGGGGATTCTTTATAATGGATTTTATTTTAAAATCACTCCGCGTACCGTCCGAAAGTAGTCCGCGTGACATCGGTTCCCGACCCCTGTCGGTAAATTGTGACAATTTACCGACACTTTCTGCATTACAGTACACTTATAAACATCCATGTTTCTCTGGTTTAGTGAACAATATAAAATGAACTCCGAACCCGGTACACAATTTTAAACTGGATTCATTGTGAACTACAGAGAATGAACAAACTACATGGTTGTTGAAACAGAAAGCCATATTGGATAATGCCCCCACCATTATTTTTGTGCAACAACCTTTATTACGTACGACTAACCCCATATAAACCAAGAGTTACGTAACTGTAATATGGATGTAATGGGTATATACAGGCACGGGGGAGTTGTTGGATGATGTTGAATTATGCCAATGGTCTTAATGGTTAATAATGGTTCAGTCTCCCATTTAGTGTAAACAATCTCTAGAAAATGGAGCGAAATGGACAATTATGGTGATAACGGTCATTTGCCTTGAGTAGCCGTTCGTAAACAGTATGTCATAAGATCTGCCCTTTACTCACATTACCCCTGCATGACGAAATCGACATGTGATCACTTCAGGCCAGATCAACGTTTGTTTTTCTTTAATATTATTTATTATCCCTGGCCGATGAATACAAATAAAGACAATTGCATATTTTGAAAAGCAATGGCAGCACGGAAAGAATTTATTGGCATTCTACAATATACACACGGCATTTGCGGCTTCTGCAATTTATTGGCTGAGTAGGTAAGCAAGACGCAACACACACACGCATGCGGGACATACGTTGGGCCCCCTGTTCGTCTTCGGGTCAGGGCAATGTCTTTTTTTTTTTCCTATACATATGTGGGTAACTACAATAGAAGGGCTATATGTTCACTTTGCAGGCTTCCTTGACTGTTGCCACTTAGAATAACAAGAATAGAAAATTAAATAAGTGCAATTTCTAAAACTGACAACATGCCAAATTGTTTCCTTTTATGTGATGTTTTCCAAATGTACATCATTTTACTTTCCGTATCTGGCAACATATGGTAGGTAAAATTATAATTTCATTTTTTTTTTTTTGGCAACAGTACGTGTAATTGTTTTTTCTGAAATTCTTCCGTTTTCCATCGTCGTGTGCACACGTACCGCAAAGGCTCTTCCAAACAGGCGTACTAAATTCTTTTAATGATGTATTCGATTATAATTTATCTTCTGGCGATTATTGAATTAACTTAAATGTCTAAAGTTTTAATAAATATTATTTTAAACTGGATGAATTACTACATTTCTTTTAATTATATCTGAACATAAAGCTCTAATTTTAGCTTAAACGTAGGTGGCGAAAATTGATATCTAGTATTTTCCTATTTATATTGTACCAAGTAGCATATACTAGCCCTCCTGGCAAAATGGCAACGCGTTCTTTTGGCGTTTCGTTCATCAGGGTTCAACTCCCAACAGTGGAGAAAACTCTTACCAACTAATTGCTCACTGCAATCCGGTGGTTGGTTCCCTAGCAGACTTTAAGAAATCCAGGGTTCTCGAGTCAGCTTCAGCTCTGGGGGCGTACGGGTGTCTTTTTTCTGTGGTCCAGGTCCGGCTTGTCTTGGTTCCGGCTCGCTTGGGCGGAGTGACTGGGACATTGACCATTGACCACCAGATTACGGAGGTTCGATGTTTATGCGTGCTATTCTGGGTCCGGACTCCGCCTTTTCCTCGTTGGTCGGTCTTTGTCTCTGGGGTCAGGCGGGCTTCCTTCTTTCTGGTTAGGGCTGCTAGGTCACAGTCTCCATCTGCGCGAGACGCTGAATGAGACTGTGCCTTCATAGTCCGTGGATGGGATACCGGCTCGGCGGTCTGGTGTGGGTTGGATAGCGATTCGTTCGTTCTGGTTGCAGGGCTGGTTCGCACCCGTTCCCTGCCGTTTCGCGGCGCTTGCCCCCTTAAAACGGTGCCCGGTTGGCTTCTGTAGGAGCATCGACCGGCCCGGGGTATCCTTCCGTGCCATCCATCTATTTCAACCACTCCTCGAGGTGGATTGATCGTGGATGGTTCCGGTTGACGTCATCAGTGTGAGCGATTACTCCCTGTACGGATCGACAATCCCCCTTCGCCCATTGGCTGTCAAATTGTTTGAAGTTAAAACCTGTCCGTGATTACAGCGCCGACTTTCAGCGGCCACCTTTCCCATTTAATTTTCCGCACAAGCCACCACCACCACCACCAGGTTTTTCGAGAAAGTATAGGTCCGCTGACTTATAGTGGCGCAGTGGTCACGTATTCTTTTGTCGTATCATTAACCTGGGTTGTTGGTAGCATCATTATTGGTGTGGACGTGTCTGCTCTCCTGATTTCGCGATCCTCTCGCACATTGGTGACCCGGGAACATCCAGGGCCACTGCAATGGCTGACTGTGCCTTCTCCGAGCCACAGGTTCCAATACCGTGCAACTACCATGTGGCTTCGTCAAATATGCTGACCAATCTATCTGTTCGACAAACCGGTCTCTTTGAGGCCTATAATCCTCCCCCTCTCAAATTCGGACAATTGTGTTTTATGCCGTCACGTACATCTGTAAGGCATCCTTTCCTGTCAATGTCGTGTATCCGAGCTGCCAATCCGGTTGTAAATGCCCATCACCGAGCCCACCGATCTTTTAAATTCTATTTGCGTCGCATTTCATACACGCATTGCATGCCTCCACAATACTCATTGGTGCTGTATGTTTGATTATTTGCATAACTCGCCAAACCACATTTGCATGCTGAGTTTTATAGATGTAGCTCAATTCTTTCTGGGTGCATATATTTTATTGCAACAGAGTGTATTTTACGACATTGGCGTGATTTTGCGACGAAGTGGACTATGAAATCACTAATAAAATATGCGACCAAATATATATTTTTCAGGCAAAATCACGATAAAATTGGCATTAAAACATGGGACAGAAGGGTGAGACCATGCTTTTAAAAAAAAAAAAAAAAAAATTTTTTGTCCATAAAATTTCAATTTTGAATATACCAATCCAATTTGCATGATAAAGCGGTCTTCATACCCATCAGACAACTTTTGAAAATGCATTGCATAATCTTCAAAAATTATGCTACGTATTCCCTATATCTCTCTTCTTTGACAAGACATCGAACTTGCAAATGTTAAATGCATGGAAGTTTGAAATATGGTATATTTCTAAATTATTCACTTCCTGATTATCACAGCCGATCTTTTTTTTAAGAAGGTGAATAAACCGTCAGTGTCGAAAATCATTCAGTACAGGTAACAGCAAAATATCAATGATATCGGAAATAAATTAAGGGGGTCCGTTCCTCTAAAAGTGACTAAACTTGAAAAAATATTATTTGCTTAAAAAAATGAATCTTTACAAATCTAATAAAACCAAAATTTTGTTTCTAGGTCAAGCGGAACACCATCATGTAGAAATTTTTACTAATGGTATATAATAATAATAATAATAATAATAATAATAGGGCATTTTTAATTTTAAGCTCAATTTAATAGTGTAGCGAAGATGTTTAAACTTTTAATTATCTTTGTTGTCAATAGGTGGCAGCACATACTCAACAGGAATAATTGTGAATTCCAGGGTCTTGTGACCTGACCTACGTGATGGACCATACGTGATAGTGACCCCGCAATCACCAACAACTTATGAAGTTGCTGATGTAGAAAGACCCCAAATACCAGTCGGATTGTACCATTCTTCCGCCTTAAAAGCTTTTACCCAAGGTGATGCTGTAGTGCCAAAGAAACCATTGAGGAAACCTGGACGACTTCCAAAGAAATTTTAGTGCCTTTATCCCTGTTACTTGTCGGGATGCCAGCCGTAACTAGAGGGGGAGTGTGTAGCGGAGCTATTTAAATTTTTAATTATCTTTATTATCAATAGATGGCAGCATCTACTCGACAGAAATAATTGTGAATTCTAGGGTCATGTGACCTGACCTACTTTGCCAGAGACAGCTAGGCTCTTGCGTATGACGGACGCAAGATCCGTGTTAGTTAAATGAAATGACTGTACTGAGTTGAATTCGATAGTGGATTAGTAATGTAATTATTGTATATAGTAAATGAGCTACCGTCGTGTATGTTTCACGCTAAAAGGATTACCACCTAATGTTTGCTTTCTTTGTTGTGTTTTATTTTGTGTAAAAGTAAAGTGTACCTGCGTAAGCTCGCTGTTATGTTACAATAGAAATTTCATTTTTACAATTTTTTCAATTTCAAAATGCTAAGGCTTTTAAGCCATTCGAGATATTTTCTTGAAATTTGGCAGGTATATCACATGTATAAAGAAATTATCTGAACAGAATTTGGTATTTTAATTTTAAGTACACATTTTACCCTGTTTTATGTTAAAATGGTCAACATCCTTTTTCAGCGCATTGTACATTCTTAAAAAGCAAGTTAGTTGCAAATTATATTTTCTCCTAATGTCAATACTGTATGCCCTATAAACGTACACTCAAGAAATTAAATCATAATTTTAATAAATAAAAAAATTGTGAATGGGGACGGACCACTTGGCAATGAAAACTGCATTAAATCACAACTAAATTACACTCGACATGTCAAGAAAAAATTTAAAGGAAATATCAAAATAAATTCTCAAAAATTTGTCTTTTTCAAAAATGTTGGAACCGGCCTTTCAGAAATCTTAGTACCGGCGTGTAAATTTCTTTACCGTTCCTAAAAATCCGATGGCGAACCCCTCGTGATCAGTATTCGATTGCATGTCTCTTTCTGCTTGCGGGAACTTTTTCCACCTCTAACTCCGCCGTAAGAATACCTTAAAAAAAACGTGAAAAAAATACTGTTTCCGAACGGCAGCTGTATACGTGGTGTGGATTTGAAATAAGATATATCTGTCTTTGAAAGAGTATCCCACTTTTTTCGATTCCAATTTTCCCCGCCATTTTTCCTTTTTGTAGAAAAAATAAATAGGATGTATCGTTTGTAATCACAATGATCAGATTGAGTTTCTTTTTTCCAAATTGGAGAAAAAATTATATCTTTAGGGACAAGATGATAGTATGGAAAAAAATAAGGAATTTTCATATCAGATATTGCTAATTTTTTGGCAGCAAAATGCTAACACAACCGTTTAGGAATTAAATCAATCAACTGACCTATTTACCTACTCACTAACTTTCTTACTCTGTCCGTCTGTCCAGCCATCTGTGGGTAATTTTTTTTATAGAAATAAATATTATTTTTAGTAGAAACCATCACTTTTTCTTTTTAACCTTATTCACAGATTACAGGTTATGGCATTGGTTCCCAACCCTTTTCAAGCCGCGACCCACTTTTATATTAGCCAAGTAACCCATTACCTCCTTTTATAGTAACTAATAGATCTGTGACCCCACCTCTGTCCACCGCCGCCGTATTTGCGTAATTAAAACATTTTAACAGAATAAAGAAAACACATTAAATATACAATTATAATATATTAATTATATATATTACATTAATTATGTATATTATATTAATTATATATATATTCATGTATATTGTAAACATTAAGTTAACGATCATTAGTAGAATATTGCAATGTGTTAGCCATATTGAAATATAAAAGCACTGAAAATATTTGGTATGAATTTCATTATAAAAGTAACTGTCACTACAAATAGTTGCGGCGACTACCCCCCAGAAACCTGTTCGGGAACCCCAGGTTAGAGACCACTGGGTTATGGTATAAATCGAAATCTATAAATCAAACCAAAAATAAATGAAGAGAATTAATCACGGTTCATGGAATTTTTTTTAAGCATAAATAAATTTCCGTGGTTTTTTTTTTTAAAAATTCATTGCTTTTCACGTATAATTTGAACAGTATCGCTATTCTTGGTCCTATTCCAATTTACTTTCTTCGGAAAGTAATCTTAAAATTGAAAAATCTAAAAATAGAAAATAATAGAGAAAAATTACATGAATAAAGTCTATGTAAGAGACTATATTTTGGAAAAGACAGAGATTGTATCCAAGAATGGAAAACAAATCGGCTAAATTCTTCAAGATTTCTCTGGAGAGAATTATTCTGCCCTTTCTTTTATTTTATTTCTCCAAGATTTAATAACGCCAATTTTTAAAATACACTGAAATGGTTTAAAGTACTATTGACTTGTTAATTTGTTACCAATGAATCCTCCACGAAAAGATGTCTAAGTGATCAGTCTGTAATTGAATATATTTCACTCCATCTCTCTAGGCGTTGTAACGAGAAAGAAATGTTAAGGAAAGAATCCCCCTTTTTTTTTAATTTATCAAACTAACTTTTAAAGTCATTTAAATTCCCTTGCTTGAAATACAAAAAGTTTAATTAATATTTAGTAAAACTTCATTCCTTAATTCGTACCCCACTTTTTCGCTGATTTGGAAAAAGCCTTCCGCTAACTCCAGAGGCTTGGATAGAAGAGTTTACTCTTCCCAAATTGTTTTCCCCCAAGTTTCAGATGGGCTTAACTTCTTTCCGAAAACACTTTTCAGAAGATTTAAGCGCGATTAAAAAATTTGAACTTTCAAAGTTTTGTAAGAAAAATAATATTGAGTTAGATCCTCGGATAGTGTAACAAAAGTACTATATGCAATGAGCGAAAAATGTTATAAAAGGAAATAATAAAAACATACTCTAAATTTCCGGATTCCCAATAAAGCAGTGGTTACCAACCTGGAGGTTGCGAACAAGTTTCTGGGGTGTCGCCGCAATTATTTTTAGTTTCAATTATTGTTATAAGAAATTTCATACCAAATGCTTCCAACACTTTTATATTCTAACATGGTTACACATATTGTAATATTTTACTGATCGTTATTAACCATATATATATAATATACATTAATACATATAATTAATATAATATGAATAGAGGAAGGAATCAGGTAGAGGAACAGTGAACGCTATATTTGCACTGAACCAGCTGATAGAACGATTTAAAGAGATGCAAGCAGAGTTACGTATGGTGTTCATAGATTTGGAGAAAGCATATGATAGAGTAGATAGACAAGAGATATGAAGGTGTATGAGAAAAAGGGAGTATCAGAGAAGTATGTTAGACATGTAAAGGAAATGTACGCAGGTTAGGAGTAGTGTAGGTTTGACAGAAGGGTTCCCGGTAAAGGTTGGACTGCACCAGGGTTCAGCTCTCAGTCCTTACTTATTTGATCTGATAATGGATGTTTTAGTGAAAGACGTAAACTGTAATGCACCATGGAGTATGCTGTTTGCAGATGACATTGTACTATGCGAAACATCCTGTGAAAAAGTAGAAAGGAAAACCGAGAAATGGAGGAGAGAGGTTTGAGAATAAGCAAAACAAAGACAGAATATGTGGCACTAAATGGAGAAAGCGTAAGTAGCATAGGTCTACAAGATGAAGGATTACCATCTGCACAGAAATTTAAGTATATTGGATCGTTCATAGGCTGCGATTGAGTTTTGACCACAGAGATACAACACAGAATCCAATGTGGGTGGTTAAATTGGAGAAAGATGAGTGGAGTGCTCTGTGATAGGAAAGTAAGCGGAAGGATGAAAGGAAAATTGTACAAAACTGTGGTCAGACCTGCAATGTTATACGGGGCAGAGACTTGGCCAATTACAAGAGCGCATGAAAGGAAGATGGAAGTGGCTGAGACGAGAATGTTGAGGTGGATGAATGGTGTTACAAGGAGGGATAAAATAAGGAATAACCTAATTAGAGGTACGGTCAAGGTTGGACCCATAGGAAGAAAAATACAAGAACATAGGTTAAGATGGCTTGGGCATATGGAGCGGAGAAATGAGGAATATGTGGGAAAGATATTGGATAGACGGGTGGTAATGGGTAAGAGGAAGAGGGGAAGACCACGGCTGAGATGGAAGGATAAAGTGACGGAAGATCTGGAAGAGTATGGATGGAGTAGAGAAGAGGCATTGGATAGAAGATTGTGGAAGAGAAGATTAAAGGACCATAACGCCGACCCCATATAACATAGGAAATGGCAAAGCGAAAGAAGAATTAATATAATATTCCTAATTAATATAACTAATATAATATTCCTAATTAATATAACTAATATAATATTCCTAATTAATATAACTAATATAATATTCCTAATTAATATAATTAATATAATTTTGTATTTAATGTGTTTTCTTTACTCTGTTAAAAAAAAATTTTTATGCAAATGTGGCGGCGGCGGATCTTTTGGTTACTATAAAAGGGGGTCGCGGATTACTTGGTTACTATAAAAATGGGTCGCGGCTTGAAAAAGGTTGGAAAGCACTGTAATAGAGGCATTGCTTAGTATATATGGATAATCGTATCAAAATTATGACGCTTCGAAACACATGATTAGAAATATATTTTAAAAAATTCGCTTATTTTAATCAGTTAAGCCAACGTCATTAGACGTTCAATCGTCACGTAAACAGGGATGATAAAAAAGTCAAAACGCAACATGTTCATTAATCAGAATGTCACCAATACCGACACAAAATGCATTTTCGTTTCTTCTCCGTTCTCGACAGTCTCTGTCTCACTTTTCCTCACAGCTACGTGATTTTAAATACCCATTCCACTTTTATCCTTCCTTGAATTAATACGTTGGTAAAATTTTAAAAACATTACCCACGATAATACGCGCTTTATAAATGAACTACTAAATACTACTGGCAGTCAATCCATAATAAATGATCTTTTAAATGAAGAAAAAAATGCAATGTTCATAGGCATAGTAAAAAATTTTTATCATACAAATTTCAATGCATTTCTGACGGACTTTAGCCGTCCCTCATCAGGAATACATGTGTTCCGGAAGTACACAAACATTGAAGTGTCACCAGTTAGAACCCGTTTTCTCGCTAAAAATTTGTCATTATTGTTGACTGCACCATTTATTAGCGGTGAAACGCGACATTAAAGCAGATGAAGATTGAAGAGCAGGAAGAAAAATTTTCCATGCTTGGCTGAAATATGGAGCGGACCTATGGTCATTTACAATGTCACCGGAGTGTTTGTAAATAAAGAATGCTTCTAAACAATCCAATTTTACTTTTCTACTAGGGATCTGGGTTTATGGGTGATGGTGGTGCTTCGAAAATTGGACTTCCGCTTATTCTCATAGCAATGGACTGCATTGGAAAATTTATTGAATTCGAGCTTTTCAAAATCTCTCTCTCTCTCTCTGATGTACTTTTAATGTATTACGTAGAGCACGCTTAATCTGGCCAATGTATGAAGATTACATTGACAGAAAATTCAGTACATACCCCAGCGCTGAAGCAGAACATCTTTGAGTTTGGAATGTTTAATTTTGCTATAAGAAAAAAAAAATCTAAAATGAACTTTTGCTGTGCAATCCTCCATAATGGATCAAAAATTCGTGAAATTGTATTTTTTTTAATCTGTCGATTAATATTATCATTCCGTTATCGTCAAACTATCATAGTCCGAAAGTGATTATAATAAACGGTGTGTCTAGCATCTCCGACTAATTTCTTCATCATCTTCAACCATTATCTCTCCACCGTTATTAGATAAACGCCTTTCTCTTCGTGTCTTCTCTTTACTACGTCAATTCTTATTTATAAAGTCAAATTTGATTAATTCATGGGAACCATAAACTCAGTTCAAATTATTCAAGAATTCGAATCGAGCATGTTCAACTCATTCAAGAATTCGAATCGAGCATGTTCAACTCATTCAAGTTTCACCACACTCTATGAAACCCTTCCGATTTTTCAAAGCTTTCTATTCCAAAATGACATGCGATTCTGCCGAAGTGTCTCGTTTACAACACATTTAATAATCCAATCTGATGGAATTGGGCTTTTCTAGCTTCTTTGCGAAAGCAACGAAAAATAAATAAAATTATTCTAGAAAAGTGGAATAACATGGCGACGTGTTGAAAAGAAAGCTTAAATTTGCATTTTTTTAATTTTTTTAATTGTAACAGTTCTCGTTGTGCAGAATCACGTTAAACACTCATTAAAATGCACTCTCCCTACAGTTTTTGGCCATTCCATCAAAAACTTCCGACACTGCCAAAATAATCATAAAATGCACCAAATCTTACAATAGGACGTCGTAGTTTCCCGAAGAAAAAGCGATGATTACTCCCGGTTTTCCATTTTTTTTCTGCACATTAAAATCGCATTACACGGATGTGTAGCTTGTGAAAGAAAATTAACAACACATACTTTTATATTCCGTACACATTCACGTTAAATATAGGTGGAAGTTTTATATGCATGCATGCATGCATACATACATACATACATACATACATACATACACGCACGCACGCACGCATACATACACGCACGCACGCACGCATACACACACACACACACGCACACACATACACACACATATACGCACACACGTACACACATACACACACATACACGCATACACACACGCACGCATACACGCACACACACGCACCTACTTACCTACCTACTTACTTAGCTAATCCAAACACTTCTTTACAAAGGACATTTGCCAATTAGATATTTATTGCGTATGATTTGTTAATTTATATAATGTAATGTTTAACTTGAACAATTATAATTAATTAATTAAAACAAAAAGTGTATAGGTGGGTGAATGATTGATTGATTAATTGATTGATTGATTGATTAAAAACTTTGACGGGACAAAAAACAGAAAAAAAATTCCATAAGTGCAGGGATAACGAACTATGGTCCAGATCCAACCTGAATGGAGAATGCATTTGACAGGGAATAATTATTATTAATTACTTTACAATTAATAGTAATTCCAATCATTTTATAACTTAATAAACAATTTTATGTGTTTTGAATGATATAAATGTTGTATTTCAATCAGGGGCGGACTGGGTCCTCTCAAAGGGCGCATATCTTGGATTTTCGAAGGCGTGTGAGTACTTGTCCATTCGCAGACGCGAGTCTTACCGCCCATGAGGGCGCATCGGCCCGTTTCCGGCGACCCAGTTTGCCCCTGATTTCAATACAGTATTCAAACGTTAAAAAAAGGTTGATAACTCCTTGGATTTTTTTAACGAGGTATAATTTCTTCTATGCGGGGCCGTCATAACACATTCAGAAACCCCATCTTTGGGCCCTTTTTGAACTAGCAAATTTCCAAATTTTTCAATAAAAAAATGTAATATATAATAAACACAAACTCACCAACTTGAAGGCCCCTGTTTAGGTAGGGACCAATGCCATCTTAACGGGTGCGCCAATCAAACTCAGTCCCATGGCCCCAAAGCCTATCTACTGGAGGGCCCCAAATTAAAATAGTATGTTTATTTCATATATATATATACACGACCAATTAGCTTA
>QLNU02015003.1:19376805-19396994 GCA_006491805.2 Dysdera silvatica | reverse complement strand
CATTTGTTTCGTACGTTCGTTACATTAAACTCAAGTACAGAAAGTCGCTTTGTAGTGCTTGATTTTACGTAGTTTTACATCGTAATGTCGTGGTCATCTCGTTGTTGTAAAAATAATCATAACAATTTTTGCTACCAATGTGGAGAAGTTACTTTAAAAGCCTAAAAAAAAAAAAGAATATCACACCACTTGTGAGGAAAGCTTACCATCTTTATTTTGGCTGCCAGGTTGGAGATCAAAATAAGTCTTGGGCTCCAAAAATTTGCTGTAATACATGTTCGAGAACTATGACTGGTTAGTTAAATTGTACGCATATTTCGATGCCTTCCGCCGTACTCATGATCTGGCGCAAGCCTCAAAATGATGTGAATGATTGTTACTTTTGTATGACAAACATCGAAGGCTCCACTGCGAAATCAAAGCAAAAGATACACTACCCTAACACAGCATCCGCATGGCGACCTGTTCCACACGAGAACTCTTTGCCTGTACCGATATCGCCACAGAATATGATTTGTCTTCAGAGTCAGAGCTTGAAGAAACATCTCCAAAAGTTAGTCCTGGAAAAATGGAAGGTGAGTGTTCATCATTTGTAAATCCAACGATGGAGCCACACCTAGTAACCCAGACAGAACTGAATGATCTGGTTCGATATTTAGACCTTCCAAAAACCAAAGTTCAGCTACCTAGTTCGCGTTTAAAGCAACGGAACCTTTTGGACAAAAATGTGAAATACTAATTTTTTCGAAAGAGGCAGTCTACATTTGTGAATTTTCTGTGATCTGGTGTGAAAACTGGTGATCTGATGTGAAAACCGGTGATCTGGTATACTGTAAAAATATCAAAGATCTATTAATTAAACTGAAACTTCCGAATTCTCCTGAAGAATGGAGGCTCTTCATTGACTCTTCCAAGATGAGCTTAAAAGCAGTTCTATTACAAAACGGGAATAAGCACTCTTCAATACCTACTGGGTGCGCCATACACATGAAAGAAACGTATGACAACATGGTGATTCCGCTCAAAAAACTTAATACGGGAAATACAGATGAAAAATATGCCCAGATTTGAAAGTTATTGCGTTATTGACTGGACTGCAAGGAGGGTATACGAAATATTGCTGTTTTTTTTATGCTGCTGGGACATCCGAGATAAAACCCGCCACTATGTGGTAAAAACATGGCCTGCTAAAACCAAAAATATCCCTGGTTGAAAGAATATGGCGCATCCGTCACTAGTTGAAAAAAACAAAAGTCTTGTTACATCCTCTCCATATCAAATTGGGATTAATCAAAAAATTTCGTGAAAGTAATGAATACAGACGGCGATGGATTTACTTATTTAAGGCAAAAATTCCCACGGGTAGGCGATGCTAAAATAAAAGAGGGTATTTTCATTGGTCCTCAAATCAGACAATTTTTCAAAGATTCTGTGTTTGAAAATAAATTAAACTAATGAAAAAAAGGGCTTGGAATGTATTTAGAACTGTTTCTAGTAAATTTCTAGGAAACGTAAGAGCGACCAACTACGAAGAAATCGTTGAAGAATTAATTTCTTCACATAGAGAATTAGGGTGTAATATTTTACATTTTTTACACTCACACCTTGATTTTTTTCACAATTGATGGGAGCGGTTTTGGATGAGCACGAAGAAAAGTTCCATCAGGAGATTTCTGAAATGGAATAACGATATAACGGCAAATGGAACGAAAATATGTTTTCAGACTTCAGTTGGACTCAACAGCGAGAAGCTTTAGAGGTAAACTATAAGTGAGAGAAGACAACAAAATAGTATGAAGTAAATGTTGTATGGGCTATTTTAATGAGACGTATTTTATTTTAAAATTTCAAACCTTGAATACATATCTAATTCAAAAATTGAAGGTTTTAGAGTTTGAAAATGATTGAATTATGTCTGCGAAGCGTCATATTCTCATAGAGCGCTCTCTCGCGGAAATGGTGCCTAATGGAAACGTTTGGATGCCAGATTCGGATTCGACAACTGAAATCTATAATGTTCACCTACTTTTTGTCGAGGGAGGATTTTGATGCCGACCAGTGTAACTGATAGTTTGAAATTCAGTATGTGAGCTTACATTGTCATGACAAAGAACGTTGCGACGTTTCGAACTATTTTTTTGATTTCAGCAATTATTTCTGGTGAAGAAATTATTGCTTAATCTGTTACAATTTCAAAGATATATTTTAAAGCACCACAGCTGAATCTTTTCAAATCAATTCAATCTTTTCATCTTTAAAGGATATTGAGTAGTAACGTGAAACACTGTGCTAAAACTATAATAAACTATTTGAACACGACTACCACAGTTAAAATTATTTAATTAGGTGGATGACGATCGTTTCGGCAGAGAATGATTCCCTTTGTCGAATCCAATTACAAAAGTGAAGGTAAACTATTAACTTCACCGCACTTGGCGTATAAACACGTGTTGCTATCTCCATAAATATAGATGGCAATATGTGTTTATACGCCTAGTGCGGTAAAGTTTACCTTCACTTTTGTAACTGGATTCGACAAAGGCAGTCATTCACTGCCGAAACGATCGTCATCCACCTAATTAAATAATTTTAACTGTGGTAGTCGTGTTTAAATAGTTTATTATACTTCAAAGGTATCTCAATTTCATCATATGTGATATGACGATCTAAAGCGATTAATTGTCGCATAGCATCAATGTTTTTTGGTGTGACAGCAGTTTTTGATCGACCTCCACGAAACTCATCACTGAGACACCTACGTCTAAAATGGAATTTTCTAAACCACTCATAAGTTGTTGCTTTGGATGGTGGCCCTGCGGTGGCGCAGTGTGGTAACGCGTTCTCCTATTGCGCGGCTAATCCGGGTTCGACTCCCAGCAGTGCAAAAAGAACGCTTACTCAGAGATCTCATAAAGATCGCACTGCTCACTGTAGTCCGGGGTTTGGTTCCCTAGGCCTTAAGAGGTTCGGATTCCTCGGAAAACAGTAGGTCCCGGCGCAGCATGACCACTGTAGTCTTTGAGCCGTAAAACCAAAAAGAAAGCGAAAGCTTTGGATGGCGCTTTATTACCAAAAGTCGAATTCATGTGATCGACAAATGATGTGTTAAACCTTGTCGAAAGACGTAAAAAATCGTGGCTCTAAAATCCCTTCGACTAAAATCCATGTTTTTTCACTACCTCATTAACTTTAAAGCAACGCCGTGTAAAAAGAATTTTATAGCAATCCTGCTTCCGTAATACCTAATCTTCATACAAAAGTTGAAATTCAAAAAATCGTCAATACTGAAAGCTGTTGTCTTCTGTGTTGCCCGATTCTGAAAACGTAAGTACCGGCCTATGTATTTATTTTCTTTTTTTTTTCGTTAGTCGAAATAACATGGAGAGGAACGATGATAATATGTAGAAAAATCATAATATGTAGAGATCATAATATGTAGAGAAACCTTCGTCGTGCAATGAGTAAATAATGGTCAAAAACCATGATGGTATTATGATGCATGATTAAATGCATGCCCTTAAATGCATGATTTTTTGTTTTGAATTTTAAAAAATCTTTTTTTATAGGAATGTAGTCATAGGTTACGTAAAAAATAAATAAAAAAATCCACGTAATAATATTGAATATTTATTTTGAAAAAAGTTATATGTAGAATTTTGGCAACATAAAGTATATCCCTCAAATCTGGCATATATCCAATAAAATTTTCAAACGCAACATCAAACATTGATAGCTTACCTGACAACAGATGAGAAGTAATTTTTTTTCAATTAGATAAATCACTCCTTTATAGGTAACTCGAAAATAGAAAATATCTCTCCAAATAACACACTGAACTTTATTTATCACCCACCACATTCAAATGTCAAAAAAAAAATATAACTTACCCGCCAAAAAAAAATATAACTTACTCGCCAAAAGTAATGTCAAGTTTTTTCTTTCACACATGATTTATTGTCTATGGTTATCAAAGTGCGTGCGTACTTGCGTTCGGAAACGCACACACTCAGGTTTTGTAATAAAATTAAGTGGAACTGGAATGTAGACAATTGGCAACAATATGCATTTAAGGGTTAAAGAATGCCATATTTTATTTCCTTTATACTTTTCTTTCGCATCTTTCCCTCGCCACATATTATATTTTTGTTAAGCTTCACCTCGTGATCTAACTCAACAATTCTTTTTACAAAAGAAATATTGAGTTAAATCCCTAGTTTTTCTCTCAAAGGTCCCGAGAAATTTTCCTCAGAGATCAAATTTCTTTTAACTGATTTTAAATCGTTTTAAAAAAACTACATATTTCTGTGGAAGGGTATTACAAACGCGACGAACGTGTTAAATGACAGCGTGAATACGTCCAGTCAAGTTTCTAGAAATTCCTCGGGACTTTTTTCCCTCAGGACTTTTTTCCCCTCAGGACTTTTTTCCCCTCAGGACTTTTTTCCGTTAAGGGAAAGAAATGGATTGGAAATCGAAAAATGAACTTTTAGTGAATATTAAAACTTTTTGTTTGTTTTTTCGCACGATGATATGAAGGTGGAAAAACTTGTGAAAGTTAGTTTAATGAAAGAAAAGACTGTTTCTTCTACTCCACTATAATAAAAAATAGAGCGAGGAAAGAGAAAAGGAGATATTGGATTTTTCATACTGAAAGAGGGAAAGAATCCATTAAATGTTTTGCGTAGACAACTTATTAGTATCGGAGTAAGAAACAATGATATAATTTTCAGTGTTTTATAAGTACAATAGAATCTCCATATAACGTACTTCCGTATAACGAAATTTTCTATATAGCGAAGTTTTGGTAAATCCCCATGGTCATTATACACGAAAGTGTTTTCATATAACGAATTTTTTAACGACTAAAACAGAAAATCGAGTGGTCACGTCAGTGACATCGAATACCGTACGAATACAATACGATTTTAAAGTAAGTGGCGAACAAAACGTATCTTAATAAGTGTGAACACTTTTATGATGAATCAACGTCACCATTTGTTGTGCAGTAGGATATTAAGAGGTTTTTTTTTACAAAAGCATGAACATGTATGAAAGAAGCATTAAATACATTTTCATTTTAAGGTAAGAATTGTTCAACTCTTTTTATATGCATGTATATTTCACACTTAAAAACATCTATTTTTAAATGGTTGAATGTTATTTATGAGAAACAGTCGTTAACTGGAAAATGGGATTTTAATTGTGGTATCATATTGTAATACCCTGGTTCATGAATACATCGTTTCCACCTAGCGAATTTTCTATACAGAAATTTTTTTTCTTGGAGCAGTCCTTTTCGTTATATGGAGGTTCTACTGTAGTTGACGGACATGCGGACGGATGGATAGTTATAAAGATATGGACAAAGCTAAAGACACAGAAAAAATTATCCATAAATGGAGAGATAAGAAAGTATAAAAAAGTATTTTCTTATAGGAGGAAATGTTTCTATTAAAATCCCTCCTTTTCCCCTTGAAACGCCCACTTTTTGATGTCATATGCACTGGCTTATTCAACATCATTATATGCCATGCCAATATTAATATTTTCCACAGCCCTTTGCATAAGCGATCTTTACCATATCCTCCCCTTACGTTCATCCACTTTTTGTGTGGTCTTTTGTTAATAAGTTACTCAATGCGATCTTTTGTTAATAAGTTACTCGATGCGATCTTTTGTTATTAAGTTACTCGATGCGACCTTTTGTTAATAAATTACTCAATGCGATCTTTTGTTAATAAGTTACTCAATGCGATCTTTTGTTAATAAGTTACTCGATGCGATCTTTTGTTATTAAGTTACTCGATGCGACCTTTTGTTAATAAATTACTCAATGCGATCTTTTGTTAATAAGTTACTCAATGCGATCTTTTGTTAATAGGTTACTCAATGCGATCTTTTGTTAATAAGTTACTCAATGCGATCTTTCGTTAGTAAATTACTCAATGCGATCTTCTACATTTTCATTCGGTTTAGTGATAGAAAATGTTCTTAATAAACATAATCCTGAATAATTTTTTCTCCATTCTGTTTGCGCACTGTGTTGTCATATTTCAATTCAGGGCGACTTTTGGAGATATTTCGTGCAAAACAATATTAAACATTTGATAACAACGTTTCGGGAACTTCCTACTCCCTTTATCAAGTAAGGAAGGCTGGAAAAAGCAAAGATGAAAATAGAAAAAAAATACAGAATACAAAACAAAAGACAAAAAATAATATAATGTTGATTTTTAAGTCGCGAGGGAATAAGATTATGGAGGAGATGAAAAATGGAGAGATAATTTATGGTGGGAGTGAGGAAATTATTATCTAGAGAAGAGGTTCTTTAACTGTAGTCCGCGGACCCCTAGGGGTCCGCGGAACCGTACCAGGATGTCCGCGAGATCCCTCAGTGTTCCATAAACCTTTGGAAAAATGCTAGGAAAATGGCATTTGCTCTTTAATGCTAAGAATAAATTATGAGGGAAGGAAAAATTCTTTCCTTAAATGGTGAAAATTAGTGATGAAACACTAGAAATAAATATGTATGATGCAAATTCTGGGCTTTAAACTTTGAGTTAATTCTTGGGGGTCTGCGAGGGCGAGTGAACTCTGAAGGGGGTCCATGTTCTTAGAAAGTTAAAGAACCCCCTGGTCTAGAGCATTTGTTCATAAAAATCCGATAGGGCTATGGAAAGTGTCTATGTAAATCTATGGAAAGTGTCTATGTAAATCTATGGAAAGTGTCTATGTAAATCTATGAAAAGTGTCTATATAAATCTATGGAAAGTGTCTATGTAAATCTATGGAAGTGTCTTAGATTGGATTATGGCAAGATGTCCGATTCTTTGGCTTTCGAATGATTCGAAAAAGAGTCTGTCTGTTACTGCTAATCTATTTGTAACTGCGTTTTGAATTCTAAAGCAATAATCAGTCTTCGTTTACCATCGAAGTGTGCACACGTAATTCTCGGAGGCTCCACCAAAAATGTGTACAAAATTCTTTTAACGTTATTATATAATTATTTCTCTCTGGCGTCATAAGTAATTAACCTAAACATTTAAAGTACTAACAATTATTATTTCAAACTGGATAGAATTACTGCATTTCTTCAATTTTTATTTCCTGAAGAGAAAGCCTTACCCTACACCACGGCAGAACCGGCTATTAAATCATATGTATCAGTAGTGATTCATCCCTCTAGTGTCAATTCGTTCAATTTCCAACAGTACCCCTCCCCACACACGCACACACACACACACCATTAAAAAAATTATCGACGAACCCATTGTAATGCGGGAGTTGGTTCTCTAGGCTTTAAGGGGTCCAGGTTCCCCGCGGGAAAGGGTCAGTCAACTCCCCCTATGATGGCGCACTGTTAGAACATTCCCTTATTTAACAGAGTTTGGTTATGTTGACAACAAAAGTTCGGATTCTTCGGAAAACTGTAGCAACATGACTTTTGCTGCCCTTGCGAATAAAAACACAAACATATTTTATATACAGTAGAACCTGCCTAAAGTGGCCACCTTTGGGACTGGATTGCAATGGTCACCATAGACAGGTGGTCGCTATACACAACAGATTATGATATAGGCGTAACGAAGTCCCTACCATCTCTTATAAAAGCAATCACTTTATTCAGATGGTCAATTTACGAAGGCGATCACTTTACCAGGTCCCACTATATATTCATTACTTTTATATTAATTATATATTGTGTTGTCACAAGACACAAAAAATAGTAATGGACTAGTATTTAATGCAGGGCATCTCGGATGAAAAGTATTCAAAGTAATAAATTTATAACTTGAAACATTTTTATTATATTCACTTTTGTTTCGTGACATTTCAGAGACTTTATCAAAGGGTATTTTTTCATATGTTGAAGACAGGAATGTGTCAACTGATATCTTCTCACGCTCAGGGCCGGCCCAAGCCGATGCAGGGTTTTCCTTATGTATGAGCGCGGAATATTAGCGATGACTTCGGACTCATTTTTGGAGGCTAGAGACCGCCAGAGCCCAAAGACCTGCAATTTCAGTCCGCCCCAGTCCGAAATACTTTTTGGGAATTTGGCACGTCCGCCCCAGTCCGAACCTTCAAATATAACTTCAGCCCCTTGACGTACGATTTAAATTTTAAAAAAAAAAAAAAATGCTAAACTACACTATTCAATTTCCTTCAAATTTTCATATACGGACATTTCTACGGTTCTCGAAAACGAATCATATAGTTGTATTCCTTGGAGAATTTCGATAAAAAAAAGTCAGTTTTCCGCTTTAGTTGCATCCGTCTAACGCGCCGAAGAACACCAGAGCCAGAAAACTACATGAAATATGGAGCCCGAAAACTACATGAAATATGGAGCCCGAGCCCGAAAAACTACATGAAATATAGCGCCCGAGCGCTAAAACTACATGAAATATGGAGCACGAGCCCGAAAACTACATGAAATATGGAGCCCTACCCCGACTCGAGCTGAACCCGTCTCATCGCCACCGCGCAGATAAGGTGTCTGAAGGAATTATGGACAGGCCTGTAATATGGCCAAGGTGCTCTAATCTGACTCGGTTCCAATGGAATCCGATAGAGGGTGCTTGCATTTTGTGCGGACATATCGCGGAATGGCATCGATTTGAAGTATGTAGTTCGCTTGCGAGCAAGGATATTATAGAAAGAGTGTTGATACGAAATGTACGCTATTATTTTTCCTCCGGTAAGCCTGTGTTTGTTTTTAAATCCTATTAATATGAAATTTCAACTGTTTTATTGATTCATGCGCAGTTCTTTATGCTTATTGAAGTAAAGTAACTGTAATTAAATTTGCTTTAATAGTTCGTCAACGATTTAGAATTTTGTGGAAATCGTTTAAGTTGTGTTTACGGCCAGTTTGCCATATTAGCTTCCCAATGCAAAACATGAGTTTCTTTTTATGAAAGAAATTATTGTAAAATACAGCCACTGAAAAACAAAGTTGTAAAAATTTTAATCAAGTATGGTAAAACTAATGTAAAGGTGACCACCAGGGACGGATTAAAGGGGGACAATCACTCTCCTTAAGCAAGGCTTCAAGTTATTTTTAAGTAATTTTAGATACATTTTTGGCAAGCGCCCCCCTGGAGTGAACCGCTCCCCCCTCTGATTGATCCCTCCTAATGCGCCCCTTGTGACCACCGTCTGTTTTTCTGGAAAGGACGATGTTAAGTTGGAACCTATTTGTGTTCACCACTCGATAAATGGCATGTGATTATAATATTTTGTTAATCAGCATGCCGAGACAAACACTTTGGTACTAATTACATGTGTGTAGCTAATGGCGTTAATTATATCATTGTCTTGATATTGTATGGTCCATAGGTACTCAGACATTAGAAAAAAATAAAGTTTTGAACTATGTAATCCGCAATTACAAACTCGGACGTAACTAACACCTAGGAATTTTACATACACTGAATTTACGAAAAATGATTGAACTTGGCGTTGCTTCACATTTCAAATCTTTTCCAAGCAGAAGAACCATTATCGTTCTTTATCTTTCAGATATGAATCCCTTTGGTGCTAAGCAAAAACGGGGCGCTTTGTCGTAATAGAACTTGATGAGGGTACTAAAAGCCGTTACAGGAGGTAAGTCATCAGTAAACGCTGCAAGTTAAAAATTATGACGAATCTTGCGTCATTATCTAAAGGATAATACGGTTTTAAAGTTACGTTTGGGTAAAAAGCCTAGTCTTACGAAACAGAAAGAAAATGATTTGTGCCAGGGGATCTTTCGTTTGTCAAACGTTGGGCATCCCCTGACAACAAAGATGCTGAAGTTCACCATTTTTAAATTGTACGAAAAAATGGGATCCTTCACCCATTCACTAGCGGAAGTGCAGGTCATTATTGGTTTAGGGCCTTTACGGGACGGAATCCAGAAGTTTTAAGAAAGAGGGCTCAAAGGTTGAACCCTGCCCGAGCGCAAAATGTTAACAGATTTATTATTCATAATCATTTTTAGAATTGCAAAAAATTCTTACACAGATTTACTGAAATTTCCAGAAAAAATATTCAACATGGATGAGAAGTGGTGCAGGTTGCAACTGCACGAAGATCCGGAGGTGCTTGCGAAAAAAAGGCGCCAAGCTTGTCCACATTGTTGCAAAGGAACGTGGCCAGAGTGTTACTATTGTAACGTGTGGAAATGCCATAGGGACCGTCATTCCACCTATGGTTTTGTTCGCAGGTATCAGAAAAAAACCAGCTTGGGGGAAAACAATTCGCATACAGGTTCCATCACAAGAATGACAGACAAAGAATGACATGAACATTTCTTGAGTTTATCAGACATTTCTGTAGATTTAAACCAAATGGCAAGTATCTTCTGGTCTTTGATGGGGCCCAAGTCACACTTGGATTATGAGATCTGCGAAGCCTCTGAAACAAAGGATATTCTCCTGTATTGTTTTGCCATCTAATACGACACACGAATTATAACCTTTAAAGGTATTTTCCAAAGTTTGGAGATCTTTTAGAACCAATATACGCCCCAATATTTTGACACACATAAAGGGGAACGTGATATTTCCAGACTGAATTTTGGTGACGTTTTTACGCCGACATAGGAGGCCATGACGCAGGCTAATATGAAAAGTGGGTTTCGAGCTGCTGGCATATTCCTCTTCAATCCGTTGGTACTTCCCGAAGAAGCCTATGCACCGAGCGTACCCACACAGAAGCTGCCACCAGAACCATCTGCTTATAACAGTGCACCGTCCACCACATCACAGGAACTACTGAATGACCATATCCATCCAGTGCCAGGCCCATCCGGTTTGCAAAAGCAAATGGGTAGTAGACTGAAGACTCTATCATCCGATTCAGAAGACTCCGACTTTTTTGACAAGACGTCACACAATTGTGATGCCGAAATCCATCCTCCTCATTTGAACTCTCCAAAAGCAGTCAAAACTTTGACCTCCAATGCTTCTTTTGACAACATCTTACTTACGCCTAAAAGGAAACGAACTCTAACCAAATCATAAAACCGGCTGACAATAGTCGTGGTGTGTTGTTAAGGAAACAATTTTTTACTCAATAAGCACCAAGATACTGCTAAGAAATTTGAGCGTATTAAGTTTGTAAGAAAGAATACATCAAAGAAGGTGCCCAAGACAACAGAGAGCTGGTGTTGTGTTCTGTGTGATGAGTACAAAGTGAAAGAGATGCCACTTTGCACGCTTTGCCACACTTATATCCATGATGAGTGCGCCGGCCTTACAACAGAAGATAACGGGCAGTTTATCTGTCCAAAATGTTCTGGTTATAATTAATTTTATTTGCCATAAAACTTAAGATAAAATCTAAATAATGAATTTAATATGTTTTCAGTCTTTGTTTCTTGACTTTTGTCCAATTGAGTCAGTTTTTATTTCAATATTCTTTTTTGTTTTTGTTCACAAATTACAAAATTTTTATTTGCACTCAATTCAACTAATTTACTTTAATACATCTTCTTTAGGTATTTTGTGCATAAAACGCATTTTTATTGCTTTATGTTAAAGAAAAAAAAACAAATTTAGAGGAACGAAAGTTCGTTGGACATATAACCATCATATGTTTTAATATGGCCAAAAAGTACACCTTCGGGAGAATCAATTTTTTAATGGTTCCTTTCATTCTAATTGTCTGATTATTTTTCTCCCTATTACCAAGATTTCGAACTTAATTATACAATAATTTGTTTTTTAAATTTTTCAAAAATGCCTTCGGCAAAAATCGGCAAAACTTAGCCTGGCCATAATATACCTTGAATAAATTACCTCTCCACAAATCAAGGGGCCGGTTCATCCGCATCGGTCAAATTGACTTAAAGCCGACCTTACGCTCACTCCTTTTCGGTCAAAACTGTCACTGGTACCAACCTCAGCTACAACCTTGTATTTCAACAAGGGGCGCACAGTAACGTGGAATTTTCAAAATTACTGAGAGGCCCAAGATAGTTTTAGATACATTTATGCATTACAGCATAAGTAAAAGTGCAATTTATTTTGAATTAATGGGGCTCAAGCGGGCCCATATGACTCTACACTTAGGGAGAGCGTAGCCATATTTTAGCGCCATTGTTAGTGATTACCTGAACCGCAAGATACCTGGAAGTTTAGGTTGACAATGACAGATCAATTTATTGGCTTCTTCGTAAAGCCGTAGCCAGAATTTAATTACGGGGGGGAGGGATTTTACAAAATAACGTGGAATAAAGAAAGGTGTGTCATCTTTATCGTAAAGGAGAAATATTAATATGTCATATAAAAAAATAAATGGGAAAATACCGATTTTTACGTTCAGACATCACTGTTAATTTTTACTTGTAATTTGGACATCAAAATTCAATTTTGAAAATTTTTCCCTTTTAAGGAGTAAATGATTACTGCATATATTTTTTATTTAATGTATTCTCAAATTAGTAGTGTACAAAACGGAATCTCATGGCCAAAATTTTGATAATTATTCAAGATCTGAGAGGTTTCTTTCTTTCTCCCTTTTTCACAAGTTTGAGAAGTAATATATATATACTTATTTTTGCGGTCTTACTACAAATGCGGTTTCGGAGTAGGATCTGTCCCTAAGGTCCTTCGATGCAGGCCTGCCTTTCCGGTGGCTAGATCTAACCACCACCGTATTTTTTTTTTCCTGTGGGAATTCATCGTCGTCTTCCGGATCGAGATCAACGGCACCTAAAAGCAAGCGTAGCAGACACTGTGGCTGGCTACAGTTACCTTAAACGTGCTTTAAGTAAAATAAAATAGGGTTACCAATCATCTGGTTGTTTGTCGTACCTCCAAAGCGATGCCTGCATTGAAAATCATTAAAATAATAGTAGTGATAAGAAATTCAACCATTTTCCTTTATAACCGTTTAAGCTAGAGCAGTTAGTTTCCCCGATGTAATGCCATTTTCTTTTGAATGATTTTCATCCGTTTACACACACGCACATCCGTTTACACACACACACACATCCGTTTACATATGGTATACACCGCCTATGGACATTAAAAATAAACAATACTCAGAAAAATAGAAAATGCGGTAGGCAGAAAACATATAAACTTAGAACGATGACTTTAAATATACAAGATGTGGAGATTTACGAGATGGAGGAAGATTTGTATCCACACATAGCTGCTGTCGTTTTTTTGTTTTTTTTTACAAGAGCTGTCAGAAAAATAATGCAAGGAATTGTGGCCCTCTGGACCCGGAATGAGTTTCTGGAAGAGAAGGGCAACATCCAGGACGGAAAAAAATATACATTTTTATTTATGCACATAGATATTGAATCATGTTTGCTTAATGTGACGTGTTGTCATTTTCTCGTGGATTTCTTCGATAACGGATGCGAAAGCCAAGACTAGTGAAATGGACATCAATAATATAACATAACTTAGATTTGGCGCCATTAAATTTAACGATTGGGCTCGAAAGATACGTAATTGCAATCTATTCCGGAAAAGATGGAAATTCTTTAGTTCCCAAATGCATATCCGGATTGCTTTCGAGATTGGAATATTTTCCGGGTGTCGGATTTCCTATTCCCAATAGGAGCTGTCCAAGTTCGCTTCTTTCTATTTCCTTTAATGAATTACTCCCGATACATTATTTCGATTTCTCTGGAATTACTTTCAATAAATGGTTTTCATCAATTACTAAAAACACTCCAATAAATTACCAAAAGTGGTCCGACATATTATTCTACATTTGAATCACTGTTTATGTTTTTATCAATAATTTACTAAAATATTTTGATAAATTACTGAAATTGCTCATGAAAAATAATATGTTGTCAAAATAAAGACTTTTTCAATTATTTTAATGTTATGGTACTACAATAGAAAGCTCAATTATCGGAATATCGTTTAATCGAAATATGGCTTAACCAAAATGGGGTGCTGCTGTTTTCAGGATTTTTTTTTAGTAGTTCGGGTTCAATATTTAAAAATAAATAGTTCATATTTGTTCTGTTTTTTATTGTATTTCATTTTCAAAAAGAAATCATTACAAATGGCATGTATCAGATATACGTATACAAAAATGTGATATCGAATATATACAAAGATATCTGATATTTTTTTAAATATAATATCACTTTTAAAAGCAGTTAATATTTTAATTAACACAAGCATATACGTCATGACTTCTTCACTATAAGATTAGTAGTTCAGTACAGTAGAACCTGGCTAATGGGACCACCTCTGGGACTGAACTGCAATGGTTACCATAGACAGGTGGTCACTATACA
The DNA here is from genome assembly GCA_006491805.2 of Dysdera silvatica. Lineage (NCBI taxonomy): Eukaryota > Metazoa > Arthropoda > Arachnida > Araneae > Dysderidae > Dysdera > Dysdera silvatica. The sequence goes on along the minus strand of QLNU02015003.1, from coordinate 19,382,734 downwards.
CGGCAGACTTTGATATGATCAAGTCCCTACCAGTTCTCTCTTATAAAAAGTGGTCACCTTATTCAGGTTGTCAATTTACGAAGGTGGTCACTTTATCCAGGTGGTCAATTTCCGAAGGTGGTCACTTTATCCAGGTGGTCAATTTCCGAAGGTGGTCACTTTATTCAGGTGGTCAATTTCCGAAAGTGATCACTTTATCCAGGTGGTCAATTTCCAAAGGTGGTCACTTCATTCAGGTTGTCAATTTACGAAGGTGGTCACTTTATTCAGGTTGTCAATTTACGAAGGTGGTCATTTTATTCAGGTTGTCAATTTACGAAGGTGCTCACTTTATTCAGGTTGTCAATTTACGAAGGTGGTCACTTCACCAGGACCCACTGTAATATATTATTAAACGTGCTTTTGGAAAAAATTTACAATTTCTTCGTAGCTTTCTACTGAAAATTTATTGTCCGCTTCATCCGAACTCGAATGAGCCCTTCTATTTCGGATAATCGGTTTCTAATGTGCTTCGATTATTTTTTTTCCATTTCTTTTGAGGCGTTATAATATTGAATTGATGAATTTCTTTCTAAAGAGATTTTTAAGTCTGAAGAGTTAATCATTACAATTGATTTCGGGATTCCACGGTTCAAGGTTTATGCAAGGAGCTTATTTTTAACGCATGGTAATCGTAAGGGGGAAAAAGAACCTCCGCGCACTCAAATTGAACTTGAACCACCGATCCTTGGGTTGCCTTTCCAATGCTTTACGTGTTAAGCCACTGAAGACAATCCTGTGTGGCTCTTTTCTCACACACATATCAACATAATGTTTGCAAGCAGAAGCTAATAATAACAATGATTATATTCAGATGTTTAGCTATAACATGGAGTAGTCTCAGCTATAAATTAGTAGTTTTACACTGTTTTCATATTAAGAGCATATCGTCTAGAAGGGAATTATCAGTAGAAGTGAAGAATACAAACTTGTTAGGCGTTTTAAAGAAGGGATATCGGCAGGAGATGTTGGTTATATTCGCAGTTTGTGACTTCAGAGATTTAGTGTAAGTATAAACGAAACAGGGGCGATTATAAAAAGTCAGCAAACAACCGGTCGCCCAAAGAAATTTCAATCCGTGATGATAGAAAGTTAAACAAAATATGCCTTCAAACCAGAGGCGGATTTACAATTTTGCCGCCTGTAAGATCTGGTATATTTTGTCGCCTAATCTTATCAAACGTAACTAGAGACACAACAGATTTTAGCTAATTTGTCAAATTTTTAATTGAACGTCACTGGCCATTATTTCAAATTCGCCATTTCGCAAGTATTTTCGAAGTTGGTGTCTTTTAAGTCTTTCTCAAGGCGAGGCCCATGGAAGCTCTCCCTTTTCCAACGTCTGGTTACGCCTCTGAATATAACAATTCAAAATGAATAATCCAATTGACCACCAAAATATTCAGCCACGCCTTTATAAATTTTTCGTCGAATAATTCCCCTCGTAGACTTTAGTCTACTCACCCTATTGATAAATCCATCACTGTTTCAAACCATAAATATATAGCAAAACAAAGAAGTGGGCATAAACGGGTATTCATGTCTGCGACAGAACGATATAAAACTGTCTAAAGGAAATGAGATTTTCGCGCAGGAAAACAAACAGAAACTGTCTAATCAGATCCGGCAATCATCCAAAGGAAAAGACGTTTTCAATAACCCAAAGAAAGGAGATCGTGGTCTGTGGATGATTAGATGAAAGGGGTATTTAACTATAAATTACGGATTGGCATTGGTCATGGACGTGATGTTGGGACATTTGTCTACTGACGCGCCAACGAGCCATTGAGGATAGCTGCTTCAAGAAAAGTCAAGTTGGGCACTCATGGTATGGTGATTCATGTCAGGTAGACCAGGTGGCACAGCAATCCTCAAAAGACAATTAATACACAGGTGTATATATATTAACATCTCAAAATATTTTGCAATTGTATTTTATAAGCGATTTCATCAATTTTTAAAGTATTTTCGGCAATGATGAGATCACATTAAAGAAGATAACGTCTCAAGTCACGGGACCAAAAATGTGTAGAAATTTCTTGAAGAACGGCATATAACTACAAAAAACATGGCCAGGAAACACCCGTTCTAAATCTCATTGAGGATATATAAGCGTGAGTCATAAATGTTGTCATTCAAAGATGTTAGTACATGTGTGTATATCCTCAATGGGAATACTCGTATACACACGTGTGCTATAAATTGAAGAAGCTTGCACATGCGAAAACTCCATGCTGGAAATCTGATTTGGTGATTGCTATTATGGTTTTTCATTGGTAAAATGTATACTACATAAAATCCAGGCAATCTTCAAAACTAGTATAGGGTTACGAAGTATTTAGTCTACTATATAGAATATAGAATAAATTAAATTCAACCTAATCACAATTTTGGTGATACCTATTCTGCTACGTGATGTTCTTGATGTTGCGTATTCTTGATCTTGAGGTTACAGATGTTAACTGATGATTGGGTTAGAAATGCAGGAGAGCAGAAAGCTATACCGCATCTCATGTGAGCCAATTTCTATATTTTTTCTCACAGATGCAAGTGATTCCATAATTTTTTTCCCACATATATCGTTATACACTTATATATATATATATCAGTCAGTTATTGCATATTCATTTATATGTCCTTCTGTCTGTAGCTCAGATGTGTACTTTTCATTAAACCATATGCTTATCATATGGTTTAATATGCCTTACCATTTTCACTGCCTGTCACTTTCATTCATTTTCATTTATCATTTTCATTGTCTTAATACTTTCATATGGTGTCTTTCACCTCGTTTCTGTTAGTTTTATGTAATTCCAATTATTCGCCTTCATACTCATGTGGAGGTGATGCTACAGTTTTTGTGATGGATTGTACTATGCAAGATTAATATGCATAGAAATGAATTGAATTAATCTTTTTGTGCATAGAAAGTTCATAAGGTGGCCACAGGCTTCTAGGTGTTGTTACAGAGCTACAACTCCATATATTCGTATGTACAGGATGAGCCAAAGGTTCGTAAAAACATTAAAAAATCATAAAAAAAAGGAACAAACAATGATAGAGAAGTTCGGTTTGCACGGAAATTTTTCTAGGAAAAACGGGTTTTTTTTTAAGTAACAAAAATGTTTCGTTAAAAAAATTACCTACAAACGGCGCTGACAACTCCAAAATACAATAGACAGGACATATATGCGTTCGACTGGTACGTCACGTATCTGTTATTATAGTAAATTATAGCGAAAAAATTTTAGACTTCCCTTTAATATCGTTATAAACGAATTTGACTGTATGTGTTTATCCTTATAAAAACATTACTAATTAAATTTACTTTAATTCTCTTAAGAATTTACTTTAATTATCTTAATAACTTTATTAAATTATTTTAATAATTTCCTTTAATTATTTTAGTAATTCCATTTAATCATTTAATAATTCCATTTAACTATTTAAAATCACGTAATTATTTTAATAATTTCATTTAATTATTTTAATAATTTCATTTAATTATTTTATAATTCCATTTAATCATTTTAATAATTCCATTTAATTATTTAAAATCACGTAATTATTTTAATAATTTTCATTTAATTATTTTATAATTCCATTTAATCATTTTAATAATTCCATTTAATTATTTAAAATCACGTAATTATTTAATAATTTCATTTAATTATTTTAATAATTTCATTTAATTACAGTTCATTTAATCATTTTAATAATTCCATTTAATTATTTAAAATCACGTAATTATTTTAATAATTTCATTTAATTATTTTTATAATTCCATTTAATCATTTTAATAATTCCATTTAATTATTTCAACTAGTCTGATAAATTATTTAGAGTAACTTTAAAAATATCGTTAAAATAACTTCAAAAATCTCCTGACTACAGAAATATGCCCAAGAGGGTTAATTATTTACTAAGAGAAAATTAACTGACTTCCCTTTAATCTCTTGACGTCTTAACATCTTTCTTGAAAACAGAGCGTAATATTTTCAAAACATCAAAGCTGAAAAAAATTAACTGGGGAAAAATATTTTAAAACGAGAATTTAAAATTAGTTCATTACTTACATTTATCTTGAAGTTTCCATTTTTCGTAAACGTGAAGTCTATTAAATTCCACAAAACGGACCGAAAAATTTCAAAACCGGAAATTTGATACTACGAACTTTAAACAAAATTCCAGTTGACTGGGCATAATGCAGGAAGGACCCGAGTTTTTTCCGATGAGTTCCATCCTCACTGTTGTTGTTTTTTGGTTTGTTTTTTTTTCATTTTAATCTTTTTCCTTAAATTTTAAAGAAAACAAGGGCTCGGTTTCAAATACTAATCATAATATACGCAAATTTATAACACAAGAAGGAAAGAAGGGCATTAGGAGAAATTTGCGAAAAGTATCTAGCGTATTAAGAAGATTTTGCAAAACAAGATACCTTGAAATCTTTCGTTGATCAGGCGCTGCCCAAAAAAGGATTGTACGGTATCAGTTTCTGTTTTTGTAAAACGTGGTCCAGAGCAAATCATCAGAACGTTAGGTCGCGTCTACACACTCTGTTGCATGTGTCAACACCGTATCATAATACCGTCGTGTATCACGGGATGTTACTCGACAACGTTTCGTTACAATGTTGTGTTTCATGTCTCTACGCACCCTTAGATGTTGGATACTCTTGTCACGGAACAGGAACACATAAATATAGAAATAGTTATGCTTTGATGTCCGCGTGATATAAAGCTCGAGATCGTCGCGTGAAAATATTTCTTTTTCTAGTTTCCATTTTTTCATTATAAGAATGTCAGTCGGCCAACTTCTTTGTTATTTCTAATACTAATTTTCATCTTTTTTATTTTTTAAAATTTTTTCTTTTGAGTGTGAATAAAAATTATTAAAAACACAAATGACCGCCGTGATTATATTTGATTATATTATTATACCGGCCATCGAGAAGGAAGCTGTCCCCTTCACGGCTGACTTTCCTTCATCGCCACCCTCCTTCAATTGGTAACTTTCCTCTCAAGTGGTGACCTTTGGCCATTGGTACAATGCAACCTTCCGCTACAGTGGTAACTTCCTCACTGTAATTCCGCTTTAACGTAAGTTTAAACTATCAACATATCATTCCACTGCCGATCTTTATCCACTCAGGAACAACTTCGACTCAACGATTGCTACAAACTAAGTTAGTCGAACGCTACTATTTATAATTTTATTTATTATGTGAGAAAACTCAGAAATTGCAAGAGTAGCATTTCGTCCCCCCACCCTTCTGGAAAGACAAGCCTGATCTCTGGTTTGCGCAACTGAGCAGTATGTTGATTAATTCAGGCATTACGGCAGACATAACGAAATTTCACTGCCTTGTTTCGTGCCTAGACTCGGAGGTATTGTCTTGTATGGCGGACATTATCCACGACCCACCAAACGAAGCCTGCATCATTAAGACTTCGAATTACTGAACAACATCAGTCTTCAGAAACACTGCGCCTACAAACCCTTTTACAGGACTTAACCTTAGGAAATAAGACTCCGTCTAGATTGCTTCGACAAATGCGAGAATTAGCTGCCAACGAGCTGGACGAATCAGTATTAAAATGTCTATGGTTACGTAGACTCCCCTTCAATGTACAATGAATTCTTTCAGTGGGGGGTGCTCGCATTAACGAATTAATATCAGTCGCTAATACAATTCTAGAAGTATCAGGCATGGCGCCTATGGTATCTGAAATGGAGATGACGTCACTAACAACTTTGCAGAAACAAGTGCAAAGCCTTTCAGACGAGGTTGCACAACTTGCACGTGCAGTAAACAAAATATCAAATCAACAACGAAATCGTTCTAATTCACGCTTTCGCTCCAACTTACATTACAGCAACAATAACAAGA
>QLNU02015003.1:19360104-19376705 GCA_006491805.2 Dysdera silvatica | reverse complement strand
ACAAGCCTTTAACATTTGCTATGCGTCAAAACAGCGATAAATGCTTCCCACATCAACAACGCCCTCTCGAATATATAAGACAATTCACAACTTATATAAGACACATTTCAAGAGATTCTAACTGTGTAGCAGATATCCTTTCCCATATTTCAGCGATTGAACTTAACGAGAATATCGATTACAAAGCAAGGGCAATAGCACAAGAAAACGATGATAATCTTAAAACATTACTTCTGACACTAACCTTCAACTTAAGCCATTGATTTTTTCGTTCTCCAACACATTTATATTATGTGATATATCAGGAGGAGTTGTTCTCCCCTATGTTCCACAATCATTCAGAAACAAGTTTTCTTAACTCTGCATGGATTATCACACCCAGGCACTAAAGATACAATTAACTTCATTAAAGCAAAATTTGTTCGTAACTCTTTAAAAAGTGATATCACCAAATAGGTTAAAGAATGCCAAAGTTGCCAACGAGCAAAAATACACAAACATACCAAATCTCCGATTGGAACTGACTCTTTACCAACTAGTTGTTTTGCTGAAGTTAATATCGGCATAGTTGGGCCACTACCCCCATCTAAAGGATACCAATATATTTTAACATGACAGACCGCTATAGCAGATCTCCAGAAGGTTTTCTTCTGTCAGACCAAACTGCAGAAACCATCGCACCTACCTTTGTCTCTGGATGGATAGCAAAATTTAGAGTCCCAGAAAAAATTATAACAGATCAAGGTAGGCAATTTGAAAGCAACTTATTTCATGCTCTAGCCCGTTTCCTGGGGATAAACAAAGCCAGAACCACAGCGTACCATCCTGCAGCAAATGGATTGGTTGAACGATTTCATCGTCAACTGAAAACCGCAATTAAATGCTATTCTACCAACAAATGGACGGAAATCTTACCATTCGTTCTTTTAGGAATCATACCTTCTTTTAGAGAAGACTTACAAACGTCTGTTGCCGAACACGACTACGGATCAACACTTCACTTACCCGGCGAATTTTTCCAGAATTCACATAAGATACCACCATGCATGAATCGTCTTTCTGAATTACGAAACCACGTACTCAAACTACAACTGGTACCAACATCTCGATCTTCAACTACCACTGTGTCTATTCACAAACATTTGCCTTCTGCAAGTCATGTCTTTGTCAGACAGGATTTGATAAGGCGCCCGTTACAACAACCATACTCTGGGCCTTACCAAGTTATATCTAAAACACCAAAATACTGTAAACTTAGCATCAGTGGCAAAGAAGTCAATGTCAGCACTGACAGACTGAAGCCAGCTTATTTTTTAAACACAGAAAATCTATCTGAATCTAATCAGAAAAATGCCAACACTGACCGTAATGTTTATGAATAAACGCCAAACTCTGTTAAACGCGAGTCTTACACTACAAAATATGGGCGTACTATAAGACTTGTATTACCTTAACTTCAAGTCTTTGTTTGTTACCTCTTTATCTAATTTTAATTGTTGTTTAATTTAACTCTTGTATTCGCGTGATCCTTTCAGTCTCTACGCTGGTAGGGGGGGGGGGTCATGTTGCGAATCAGGCGAATAAATACAAACATAGAAATAATTATGCTTTGATGTCAGCCTGACATAAAGCTCGAGATTGTCGCGTAAAAATATTTCTTTCTCTAGTTTTCCATTGCTTATCATTATAAGGATGTCAGTCGGCCAACGTTGTTGTTATTTCTAATACTAATTTTTACCTTTTTTTTTAATTTTGAAGTTTGTTTTCTTTTGAGTGTGAATAAAAATTATTAAAAACACAAATGATAGCAGTGATTATATTTGATTACATTATTATACCGGCCATTGAGAAGGAAGCTGCCCCTTCACTGCTGACTTTCCTTCATCGGCGCCCTCTTTCAATTGATGACTCTCCTCTCACCCTTTTAATTAGTTTGCAGAAATTATTATTGAAGAAATGCAGTAATTTCATCTAATTAATATTTATTAATACTTTAAATGTTTAATTTAATTCGTTAATACGGGCCAAAAATAAATTAATTCAATTACATCATGAAAGAAATTTAGTACGCCTTTTTGGCGGAGCCTTCGTAGTGCGTGTGTACACGTTGATGATAAACGGAAGACTGATTTGATTTTAGAATTCAGAAAACAATTATACACGTACTGTTGCCAAATATAAAAAGTGAAATTATAATTATACAAAATATTTGTTGCCAGATTCGGAAATTAAAATTATTTACATTTAGAAAACATAATGTAAAAAGAAACCATTTGGCATTTTGCCAATTTTAGGAATTAAACTTAAGTTTCCTTTCCTTGCATTTCTAAGTGGCAACAGTTAAGAAAGCCTGCGAAGTGAACATGGTGTTTCTATTGTGGGAGCCCACAAGTTCCTGTTCAAAAGAAATAATTTCAAGACGCCGGTTTCTGCGTCCTGTTTGAATCAGGCACACTCAAAATAAAAGTTTAAGACATCGGTATACAAGCCTCCTTTAGATCAAATGCTAAACTAAAAGGGATCTCAAGGCGCCATTTTTTTTTTTTTCGATGAGGCGCTGCTTAAAGCAGAATTTCCAGGCTTTACGTTTAGGTCTGTCTTCCTTTGACCGGACAGTTCTCCATGATTAGTGTTGCATTGAAAACTAGTTAGCCAAGTAAGAATTCGTTTGCAATTTTGAATAGTGAGCGGAAATCTGTCATTAAAGGCAAGGTGAAAATTTTAAATCAAAATGTTCTATATGTTGGTTCAAATTATAATCTTACGCTATATAAGCTGCGGCTTTTTTTAAATCTTATAAATCAAATGTGAAAACGGTTCTAAAATTTGCGTAGAAAATATTATTTTAAATTAAATCTTCCTTAACTGTCTATTTTAATAGGTATTTCCTTTATTTTTTACATCCCAATGCTACCGCAATACGAATATCACGAACAGTAATAACGATTTAACATCCCCCAAATCACAGTGTCCTTCCTCCAGTGCCAGTTGGGGTAGCTTTTATTTTTCTCCTCTCACTGTGTGTCGTCCCTTTCCCTTAACTGTGTCGCCCCCCTTCCCAAACCCCTTCTTGAATACTCAATCAGCGATATGCTTTCATTTGACAATTGTAGCCATGACGACTCTTTTTGCACTGGATTTGTGCAGGACTTCTTGGTTGGAGATCTTGTTGGTCCATTTTATTTTCGATAATCGATGTATCCACATTTCGAAAACTTCAATGTTATTTCTGACGTCTTTTTTTATCATCTAAGTTTCGCAACCATAAAGCAGAATATACCAAATATGAGTATTTTAGAATTAAGGGTCTAAAATGCAGTCACATGTCATAGAAAGAATAATATAAAACATTGTATACAACACAACATGTAACATTTATGTTAAACACAACACGAAACATTTGTGTTAAACACAATATGAAACATTTGTGTTAAACACAATATGAAACATTTGTGTAAAACACAATATGAGGCATTTATGTAAAACACAATGTGAAACATTTGTATACAACGTAACATGGAACATTTATGCAATACACAATGTGAAGCATTTGCATAAAACACAATATGAAACTTGTACAAAAAACGTTATGAAACATTTTATAAAACGCAATACGAAACACGCATAGGACAACAAGAATATAAAAGTATACACGGTCGATTGGAATAATTTGTTGGCTATGGGTTCAGTTCAACAACGCCCTAAAAATCCCTACAATACAATCACATGATCAACTACGCTAATGATTAAAACTGTAATTTCATTTAAATTTAAAAACGAATTTATTTTTCCCCTTTTATAACTTGAAGAACTAATTTAAAAAAAAAGACATTATTTAACAAAATAATAGAAATGTCTGTCTACTTGTCTGTCCGTCCGTTCGCTCGTCCGTTCATTCATTTGTTTATTATGGTACAACATCAGTTAAAGCCGAGTCGATGGGAAAGAAAGGAGAAGACACTGATGACACCTTAATAATATCATAAACATTATGACAATGTTCATTAGATTTAGTGATCTTTGGTAATATCTTCATAAATACTCGTATATAAACATCATGACAACATCGACATCCAATTATGTCGGTGTCCTAACCTTTGCCATGTGTAACATCTCTACCAAGCAATATAATATACAATCTTCGCTTCAAAAAATTAGAAACTTCAAAAATAGAGCCTTTCATTGTCTTAGAATAAACTCTAATAGACATAAAAAAAATACGTAAAAAAAAAAAAAGGGCATTTTGATAATATACAGACTTCATGAGAAAAACTCTTCGATACTAAACGACGATTTGAAACTAAAATCTAATGAAGATTGAGAAATATTACATAAAAAAAGAGACAATTCAACAATGTACGAACTTCATAAAAAAAATATTCGATGCTAAACGATGTTTATAAAATAAAATCTAATGCAAATTAAAAAATGATATGAAAAAAGAAAAATTCTATTACTATACAAACTTCATGGAAAAAAAATCTCTAATGCTAAACGATAATCGTTATCGATGTTAAGAATCGTTGAGCGATGTGATTCATTCCAAACAAGAAATAATCGATATGAGTCAAGACTTATATGTGTATTTTTTGTCTTCCATTTTCCTTTTCCTGTTTGGCCCCCTTCTAACGCATAACCATGTTATAATCCACCCACTTTGTCTAATGTCGATAGAAGGCGATTTTCAAATCGATGAAATAGAAGCGGTACTCTTTTTGAAAGACGAAGCAGGGATTTATGTATAGCTGATGGGGAAAATTTTTTAAGCTTTTATAAATAAAATTCTGTCCAGAATGCGGGTAATCACATTAATATTCCCGTATTCTCGAACTTTGCTTCTTCCCTTAGGGAAAATGCTCTGCAAATTTAATTTCATGTTATTCCCTACCACCGTATTCTCCCGTTTCATTTATTAAATTGTATCGCGTCTGAAAATCATAATAATCTAAAGTAACGTATTAATTTTTAATTAAACATTTCGGAAGCTATAATTAATTTATTGGAGAATTTCAATATTATGCCTCCACAAATTCAATAACTATATTACAACTGTGAAATTAATTTATGGGTATTGCAGAATTTATTTAATGTGAAAATATTAATTGTTTCAATATTGATTAAGTGTTCTAAAATTAATTAAACATTTCGACATTAATTAAGCAACAAGAGCTCATTCAGACGTCATAGGTATGAAGTGAAGGCCACCTCATTTGTGTCTCGATGATTCAATGGGTAAAAGGTCAGGATATAAACCTGAAGGCCACTGAACTGAGGCCAGCCAAGGACTTTATCTCGCTCTCTTCTTTTCCACTCTAAAGGTGCGTACAGATATGCAATAGAACATCATAATAAAACATCGTCGCGTAACATCCCGTGTTACGCGATGATGTTACGGGGCGAACATCGCCGCGTATCATCAGTGCGTAATATCACTGCGTCCCATCGGTTCACGCCGATATCCAATCTACACTGACAAACGCTATTTTTCGTAAACCGGTCCAAATACACGAACATGAGGTGCAACATAGCCCTGTAATATTCCTTTAAAGTGATGGGAAAACCGGCAACTGGTGGGACGAGGAAATGTTACGATATTCTATTAAGGAGTGCGATTCAGACTTGATATTCGTCGATGTTACGATGCGGTATTCTGTTACATGTGTGGACGTGTCCTTATGTGTCAAAAAGCTGTGGTCAAAGACGAAAAACGTGGGTGTTCCAAACGCAACAGGATACGAAAAAAATTTATAAAAAGAGTCAATACCGTGAACAAGGGTCAAAGGGTCAAATGCCCAGGGACTCCAGATTCCTAAGACCGAGTCCACACTTGCAACAGAACACCGTATCGTAACACCGTCGCGTATAAAGTCTGGACCGCACTCCGTGACAGAATATCGCAACATTTCCGCGTCCCACCAGTTGCCGGTTTTTCCTCGTCGCTTCGAAGAATGTCATGGGGCAATGTTGCACCCTATGTTCGTATCTTTGTACCTGTTTGCTAACAACAGCGTTTTGTCAGTGTAGATTGGATATCGGCGTGAACTGATGGGAAGCAGTGCTGTTACGCACTGATGTTGCGTATTAAGTGTTACGCGGTGATGTTCGCCTCGTAACATCATCGGATACCACGGGATGTTACGAGACGATGTTCTGTTGCACGTACGCACCCTAAGGGGTTCCACGCTAAACATTTTCGTGTTTGTTTGTTTGTTTTTCAAAAACAAAAAGAGTTCGCCTAATCCAAAATAAAGAGCCAACTGTTATATTCCACCATCCAATTTCAAAACCTTTCAAACTGATGGTCGCATGTCCTAACCCAAATGACATTAAAAATAAAATGTAAATACAAATATGTAACACTTTTTGCCTTAATTATAAAAAATTTTAATTAAAAATGCACTAATTATGCCATAAATCAAATCCAACAATTTTTATTTATTTGTCACAATGGTTGTAGCAACTTTCCATTTCACTTAGAAAATACATATATAAACAATAACACACACACTGCAATTCAATAAACCACAAATAACCACAATCCATCGTGACGAGTCACCAGTAAAAATAATACGATTTAACAGGCCGGGGACACTAATAATCTAATGGCGCAAAATCTCCTGTTTGTAAATGTTCTAAAAGGTTTTTTTTCTAAATAAACGAATATTTGGACAATGGAACGTGGGAGAGAGAAACAATGAAGCAGAAAGGATTATAGATCATGCGGTGGCATTTGATTTAGCGATTGTTAATACTTTCTTTAAAAAGAGGGAAAAACCAAATGATAACTTCTAAAAGTGGAGATAGAACTAGTCAGATTGACCATGTTATGCGTCGTAGAAGGCATCTGAAGGAAATAAGAAACAGTAAGGTGATTAGTGGTGAGAGTGTTGCGTCACAACATAGACTGTTTGTAGTAAATTGGGAACTAGCAACTAGGAAAAATATGGAACATTCAAGGCAGAGAGAACAGAAGATAAAATGGTGGAAACTGAAGAAGAATGATCTGGGAAAGGAGTTCAAAGAAAAGCTGCTAAAAGAGATAACGTTGGCAGAAGATTTACAAGAATGGTGGAAGTTTAATAGTTACATTATAAGAAAAAGAGGAGAGGAGGTGCTAGGAAAAACATCAAGAAAAGGACCGCCAAATGGAAAGGAGGCATGGTGATGGAATGATGAATTGAAATTGGCAATAAAACATAAGAAAGATATGAAGAAAAGATGAGACCTGAGAGGTAGCGTAGAAGACAAAAAAGCATATAAATTGGAAAATAAAGAGTCAAAGAAAGCTGTGGCCATAGTAAAAGCGAAAGCGGTGGAAGACGCGTATGAAGAAATGGAAAGAAAAATGGGGAGAGGCAGTTAATAAGAATAGCTAAAGCGAGAGACAGAGGAGAGATAATATGAGAACAATCGTGGATTAGAGAAAGATGGAGACAATATTTTAGTATGTTACTAAACGAAGAAAATTCAAGAGTTATTTTATGATGGAACGGCGATCGAAAGAGAGGTGGGGGATATAAGCAGAAATGAAGTTGAAATGGTGCTTAGGAAAATAAAGAACCTGACAGCAACAGGTATGGACCAGATCCCGATAAAGGTATGGAAGAGCTTGGCAGGTGAAGGAATAGATATCCTGTGGGACCTTACAAAAAAATTGTGGCAACAGGAGAAGATACCGAATGAGTGGAGAATGAGTATTATTGCACCAATACATAAGGGTAAAGATGATGTGCAAGAATGTGGCAACTACAGGGGAATAAAGCTGATGGCCCACTCACTGAAGATCTGGGAAAGAATTGTGAAAACGAGGATTAGAAAAAAAATAAAACAGATATAGGCACTGAACAGTTTGGTTTTATGCCAGGTAGAGGAACAGTGAACGCTATATTTGCGCTGAGGCAGCTGATAGAACGATTTAGAGAGATGCAAGCAAAGTGGTATTGGTTATATATGGTATGGTGTTCATAGATTTGGTGAAGGCATATGGAAGAGTACCTAGACAAGAGATATGGAGGTATATGAGAAAAAAGGGAGTATCAGAGAAGTATGTTAGACATGTAAAGGAAATGTACGAGGGAGTGGAGACGCAGGTTAGGAATAGTGTATGTTTGGCAGAAGGGTTTCCGATCAAGCTTGGGCTGCAGCAGGGTTCAGCTGTCAGTCCTTACTTATTTGTTCTGATAATCAATGTTATAGTGAAAGACGTAAACAGTAATGCACCACGGAGTATGCTGTATGCAGATGACATTGTACTATGCGAAACATCCTGTGAAAAAGTAGAAAGGAAAACCGAGAAATGGAGGAGAGAGGTTTGAGAATAAGCAAAACAAAGACAGAATATGTGGCACTAAATGGAGAAAGCGTAAGTAGCATAGGTCTACAAGATGAAGGATTACCATCGGTACAGAAATTTAAGTATCTTGGATCATTTGTAGGCTGCGATGGAGTTTTGACCACAGAGATACAATACAGAATCTAATGTGGGTGGTTAAATTGGAGAAAGATGAATGGAGTGCTCTGTGATAGGAAAGTAAGCGGAAGGATGAAAGGAAAATTGTACAAAACTGTGGTCAGACCTGCAATGTTATGCGGGGCAGAGACTTGGCCAATTACAAGAGCGCATGAAAGGAAGATGGAAGTGGCTGAGATGAGAATGTTGAGGTGGATGAATGGTGTTACAAGGAGGGATAAAATAAGGAATAACCTAATTAGAGGTACGGTCAAGGTTGGACCCATAGGAAGAAAAATACAAGAACATAGGTTAAGATGGCTTGGGCATATGGAGCGGAGAAAGTAAGGAATAGGTGGGAAAGGTATTGGATAAGCTGGTGGTAATGGGTAAGAGGAAGAGGGGAAGACCACGTCTGAGGTGAAAGGATAAAGACCGAAGATCTGGAAGAGTATGGATGTAGTAGAGAAGAGGCATTGGATAGAAAATTGTGGAAGAGAAGATTAAAGGACCATAACGCTGACCCCATATAACATGGGAAATGGCAAAGCGAAAGAAGGAGTTGTTGTTGTTGTTTTCTTCTAAATAGATTAATATTATTTATGTCCTTAGAATACTTGGTATTTTATTCCAACTCCTTAAGCCCGAATATTCAATGTCCTTGTTATAAAATTCCGTTCTAATTTTTGGTAGTCTATATTGACCTTTTCTCTGGAAGCTCGATTGTTTCCATAATCTATTAATTCAATATTCTCTATATATTTATTTCCTTTTATTCTTTTGAACATTATTTTTAATATACTATAATCATATATCTTATCTATTAGTCGAATACCATATTTGCTAAACAATATAATTTGATTTAAACTTTTAGTTTTTTCAATTATTTTTATAAATTTAATCTGTAGCGATTTAATTAGTCTGGTATTTTTCTTATTTAGATTTTCCCAAATGCTATTACAATAGGTCAAGTGACTGTATATAAATGGATAATATAAACCCAGTAATATATCTCCGGGGACTGTTCGCGACAATTTTCTCAAAATCCCTATTCCCAAACTCACCTCCTTTTCTACTCTTTCTGTCTGCCTATTCCAATTCAAGTCCTTTGCCAATACCACCCTCAAAATATCAATTTCCTTAACAATTTCAATTTCTTTCTCATTTAAATAAATTTTTTCAGAATCTTATATTCTATAAATTTTCTTATTTTTTGTACTAAAAATTAATATTTTTGTTTTAGATTCATTTATTTTAAACCAAAGTTCAAATTTTTAATTACTCATTGACCAGTTCTAGTTAACGCATATTTGTCTTTAACCTGAATAAACACATTTGCTTCATCTGCATATAATGTTAAATAACCGTTGTTAGACATTTGCGCTATATCATTTATATACAATAAAAACAGGAGGGGACCAAGAATGAACCCCTGGGGAACAACATATTTATTTTTAAGTGAAACATATATTATATAATTAATATGTACTATTTGCTGCCTTTCTTGAAGATAGGCATTTAGAATATTGTTAATTTTCCTCTAATACCACAATGTGATATTTGTCTAATAATCTGTTCCTATTACTTGCGTCAAACGCCTTGCTTAAATCAAAAAAAAATTCCCACACTAATAAAGCCATTTTCTAAAGATTTTTATATTTTTGTTCTTACTTTTATTAAGGCAGTTTCCGTAGATCTGCCTTCTTTCAAAAAACCGTGTTATGTACTATCCAAAATTCTAAATCTATTGTTTAAAACATTGTATATTGTGTATTATACGCCATAATAAATTATGTCAAAATTATTAACCGCAATAAAATTTAATAAAAATAAATTCATGTTTTAAAATAAGTTTGATAAAATGAAAAAGTACCAAAAAATTTCACAAAAACTCGCTCCAGAGGCTTTGTATGTTGACCATTATTTGGAAATTGTGTTAGCCCTGAAAAGAATAATATCTTACAACCTTGTGTGAGGAAAACAGGAGCATTGTTCCTGTCCTCGTTGGCCTAGCGGTTAAGACACTCTGGGCTCAAAGGAGGAACCGTGATTCGACTCTAGGACGGAGTCGATGTCTCTTTTCCTCCTGTACTAAAAAAGCTTTAGATTGAGTTTAAACGTGGGTGTCAAAATTATTAACTACAATAAAAATACAACAAACACTAGCTGGAAACAACCTGTCCCTCGTATGTAATTTAGATGAAATAATATTGCATTTTATTACACTGTTTATAACGCTGCATCTTTTATTTGGCTAGGGACAGGAATTTTCAACGTCTAGTGATTTTTCAAGTTAAAATGCATTACTTAAGCAATTAGTTGCTAAAACATATCAAATGCCTCAGATGCACGCATGCTTGAGCATTTTCATTTCAACATGTCTTTCCGTAAAGATAGCACTTCATGTAACATGTTAAGAAGCAATGAAAATATTCTTACACTAATGTGGCTTTATGGTGAAACTTCCAAGTCTTCAAACCTAGTATCTTGTAGGGCAGCCAACATCCCTTTATTATAAATACGAGAAAAATACTCACTTCTTTGTAATTAAACGTCATGTTGCAGGATCTTGTGTATTTCTTTCGCTTTATGTGTTTCGCTGAAAATGTGGGTTTCTTTCTCCTTGAGAACTATTATAAAAGGCAAGAACATTTTTCAGACGGCTCCTAATTGAGTACATTGCCATTAAAGTATGACTAATTAAGACATTTCGAGCAATTTTATTGTTCTGTCTTCGCAGCAATTAAATCTTTAAGAAAAATTGCTATCATTTTAAAAGTTCGAATAAAATATCTTTTGAAGACATATTCCCAAAGTAGTTCATTTGTGGTTTACGAAAACGAAATTTTTTTCATTTATTCCAAAGGGACTGTATTTTTAAAAATAACAATATGTTATGCATATATATTATATATAATATTGAAGATTGCAGTATATTTATGTCTTATTGAAGATTACGGTGTACTTTAATACTGGAAGTGATCATCCGAATGGCGAGATGAAGTGCACTTAAATACTAAATTAGAACGACAGAAGCTCATTAGGAAACAAGTAGTAAGGAATTGGATTTAATGAAACTGAAAGCAAATACCGAGGCATTCAAGTTGGAATTAAAAAATCGCTTTTCTGCACTGGAAGGACTTATTGAAGAAATTGATATCTCAGAAGCAAATGAAAACATTGTTAAGACAATAGTTGAAACTGCTGGGGAAATTGGTGGTGTAACCTGTAAAAAGCACAATAGCAAATTATCTGAGAAGACGAAACAGCTCATGAAAAGGCGAAGAGATATGAAGGTGGACAATCGAAATACCAGTTCCAGGATTGAGTACATAGAACTTTGTAAAACTCTGCGCAAAAGCATGAAAGAAGACATAAGAAAATTCAACTGTGAGCTAGTAAGGAAAGCCATTGAAAATAACAAGAGCCTTAGGGTTGTTAAAGGAAGTTTATCTGTTGGGAAGAAACACATCATTGCATTAAAAGGAGAGGATGGCACCGTAACAAGAAATAGGGAAGAAATACTTAGAAGAGTTGAAGAATTCTACAAAAAACTATATGAAAGTAACAGTGGATTAAACGAAGACATTGAAATAGTCGAAGGAACAGCTCCTAAAATCTTAAAAGAAGAAGTTTCATTTGCAATAAAAAATATGAAGAAAGGAAGAGCCCCTGGTGATGATGGTATTACATTAGATATCCTAAAAGAAGCTGGAGAATATGTAGAAGACATACTTGCAAAATTCTTTACCAAATGTCTTAACAGCGGTAACATACCAAACCAATGGGATTCTGCAACAGTAATTCTTTTGCATAAAAAAGGTGATAAAGAGGATTTGAAAAATTACCGACCAATTAGCTTGTTACCTGCTATTTATAAAATCTTCACAAAAGTGCTAACACATCGCCTGCAGAAAAAATTAGATGCAGCTCAACCAAGAGAACAAGCTGGATTTCGAAGTGGATTCAGTACAGTGGACCATATTCAAGTATTAAGAGAATTAATTGAAAGAACACATGAATATGAACTTCCATTGTGTGTTGCATTTATTGACTATGAGAAGGCCTTTGACTCTATTAAAACATCAGCAGTCATCAACTCTTTAAGATCAACAGACATTGAGGATGTGTACATTGACATGGTGAAACGTGTGTATAAAAATGCAAGTGCAAAATTTCGGTTACATAAAGATACCAAAACTATCAAACTTGGTAAAGGTGTGAGGCAGGGAGATACCATTTCTCCAAAACTTTTTACTTCAGCTTTACAGATGATTTTTCAGCAGATAAATTGGAATAACAAGGGAATAAAAATAAATGGTGAATATTTAAATCATTTGCGGTTTGCTGATGACATTGTTATTTTTTCAACGAACCCATTAGAACTCCACAACATATTACAGGAGCTCTGAACTAAAGGTAGAGAAGTTGGACTCAAGGTGAACCTGCAAAAACTAAAATCATTTTCAATAATTTCGTAGAGGAAAGAAAAGTACAAGTTGACAACATTGGGCTACAAGAAATTGCTGATTCATATATTTACATTGTGGCCAGCTGATAGCCCAATAGATGGAAACATTATGAAAGAACTCAACAGACGTATTAAACTTGGCTGGAGTGCATTTAAAAGAAACAGTTTATCCTGAAGGGAAATTGTCTTTTGTGTCTAAAAAAGGTCTTCAGCCAGTGTATATTGCCAGTCCTCTCTTATGGATCAGAGACATCGAGTCTAACAGTTGGAGCAATACGAAAGTTACAGACAACGCAAAGGAGCATGGAGAGGTGCATGCTTGGAATAACTAGGAGAGATCGGAAAAGGAACACTTGGGTGAGAGAGCAAACTAGAGTGGAGGACATCATTGTTAAAGTAAAAGGGCTGAAATGGCGATGGGCTGGGCATATTGCAAGAAGAACTGATCAACGATGGACAACAGAAATTCTGAACTGGATTCCAAGAGACCACCGAAGACCTAGAAAACGTCCTCAAACTAGATGGGTGGATGAAATAAGAAAACAGGTTGGGGTGACTTGGAAGCGAATTGCTCAGGATAGACTTGTGTGGAAAGCATTTGGAGAGACCTTCATCCAGCAGTGGATAGATAATGGTTGAATATGATGATGATGATGATGATATATATATATATATATAATATTTTAGAATTATTTTTGAAGAATATTTTAGGCGCGAAAACGCTTTTTTAGAGTTATTGGTAAAAGTACAAATTATTTTGAAATAATATTTTTACAAAGCTATTCACGCTGTTCTTAAAACGTAAAAAATTCATTTTTTTCTTAGTCCAGCAGTGATTTTCAGAATGTTTTCGAAGTTAAAAACAAGCAAGTGAAAGAAAATCGCCTAAGGTCGATATTTAAATTTAGCGGGTTTCAATTAACATTAATTCGCAACTCTCTAATCCGCAACTCTTTAATTTGCAAATTTCTAATTCGCAACCCTCTAATCCGCAACTCTAATTCTCAAGTAACTCGGTAGGTTTTCAACGTTAACAATAGCCATCATTATTGCATTTACGGAAGACCTTTACCTTACCCTTTTTATTGTGGGCGGGCTGATGAACGGACAGACAGACCAACAGCGGGCTATTAAAACCCGCTAAAAATTGAATGAGATCTAAAATAAAATATTGAATGATAGATATACATAGGATATGTATTGAATCACTGATGTCTGAAATTAAAGTGATTCAAAGGTTAAGTCTCTACATTTTTTAATACCACATTTTTAATACTACATTATTAATATTACATTTTTCTGGGTATCTAAGACAGGATGATTGTAACTTTGAATACTACGAAGAAGATGACACTCCTTTTGATCCTCAGCATCCCTGGCCTTGCCTTTGTGACCAGGAACGATGCGCTGGAAAGCTGGCGCCGCGGTATAAAAAGGACAAAAGAACATGGCTTTGGAAGAGTGAAGAACAACGTTTCCAAGCTTACAGAACGTTGAAGAGACATTGATTGTTAAAGTATCCTGTCTGTTTGTTTTGCGGTGCCGTAATTAACTTTTAGCTAATAAAACTACGGGTTTGGGATACACTTGATAATGTATTTAAAAAAATCATGACTGTGATGGGATACACAGTCGATGGATTGACATGAATACGTCTGTAAGTTCAACACAGCATTGGATGACACTTCAGAAATTTTGATGTAACGTCTGCGTGAAGATACAAAACCAAATTTGTGTCTGTGACTGGATATACAGTCGAGGGATTGATGTGAATACGTTTGTAAGTTCCCCCAGTGCTGGGTGACATTTCAGAAAACTTGATGTAACGTCTGCATGATGATACCAAACCAAATTTGTGTCTGTGACTGGATACACAGACGTGGGATGGATATGAACATATTGCCAGTCCAACGGCATTTGTGGCCGCGGGGTGCAATGGAACTCATAAATGAATTCATACATGCATTGTCACACAGAAACTGCTGCCGCCGAAATTCCTATTTTAATGTACCTTTTATCTCCTGACACTCTTAGCCCCTGACAACTGTAAAACTCTGGATAGCTTCTGAGACCCTCTTTCCGATGCCATGCGCCTTCTACATTTTGCGAGTTTTGGACGACATTGTGAAAATTTCCAATTTTATTTTTTCGTTTGAACAAGTTTTAGTAAGTGAAAAAATATGTCTCCTGTAATTCACGTCTAACGTGTAGTTCTAATCCAGATCTATTACAAACAGTCATTTCGACACTGGTGGAAGGTTTAAAAACACAACGTTTCGGGAGCCAACTGCTCCCTTTGTCAAGTGAAGGCAGAATTTTTTTGAAAGCATTCTGCCTTCACTTGACAAAGGGGGCAGTTGGCTACCGAAACGTCGTGTTTTTAATCCTTACGACAGTGTCAAAATAAATGTTTGTTATGGAATCTACTGGTGAAACTTGTTTCGTTAGAGATCTACAGTTTGAGACCAAAACCAGAATTGTTGCTGATCGAAGTCATGAATTGTACCGATTGGAAGTTTTCACGGACGCCCCAATTGACCGCTGTGCGTCGAGCCTCCCTTCTCGCGTACTGTACATGTCCGGTAGTAACCTTATGTTCTATCTGGAACGCAATTATACGCTGGTTAAAATGATGGCAAAATCATTCCGGTCAGTCCTGTAGCTTCAGTGGTTTTGTATCGGCATTCAAACGCTATATTAAGATTTCTGAAATGTCACATAGAATTGAAGTGAACATTTAGAACAGAGTTGTCGAACCTTTTAGGGAAGCAGGCCACTTAGAAATATTTCGCGGGCCAGTCGTTTCGTGAAAAAAACCCGAATGAACTACCGAATGCCTCCCATCATAGTTTCTTTCGGTTTTTTTGTTTACTTGCGATATAGAAAGGGGCTACACATGATGACCCCGTGGTCTTTTTTTGTTTCTGAAAGAAAAGTCTAAAAATTTTTGTTTTGGGAATTTTTCTTTTCAAATAGTGTAGGCAGGCCGGATTGTGTCCCGCGGGCCGTACGTTGGACAATCCTGTTCTAGATGTATTCACGTTAAAGGCTTTCAATTATTTTTTCCATGTATTTTTGGAAGAAGTATGGGATATGCGCTTAGACGTAAGATGTCGATTGTACATATTCTTCTATTCAAAAGAACAGACACGCGAATTCTCAAAAATTCAGAAAAAATCTGTGAATTCATCAAATGTTCTGGTATTAAAAGGAGAATCTACATTAAACAGTAACCGCAATTCACGGTTCTCCCAACGAAGTAGAATATTTTGAGTTAAAGCGTTTCATTATTACATAATTTCAGAAATTCTAAGAGAATTGCAACAATTTGTATGCAATTTAAATGCGTTATACCTAAAGCGAAGGACAGGATTTGTGGGCCCTAGGCAGCTTAGTAAACTTGGTCCTCGAAGCAATTATGCATGTCTAATGGCAAATGATGTATGGTACATTATTAAAGTTTCGCATCGAATCCCTAGGACCCTAAGGCTCCTGGTCATTTGACCCGTTTCGGCGGCCCTGGTTATACCGATGGGAAAAATCCGGATATCTCAAAGTAAAACTTTTCAGTTGGAGTTTCTGAAAGGTTAAATGGGCACATAAACGATCCTGGCAATTAAAAATTTGTTATCGCGTCTCCTAATGTCGTTTAAATCTTTTTTCTACTTTCTTTCTTTAATG
>QLNU02015003.1:19325673-19356760 GCA_006491805.2 Dysdera silvatica | reverse complement strand
TTTTTGTACTAAAAATTAATATTTTTGTTTTAGATTCATTTATTTTAAACCAAAGTTCAAATTTTTAATTACTCATTGACCAGTTCTAGTTAACGCATATTTGTCTTTAACCTGAATAAACACATTTGCTTCATCTGCATATAATGTTAAATAACCGTTGTTAGACATTTGCGCTATATCATTTATGTAAAATGAAAACAGGAGGGGACCAAGAATGAACCCCTGGAAAATACCATATTTATTTTCAAGCGAAACAGATTTTATATCATTAATACGTACTATTTGCTGCCTTCTTTGAAGATAGTCTTTTAGAATATTGTTAATTTTGCCTCTCATACCATAATGTGATAATGTGTCTAATAATATGTTCATATTACTTGCGTCAAACGCCTTGCTTAAATCGAAAAAAATCCCCATACTAATAAAGCCATTTTCAAGAGATTTTTTGTATTTTTGTTATTATATTTATCAAGGCAGTTTATGTGGATCTGCCTTTCAAGAAACCGTGTTGGCTTCTATCCAAAATTCTAAATCTATTGTTTAAAACATTGTATATTGTGTATTATACGCCATAATAAATTATGTCAAAATTATTAACCGCAATAAAATTTAATAAAAATAAATTCATGTTTTAAAATAAGTTTGATAAAATGAAAAAGTACCAAAAAATTTCACAAAAACTAGCTCCAGAGGCTTTGTATGTTGACCATTATTTGGAAATTGTGTTAGCCCTGAAAATAATAATATCTTACAACCTTGTATGAGGAAAACAGGAGCATTGTTCCTGTCCTCGTTGGCCTAGCGGTTAAGACACTCTGGGCTAAAAGGAGGAACCGTGATTCTCTAGGACGGAGTCGATGTCTCTTTTCCTCCTGTACTAAAAAAGCTTTAGATTGAGTTTAAACGTGGGTGTCAAAATTATTAACTACAATAAAAATACAACAAACACTAGCTGGAAACAACCTGTCCCTCATATGTAATTTAGATGAAATAATATTGCATTTTATTACACTGTTTATAACGCTGCATCTTTTATTTGGCTAGGGACAGGAATTTTCAACGTCTAGTGATTTTTCAAGTTAAAATGCATTACTTAAGCAATTAGTTGCTAAAACATATCAAATGCCTCAGATGCACGCATGCTTGAGCATTTTCATTTCAACATGTCTTTCCGTAAAGATAGCACTTCATGTAACATGTTAAGAAGCAATGAAAATATTCTTACACTAATGTGGCTTTATGGTGAAACTTCCAAGTCTTCAAACCTAGTATCTTGTAGGGCAGCCAACATCCCTTTATTATAAATACGAGAAAAATACTCACTTCTTTGTAATTAAACGTCATGTTGCAGGATCTTGTGTATTTCTTTCGCTTTATGTGTTTCGCTGAAAATGTGGGTTTCTTTCTCCTTGAGAACTATTATAAAAGGCAAGAACATTTTTCAGACGGCTCCTAATTGAGTACATTGCCATTAAAGTATGACTAATTAAGACATTTCGAGCAATTTTATTGTTCTGTCTTCGCAGCAATTAAATCTTTAAGAAAAATTGCTATCATTTTAAAAGTTCGAATAAAATATCTTTTGAAGACATATTCCCAAAGTAGTTCATTTGTGGTTTACGAAAACGAAATTTTTTTCATTTATTCCAAAGGGACTGTATTTTTAAAAATAACAATATGTTATGCCATATATATATATATATATATATAATATTGAAGATTACAGTATATTTATGTCTTATTGAAGATTGCAGTGTACTGAACAGATTTAATACTGGAAGTGATCATCGAATGGTGAGATGTAAAGTGCACTTAAATACTAAATTAGAACGACAGAAGCTCATTAGGAAACAAGTAAGTAAGAGGGTGGATCTAATGAAACTGAAAGTAAATACCGAGGCATTCAAGTTGGAATTAAAAAATCGCTTTTCTGCACTGGAAGGACTTATTGATGAAAGTGATATCTCAGAAGCAAATGAAAACATTGTTAAGACAATAGTTGAAACTGCTGGGGAAATTGGTGGTGTAACCTGTAAAAAGCACAATAGCAAATTATCTGAGAAGACGAAACAGCTCATGAAAAGGCGAAGAGATATGAAGGTGGACAATCGAAATACCAGTTCCAGGATTGAGTACATAGAACTTTGTAAAACTCATCAACTCTTTAAGATCAACAGACATTGAGGATGTGTACATTGACATGGTGAAACGTGTGTATAAAAATGCAAGTGCAAAATTTCGGTTACATAAAGATACCAAAACTATCAAACTTGGCAAAGGGGTGAGGCAGGGAGATACCATTTCTCCAAAACTTTTTACTTCTGCTTTACAGATGATTTTTCAGCTGATAAATTGGAATAACAAGGGAATAAAAATAAATGGTGAATATTTAAATCATCTGCGGTTTGCTGATGACATTGTTATTTTTTCAACGGACCCATTAGAACTCCAAGACATGGTACAAGAGCTCTCAACTAGAAGTGAAGAAGTTGGACTCAAGATGAACCTACAAAAAACTAAGATCATGTTCAATAATTTTGTAGAGGAAACAAAAATACAAGTTGACAACACTGAGCTAGAAATTGCTGATTCATATATTTACCTTGGCCAGCTGATTTCAATGGATGGCAACATTATGAAAGAACTCAACAGACGTATTAAACTTGGCTGGAGTGCATTTGGAAGAAACAGTTTTATCCTGAAGGGGAAATTGCCTTTGTGTCTAAAAAGAAAGGTCTTCAACCAGTGTGTATTGCCAGTCCTCTCTTATGGATCAGAGACATGGAGTCTAACAGTTGGAGCAATACGAAAGTTACAGACAACGCAAAGGAGCATGGAGAGGTGCATGCTTGGAATAACTAGGAGAGATCGAAAAAGAAACACTTGGGTGAGAGAGCAAACTAGAGTAGAGGACATCATTGTTAAAGTAAAAGGGCTGAAATGGCGATGGGCTGGGCATATTGCAAGAAGAACTGATCAACGATGGACAACAGAAATTCTGAACTGGATTCCAAGAGACCACCGAAGACCTAGAAAACGTCCTCAAACTAGATGGGTGGATGAAATAAGAAAAGAGGTTGGGGTGACGTGGAAACGAATGGCCCAGGATAGACTTGTGTGGAAAGCATTTGGAGAGACCTTCATCCAGCAGTGGATAGATAATGGTTGAATATGATGATGATGATATATATATATATATATAATAATTATACATATACAAAAATTCTTGTAATAACGTCGTTCCAATTAAAGACAATTTCCCTTTAACGACGGTACTCGCGATCACGGCCAAAGCTTCATAGAAATAATGTAATTAAAATCTCTTGATAATGTCGTTCTAATTAATGGCTATTTCCGTTTATCGGTGATACTTTGCGGTCCCGACCGAAGCTTCATAGAAATAATATAACTGAAATCTTTCTCTTGATAACGTCGTGCTAATTAATGACTATTTCCCTTTAACGAAAAAACGGTACTTTTGCAGCCTGAGGCCAAAAGTTTCCTTAGAAATAATCATAATTAAAATATCTTTTGATAAGTAATTCTAATGAATAACCATTTCCGTTTAACGACGATACATGCGGATCCCACAAATGCTTCATGTAATTAAAATATTTCCGGTTACCGACTTCTTTCAGTTTACCGGGATCTGGCTTTGGTCTTTTTTATTTCCTGTTGCTAAATGGAGGAGGAATTGTGCAAGGGTTTCATTGGGAAGGGTGGCCGCCGGAGGCGGCGCTGTAATCCCAGCTGTTGCTAAATGAAAGTGCCTCAGTTGGTTACCTTAGCCAATAAGGTTTCCTTTGTATATAAAGATTAAAGGGTTCAGAAGTGTTTTTTGTTTAAGTTTAGCTTTATTGGTTGAGAAATAACTCTCAAAAGAAAACGTTTCACGGGTTAAAGATAAAATTATTAAATAATAGAAAAATGATAACAGAAATGGAAAACTAGAGTTAGCTAAACAATTTCAGCTGCGCGAAACTACTTTTAAAGGCATTTAACCAAATCATGAGAGGACATTAAAAGCTGTACAAAAATGTAGTTTGAATTGTCATCCAATAAACGTTTAAAAATTCATTGTTTTACGACAGAAAATTTTGAAAAGTTACTTCTGTAATGATTTAACTAAAGAAGAAAGAAATTCCAGCGTTCTAGTTTCTGATGCAATTAGTAAAACAAAGAGTCATCTATCTGGCAACGAAATTTCGGATTGAAATTTTTCTGGTTCGTTGATTTGTGGATTCTTGCTGGTTGGTTATCAAAGTTAAAAAGTGCTGGAATGACTTAATATATTGCATATATGTGTGCTGTAAATTTTGTATTGTATTTTGATAAAATTCTTTATCCGGTTTCTCTTTGTCCTCTCGTTTCTTTTTGTTCTTTTCTGCTCCATGCCGTGTTTTTTAAAAACGGTTTTTGAATTTTGTTTGATTATTGTATTGAAATATCTTAGTATATTGCATACATGCGCTGTAATTTTTATATTGGATATTTAAATAATCCTTTATCAGGTGTTTCCTCGTCCTCTTCGGGGATTAGGGCTTGCCAAGTTTTCAGTTTTTTCCCCCGTTCATCATAGTATGCTTCGCCCATTTTTTATACACCGATTTATTGTTTTGATTGATGGATGGATGGACGGACGGACTGATGGACGGATGCATGCATGCATGCATGCAAAAAATCAAATGCATTGATTCAAAGCATGCAAGTGTAAAAGGAGGTAAACTGAAGTATCAGTCCTTACTCAGCACTTCATTACTAATAACGTAACTTTCTGTTTAAGGACGTTTGTTCTCAATCCTTTGAGAAACGTTAATAAGAGAAATAGCTGTATATGTGTGTGTGATGCAGACATTTTTAATTTGTTTAGCGTTTCGCTTGAGACACTGCCAGCCATCATCAGAAACTTACGGATTGGATGATGTTATTATATAGTTATTCCAATTATGCACCTCTGTATGCTCCTTTAGGTTGTCTGTAATCTCCGTATTGCTGAATTTGTTAGACTCCATGGCTCTAATCCATAAGAGAGGAGAGCCAATGCACACTGGTTGAAGACCTTTCTTTTTAGACGCAACGGCAATTTTCTCTTCAAGATAAAACTGTTTCCTCCGAATGCACTCCAGCCAAGTTTAATACGTCTGTGGAGTTCTTTCAAAATGTTGCCTGCCTTTAAAATCAGGTGGCCAAGGTAAATATATGAATCAACAATTTCTAGCTTAATGTTGTCAACCTGTATTTTTGTTTTATCAACGGCATTATTGAACATGATTTTAATTTTTGTAAAATCAACTTGAGTCCAAATTCTCTACCTCTAGTTGAGAGCTCTTGTACCATTTGTTTTGGAGTTCTGCTGGGGGCGTTGAAAAGTAACAACGCTATCAGCAAACCGCAGATGATTTAAATATTCACCATTTATTTTTACTCAGGTGTTATTCCAGCTTATCAGTTGAAAAATGATCTGTAAATCTGAATTAAAAAGTTTTGGAGAAATAGTATCTCCCTGCCCAACTCCTTTACCAATTTTGATAGTTTTGGTATCTTTTTGTAACGGAAATGTTTCACTTGCATGCATGCATGCATGCATACATACATACATACATACATACATACATACATACATACATACATACATACATACATACATACATACATACATACATACATACATACATACATACACGCCATACATACAGACAGACAGACAGACAGACAGACAGACAGACAGACAGACAGATTGACAGACAGACATGCATGCATGCATGCATACGTGCAAACAAACGTGATTAATCTGGTGATCATGTATAATTACCGGTGATTGTTCATAATCACCACTAAACTTAGTATATGTGATAAATTATTGACTATTTGTCAAATTTACCGGTTAGGTTATAAAATCTCCAACTCATAATGGCGAGTGTGATAAAAGTCCATAACTTTTCAAAAATTTGTCTAGTTTGTGTAACTGCTTTGCTTCTATCGTGACGTAAACCACTGCTAGGTCAACAATTACAGGCAAAGAAAATGTTCCGAGTTGTTTTTTTGGAAATATGCGGTTAACAATAATTTATCAAATACACTGTGCATGAAGATACTGATTCACTATATACTGATTCAACGGATGCTGATTCAGACAGCGCACATCGAATGTGATCGAAACGGCACGAGTCACGAAGAGACGAAAAGGGGGAGGTCTGAGGGGGGGGGGTCAAAAAACTGTGCTGTATTCTACTGACTTAATCAGTCAAGATCTTTATCACATTCGCCATTATGAGTTGGGAATTATGTAAACTCACCGGTTAATTTCATAAATATTCAATAATTTATCACATTTACCAAGGTTAGTGGTGATTATGAATAATCACCGGTAATTATACATAATCACCAGTTTATTACATTTACCGTAACATATGTTTATACATATATATAAAGTATATAAGTATATAACTTTATATTCACTCTCTCTTATAATTTAGGTTTATCGAGGAGGACAATTTACTCCGATGCAGTGGTCTTCGTCTCCAAACGCAAACTTCACAAGTCCAGCTTCCCAAGCTTGGTTACCTCTACATCCTGATTCCAAAAAATACAATGTAGAAACCCTGGCTGTGAATCTGTTTATCTTGAAGCACTTATTGTCCTTCAAGAAAACATCACTTTACCCTCCACAACTTCATACCCACGAGTCATCCGCAAGAGCTATCATGAGGAACATGGTCTCCCAGTTTCAGACTCCAGACTACCTTGAACCTAACTACAGATGGTTCCACGATGCCCAGAAGTCCTTGATAGTTCTGGAGGTATCTTATGATCTGACTCATAAATTTGTGCTGTTCGCAAACTTTGGGATCAGCGTTCTCAGAATGGACACTAACGCGCGCAAATGGAACAATATGGACTTAAACCGATTGAAAGTTATATTCACTACAGACGCTGTTTCCATTACAAGTTCACGTATTCAAGACGCTCCTCTTTATCCTGGACAATCCATCCTCTGTCTGTATCTCACTTGACGTGACGGACTCTGTGAACTTTTGGATCCCTTGTAAAACTCGGATGAAAACTTCATTTTGGGCTCAGCAAAACTCTGCATAAATGTCCTTCATGGATTATTGTAAGGTACCTCTGGAAGACCTTGTCCATAAAGTGGATTGCAGGTCATCTCTCCATCTGCTCAAAATACGTTATAAACACATGATGATTTTTTCACATTATTCTAATGATTATTTATCACACGATGCTGATGATTATTTATCACGAAACTTATGAAATAGCTTGTTGAACTAAATAATATCTGCAGTGAATTTTCTCGTTTTATCTTCGCCGTAGGCCGCAGTTATATGCATACAGCAGCGACCAAAATTTTCTATAACACTAGTTACTGGAGATAATGGAATATGTTTTTCTGGCCACTGTATCGCGACCCTTCCCCCATGCCGCCCTTTTATAATAGAACTGTATATGGCGCTTTGGAAAGATTCACTGTATATGCATTATTTTGTCACAAGTATCGTATACTCATTTTTATCCACAAAAGTTGTTTGATCTTGTATAGTCTTGCAGTATAAATGCTATTCTATTTACGATACAAGATTGCATAAAATAAAAAATATGATAAATTAATGCGACTCTTCCAGAACCCTGCAGCTGTTTCCGGACATTTTCATACGGCAACTTCAGAGGAAAGGCTTCTATCCTCCTTTCATTTCCAAGGTTATGTGTAATCTGCAAAGAACAATTGAAGATTGTAGGTGCTCTGGACATTAAATACCACCTTCATAATCAGGGTTCTTCCCAGAAAATACTGATGTCCATATTATAATACATTAACTTTCACCCCCAATACTACAGTTCTTAGGTTCCGCCGAGTATCGCATCCTTCACCCGATTATCACGTCCACCCGTCCTCCTTATATATAATTATATGCCTGCGTGTTATAAAAAATGTTATAAAACATGCACTATATGCTTTCGTTAGGACAAAATATGAAGTATTTATATTTTTAATGCATACAAAACAAGGATATCCACTTTTGTTAGCATATAATTGTGAAACACATTGGCTAAGCTAGCCTCTGCATCTAGGAGGTCGTTATCTCCCCATACATACAAATGCTCTTCACATGGCACTCATTTGTAATCATCATTTCTCTAACCTCCCTTTAGTTACGCAGTAAAGTATTAAAACAAATATGAAAATTTAGTTAGACAGTAAAATAAACCTTCACAACGTCAGTAAATAGTATATATGTAGTCCAATTCGATTATAGTGAAAATTTTGCTATGACGTCAACGTTTTGTCTTCTCGTGTCCATTTATTGAATTTATTATCGGTGATGACGTCATAATTTTGATGTTCCCTTGAATATCGATATGACCGAGATCGACTTTGCATATCGATGCAGTCCAATCTTTATTTAGCAAATGTCTATTTTGAAGTTTTTTTTAAGATGCCGGGCTATTTGCGAATTTCATCAAATTAACCCCCCTCCTCACCAGCTTGTGCGAGTGGTCCCTCCCTCCTCTGCCTTCTCGACTGACGTCACCAGTCCCTTTTACAGCTCTTCGCTCATTGGCCGTTAAAGGCTCGAGTTTTCATTGGCTTTCCCAAACCAATTTTTCGACATTTTAAAAAAACTTAAGATTTTACCCCCCATGCAAAACTTCTAAATTTTAATTTCGCCTTCCTGGCTCCATTCATTTCTATTAATTCTTCCCCAGATCATCGAATAGATCTCTTCTAATTTCCCATTCCATTTCAGCCCAAAAACACAACCTTCATTTCAAATCCTTCAATAGGGGATATAACGATTCAGTTCGCTGGTGCCACGTGTGTCACGGAAAGCTAGTCTAAGAAATTTGCGAATTTTCTTACAAAAACTTCTCCAAGTAGCAATGTTTATTCCCTATTTAACGGAATTTTTTTTTCTCCTTCCAAATTGTTTCTATACTTTATTCCCATAAAGCGTTTTCCAGGCCTTACAAAGATACATACTAGTATTATAAAAAGAAAATTTGCTTCAAAATAACAATTCAGATGAAATCAACAGACTTTTTTCTACGTAAGTTATGAACCATAATTTTATAGTACAGCAGATACACGTGGGTGTCTTTATAATTTGTATATCAAGATTTTACTTATATTTACAATAATTATGTGTAGAATTATACGATGCTTTACAAGTGTCTAAAACCGTTAATTGAAATAACATCTTTTCCACTTAACCAAGCTTTCTGGAAGGATATTGTGACTTTTTTTTTAAATAGATATTCGTCTGTATATATATATGTAATCAAATTCAGTTATAATGACGTTTAAATGACCACCAAAATGTTGACGCTATAATTAATAAATGATTATATATAAATCATTACATATAAATAATTCATAAAAATACTTCAGAATTCTGACGTAATATTCGAAAGGTGACGTCACAACCAAAGTCCTTACAACTGTGTTTGACTGCATATGTATTGCAAGCATACCATGTGTAATGGGCAAAAACAAGGCGAATATTAGTATTAGTGGCGCGGGAAATGTAGGGGCTTGGGGGGCTCAAGCTCCCCCCTTGGATAGCAAGATAACATTGTTCTCTTAAAAACTGAATTACTTGATTTTTTTTTTAAAAAACTGATGGAGACTCCCCGTAAATTTTGATCTGCTACGCCATTGATTGGTACGTTGTTTTATTAAAAAAAATACACTTTTTGTGTTGCAAATATTGAAATATCATATTAGTCAGATAACCATCAAAGAGAGCCTTAAAGAAATATTGCAAGCCATGAAGAGATTTTGAATGGTATTCTCACAAATGCCATTTTATGCGATGTTCTGGATACCGCTTGTGTGCATTGTACACAAGTGATGTCTAGAACATCTAGATACCGCTTGCGTGCATTGTACGATAATTTATACGAATGTCAAAATATAGAATATCTGTGCACGCAAACTTAATTCCTGCCTACGAATAATTCCGTCGTAATTTAGAGTCGAACTATATGCTTAGAAAATGTATTTATATAGAAAGTGTTCGTTTCAGAAAGGAAATAAGTTCTAAAGAAGAAATATTTTCAAGAACTTGAAATATTTCAAAAGCTTAAAATGAGTTCTAAAATAGAAAATTTTACTTCGGTCTTTAAATAAATTCTGAAAGAAGAATAATTCCATGGGCTTCAAGTAAGTTCTAAAAAGTATTCATGAGTTTTGAAATAAGTGAACATATTCTCATGTTTGAAATAGAAAGCCTAAATGAAGAAATATTCTCACAGGCTTGAAATAAACAAGACAGAAATATTCTCAATAAATATATGAAAACGAAATATGTACTAAAACTAACGAGAAATATGTACTAAAACAGGAGAATAAGGTAATTAAACGAGAATACAAAATTAAATGAAATATGTACTATATGGGTACTATACTCAACTTAAACGAGAAATATGTACTAAAACTTAAACGAGAACTACGTTTTCAAACTCAAAGTTAATTCTGAAGTAAAAAACAAATAGTTTCTGTCCCTTAAAATGGGCTCTTGCCTGAAAATATTTCCACAACTTCAAATAAAGTAACGAATAGTTAAGCATCATTTTTTATTATAGTTAAAAATATTATTATCAAGTTTTTATTTGATTTTTCAAGCAATAAGGAAAATTTAAAGTAAAAACATTTTTTTTAATTTTAAATGTACAATTTTTTACCCTTAAGCTGCATTCAAAATAAAAAAAACAGCCTATCTGTAGATCTTTGTAATGCACGACTTAATTTAAAATGTGTAAATTCAAATTTAGTTGGGAAACAAAATTCACAATTTAGTCGTACAATAAAATTTACAATTTAATTTTACAATGAAAGTTGCAATTTGATTGTACAACAAAATTTACAATGTAATGCAAAATGATTTGTAATGTGAAATTTAGGGTTTATGATAAAATGCAAGTCTTGTTTATTGAAAGAAGATTGCCTCATTGAATCGTACAAAATATGGATAAATAACTAAATGTTTTAGTCAATGACGCTTAATGATTTAAGTTTAATGACGCTGTTGAGGTATAATCGTTTGTTGTTATTGGTTTAAGAATGTAATGTATTGTCGAGAGTCGATTCTATCAGAAATTATTAGAACTGTACTCTTTGTCCATCAAATCAAACATTCCAATAAGTATCATGTGAATATTATATGAAATCACCGGATAAAATATGGAAATATCTCTAAAAACATTTCAATTATTTCTTGTCAAGTATCAATTATTGAGTCGACGATGATTTATTGAATCAATTGCAGTTCTTTGAAATATGTATATTTTCTTTGTAATAATGATAATGACGATATTGTTTTCTTACGGATGATGAAATAATGAATGGTTAATCAATTTTTACTATGTTTTATTATATCGTGAAGTGCAGGATATAAATTTGCCACACTGTATATATGAGTCATTAATAACTGCACTGTGCGTGTTGTCTGTATGAATTTTAAAACGTCCTTATTAAAGATTTACACAATTCGTTCTGTGTCCTTCTTGATCGAAAATGAAACATGAAATTCACAATTTTTCATCAAACTTACAAATTCTCCCCCATAATCAATTCCCATCGTTACAACAGAAAAGGGAGGAAGTTATAATTCTCTTCGTTTTTTAAAACATTTCATTTAGGAACGTCAAATTGCAAGCCTTAAAATAAGTCAGCTGACAATTTGCTCACTGTCAGTGAAATTTCTAAATTGATGTTTGTTAATAGCTTCCCCAAACATTTGCCAAAGCATTTCCCATCGAATTTTTGGGTAAGACATAAAATTTAAGCAGGAATTGAATTTTCTTTGTGAAGTTAAACCTTATTTGGTCTTTTCCTTGCTTTTCTATGCAGTTTCGAAATAAAATAAAGTGCTTTCATCCAATATTATGAAATTTTGGTATGTAGAAAATAATTTGATTAACTTTGAGGAAACTTCTCTCTCTCTCTTACGAATTTTTTTTCAAAACTGTTTATTGGATATCTAAACTTACAGAAAACAAAGCTTTTGAGGATAGAAACGAAAAAACGTTGTATTCCCGTTTTAACAAAAAAAAAGGCGTTCGATTAGAATAAATGTATTATTAATTTTTTCCGATTTGTGTTTAATCCTTGCAGCACAAAATATAATTTTTTTACAATAAACTCTCTCTCTTTCTCTCTCCTTAAAGGCTTTTAACAGAAGAAGAAGAAAAATCCCATCAAACGAAAAGACAGACCTCAATTAAAATGCGCGCAACTCTAAGAAACGTTTTTTGGGACCCCAAAATTCAGTCTTTGGACACAAATCGTCGTTATTTAGAATGTCTTTATTTAAAGTCATTTTTTAATTATTACTCCGTCTGACTCTCTAAATTTTATGGTTCCCATCAGAGCCTATTTTTGACTCCTAGTAGCCAAACGAAAAGAATATTTGTTTCTCTGTGAGAAAACGATTTCAGTTTTGTTAACGTGCCAGGGAACACAGCAGTAAATGAAGCAATTATATTCAAGAAGAGGACTTACCGATGATGAACAACTAAAACTGAACACCAAAGGTAATCCAGAGACTAATAAATTA
The DNA here is from genome assembly GCA_006491805.2 of Dysdera silvatica. Taxonomy (NCBI): domain Eukaryota; kingdom Metazoa; phylum Arthropoda; class Arachnida; order Araneae; family Dysderidae; genus Dysdera; species Dysdera silvatica. The sequence continues at coordinate 19,344,188 of QLNU02015003.1, read as the reverse complement.
CTCGAAGATAAGAGGGGAAGATAAAATAAATTTCGTTAGAAGGCAAGAATACGCCCAGCGAAGATATCTGTAGATGATACAGTCATCAAATGATGAACTGGTTACATTAAAATGTTGCAGTAATGAAGTATCAAAGGTAATGGGTATGGGCTCTACATACCCAGTAATGAAAATATCAAAGGTAATGGGTATGGGCTCTCATACCCGGTAATGAAGTATCAAAAGGTAATGGGTATGGGCTCTACATACCAGTAATGAAATATCAAGGTAATGGGTATGAGCTCTACATACCCAGTAATGAAGTATCAAAGGTAATGGGTATGGGCTCTACATGATTTTATTTGGATATTAAACGATTCTATTAAAACGATTCCTTTGTCTCATTTTCGTATACGTTCTCACTTGGTATTTATATACCATAAATACCAAGTGAGAACGTGGTATTTATATACCATAATTAAGCGTTAAACTAATACGGAGTTTGGTGACAGAAACCGAAACTAGCATCGGTTATCCTATAATTTATCATCCAGATTAAACTCCATCAATGAATCTCACCAGTTGGTTCCATATCATGCATACAATCAGGACTGTAGTCAGGATGAAGTAGCAACTTGGTCAAGGCAAAGGTCATATGGGGAACAGGACACCCGTTTTGTTCTATATATATAAATAACTCGATGGGACAACTGGGCCACAAGCATAGGGGCAACTGGCGCCACATCCCTAATGGCCCCGGCTTGGCTAGAAGCCTGCATTCAATTATTGGGGCTCACCCTTCCTTAAATCTATATTAGTTACTCATTTATTAATTAAATGCCGGACACACTCACACATTATGCTTGTGTGCGAGTGCGTACGTACGTATATATATATATATGTGTGTGTGTGTGTGTGCCCCAGGCCTGTAGCCAATCCGGGGCATGGCCCCAGTTACTCCATGCTTGTGCCCAGTTGCCCTATCGAGCTATTTATATATATGTAGAACAATCCCAGGGTACCCTGTGTTCCATATGCCCTTTGCTTTGTCCCAGTTGCCCCTTCATCCTGGCTACAACCCTGGAATACCCGCTTGTACACACACGGTAGTAATAATATTAATAGAAAAGATGATAACGGAAAAATTGAAAATTACCTACCTATATGTATATTACTATTATTGTATAATAAACTGTTCACAAAGTGATAACAAGAATTTTAAACAGCTATTGACTATTGACTAAGCTCAGGAGACAGAGAACGTGCAAATTTTCGCAGCGGGTAAGGTATGAACGACCGCACACACAAATAATAAAATAGTCATAGAAAGAAAAACAATGAGTACCAAATGCCTTATGAGTTTTATTAGTTACGAGAAGATTGTTGACTCCTTTCATACATCAGCAGTTGTAGAAACATTATATCAGATTGACATTAAAAGTAGTTACGTTTACTGAAATGTTTATAATAATAATAAATAAATGGTTTATAAAATTATAATAATAAATAATAATAATAATAAATAAATGGTTATAATAAATACATGTTAACTGAAAATGTTTATAAGAGGTCTACAGCTATAATACCAGTATTGCACACAGAAAATTCATAAAGGGGATTATAGAGCTAAAACTCCATACATTCATATGTATAAACTATATACAAATTTACATCGTAATGGGGAGGATGATAACCCTCATCAACACTCCTGCGCAAGCCAGTGTAAGATATGGTGAAGCTATACAACTCGTACCCACTGAAATTTTTTTCAATGTTGTCAAAAGAGGCTGGCAACGGGCGAAGTAACCTTCTGCCATATCAGAAATGTAGTTTACGAAAGTATTTTTTAGCACTGTAATTTTCCTGAATCAGTGAATTCCTTGTGTGGGGGGTGTCCCCACATTCCCTCTGCCAAACAATATTAGATAAACCTGAAATCTGAAACAGTTGAACCAGTACAAAGTACAACAGTGAAGAAAAACAAAAGTGAGTGCTTACCTAGTTCTCGCGTTGGAAGCATAGAAAAGACGCCGATATCTGACGCCACAAGCCTAACTACTGCAATTTTCGAGAAATTTCAGAAGGAGAACAAATGCGGTGACCAACTGTGCAGTATAGCCATATGATATATAAGACAGAAAGAATCAAAATTCTTAAAGAGTAAATCAAGAGAACACACTATATTCCAAACCCTTCACTGCAATACTACAGGAAATTTACAATGACATAAATCGGGAAGATGGAGGTATAGTGCAAATGATCATTCTTTAAGAAATCTCTTTTTTGCTGATAACATTACCGTCTTTGCAAATAATCCTAACGGAACTGGAAAACATGGTCCGGGAGCTTTCCTCTAGAAGTTAAAAAGTGGAATTGAAAATTTGTTGATTTACTTTAACCGATATTGCTTAGAATCTACGCCTTAAGCCACAAGTTAAAATTATCAAACGTAAGTACAAAGTTAAAGTCATACCAGCCGTGTCTCAGTGGTTCAGTAAAAAGAACCTTCTTCTTCTTCTTCTTTCGCCTTGCCATTTCTCATGTTATACGGGGTCGGCGTTATGGTCCTTTAATCTTCATTTTCACAATCTTCTATCCAATGCCTCTTCTCTACTCCATCCATACTCTTCCAGATCTTACGTCACTTTATCCTTCCATCTCAACCATGGTCTTCCCCTTACCACCAACTTATCCAATACCTTTCCCACATATTCCTCATTTCTCTGCTCCATATGCCCAAACCATCTTAACCTATGTTCTTGTATTTTTTGAGTCCAACCTTGACCGTACCTCATAATCATCCTTATTATATCCCTCCTTGTGATGCCATTCATCCACTTCAGGATTCTCATCTCAGCCACTTCCTTCTTCCTTTCATGCGCTCTTGTAATTGGCCGAGTCTCCGCCCCGTATAACATTTCAGGTCTGACCACAGTTTTGTACAATTTTCCTTTCATCCTACCGCTTACTTTCCTATCACAGAGCACTCCACTCATCTTTCTCCAATTTAACCACCCACATTGGAATCTGTGCTGTATCTCTGTGGTCAAAACTCAATCGCAGCCTGTGAACGATCCGAAATACTTAAGTTTTTGTGCCGATGGTAACCTTTCATCTTGTAAACCTATGCTACTTCCGCTTTCTCCATTCAGTGACACATATATTTTTGTTCTGCTTATTCTAAAACACCTCTCCTCTAACACTTTCCTCCATTCCTCGGTTTTCCTTTCTACTTTTTCACAGGATGTTTCGCATAGTACAATGTCATCTGCAAACAGCATACTCCATGGTGCATTACAGTTTACGTCTTTCACTAAAACATCCATTATCAGATCAAATAAGTAAGGACTGAGAGCTGAACCCTGGTGCAGTCCAACCTTTACCGGGAACCCTTCTGTCAAACCTACACTACTCATAATCTGCGTCTCCACTCCTTCATACATTTCCTTTACAAGTCTTACATGCTTCTCTTGTATACTTTCTTTTTTCTCATACACCTCCATATCTCTTGTCTAGGTACTCTATCATATGCCTCCTCCAAATCTATGAACATCATATGTAACTCTGCTCGCATCTCTCTACATCGTTCCATGAGCTGCCTCAGTACAAATATAGCGTCCGTTGTTCCGCTACCTGACATGAAACCAAACTGTTCGGCCCCTATATCTGTCTCCTTTCTAATCCCCATTTCCACAATTCTTTCCCATATCTTCAGTGAATGAGACATCAACTTTATTCCTCTGTAGTTACCACATTCTTGCACATCACCTTTACCTTTATATATTGGTACAACAATACTCTTTCTCCACTCATACGGTATCTTCTCCTGTTGCCACAATTTTTTCGTAAGGTCTCACAGGATATCTATTCCTTCATCCTCTACGCTTTTCCATACCTCTACCGGGATCTGTTCCATACCTGTTGCTTTCCCGTTTTTCATTTTCCTAAGCACCGTTTCCACTTCATTTCTGCCTATCTCCCCCCACCTCTTTTTCAATCGCTCTTCCATCATCAAATAACACACTTGAGTTTTCTTCCTTTAGTAACTTACTAAAATATTTTCTCCATCTTCCTCTAATCCACGATTGTTCCAATATTTACACTCCCCTATCATCTTTTATCTGCCTAATCATTGTAAAGTCCTTTGACCCTTTATTTCTCACTTTAGCTATTCTTATTAACTGCCTCTCTCCGTCTTTTCTTTCCATTTCTTCATACGCATCTTCCACCGTTTTCGCTTTGGTCACAGCTTTCTTTGACTCTTTACTTTCCAATTTATATGCTTTTTCTTGTCTTCCACGCTACCTGTCAAGTCCCATCTTTTCTTCATCTCTGTCTTATGTTTTATTGCCGATTCTACTTCTTCATTCACCACCATGCCTCCTTTATATTTGGCGGTCCTTTTCCTGATGTTTTTCATAGCACCTCTTTTTCTGTCTTTCTTATAATATAACTATTAAACTTCCACCATTCTTGTAAATCTTCCGCCAACGTTATCGCTTTTAACACCTTTTCCTTGAACCATTTCCTCATATCATTCTCCTTCAGTTTCCACCATCTTATCTTCTGTTTTCTCTCTGCCTTGAACGTTTCATGTTTTTACTAGTTGTTAGTTCCAAATCTATTACACGCAGTCTATGCCGTGCCGCAACCCTCTTACCACTAATCACCTTACTGTTTCTTATTTCCTTGAGATGCCTTCTGCGACACATAACATAGTCAATCTGGCTAGTTCTGTTTCCACTTCTATAAGTGATCATTTGGTTTTCCCTCTTTTCAAAGAAAGTACTAACAATCGCTAAATCAAGTGCCATGGCATGATCTACACTCCTTTCTCCTTGTTCACTTCTCTCTCCCACGTTCCACTTTCCAAATGTTCGTCTTTCCTCCCTCTCTTACTTTTTCCCACATGTCCATTTAAATCACCTCCAATGAACAGTCTCTCATTCCTAGGTGTTTCCATTATCACTCGATCTAGATTCTCCCAAAAGGCTTCTTTTTGTTCCTCTTTGCATCCCGACTGAGGGGCATATGCGCAAATTATTCTGGTTAGGTTTCCTCTTATTTCTAATTTAATGCACATAATCCTATCACTATTCCTGTTGACCTCAAAAACTTCGTTCTTTAATTCCTTGGATACCACAATACCTACACCATTTCTCCCTCTCACATTGGTTCCACTGTAAAACATCTTATATCCTTCACCAAGTTCTTTAGCTTTGCTTCCTTTCCACCTAGTTTCTTGTAGGCACAAGATCTTTACTTTTCTTCTTTGCACCACGTCCACTATTTCCCTACTTTTTCCATTCATCCTACCAATGTTCAGCAACCAGAACCATTGGGATATAAACCTGGAGGTGGCTGGATCGGGGCCAACCTGAAGTATCGCTTTTTCTTCTTCGTTCTAACTCTTGAATTAAAGAGCTGGAAAACTGCACCACGAACTGAATTGTTTTGAAGTGTTTCCAAAACTGCTGGCAACACGCTAACTGATCTGCAGGCTTTTTTTCTGGTTTTTTAGGCCATGTAATTTTCCTGGATTAGTGAAGGGAATGTATCAGTGGAGGAGTTGTGGGGGGAGACTCTTACGCCCCCCCTTTGGGTTTTGCCCTTGCTGCCTGATCGATCACATTAGTGGTGCGCTTCCTAAATCAGTAAAATATTGAATCCGTAAGAACCTGCAAAATCGTAAATAAAAATTTCAGAAGTACTCACCTAGTCGTCTTTATCACTAGTGTGTATCAGAAAAATGGTTTCTATGGCTAGGAGAAATGCTGGAAACAAGTTCTCCTACCTATCCTTTTTGAGGTGACGCCAAAAAAATTCCGCAAATTAATCCGCAAATTAATCCGCAAATCATATTATTCATACGAGGCCTAGCCACAATGTCATCCGTTCCTTACATTTCCGACACTCATACCCCGAAGAAATTATTCTCTCTTTCCATAGCCTGCTTAAGGTAAGCACACTTCTCTTACCATTCAAACGCAATTCCACAAAAAAAAAATGCAGTTGCGGCTGCAATAGCACAGAAGGATGGTATAAACATGACGTCAGAGAGTGTGGCGTCACAAGCCGATCTATTGAAATTCCCTATTCCAGACTCATTTCAAGAGGAGAGAAAAAGAACTAGTTGGTGGTTCGTTGTGAAATGTGGCCCAGAGGGTTATAGTATAACTAAAAAGATTGGTTAAAAAGCTATGGTACAAAAAATTTTAAGAAATATCAATTTCTTCTTTATCAAGGATCCCCCTTTTAATATTTTCAAAACAGACGATAACGTCATGAAAGAAATCAGCAATTGAATTAAACAGACTTAGAGGACATTTAGGAATCTGAGTAGAATACCATGAGAAAATATGCCAGTCAGTTTGAAAAAAACGATTTCAAAAGTCTGTTTGCTCAATGCGTACGTCCGAAATTTAAGCAATAAATGCTAAAGTCATTAAAGATAGTTTGTTCATACTTTATGGTGCAAAAATACCTAAGGTGCTGCTTCGCCACGACCCACAAAATCGCTCAAATGACTTTTTCACACTTCGAAATGTTGCTTTACATTCTTCATGCATCCAATTGTTTTGTCAGCAATCATAAAGCCGCGATGTCATTACTCAACTGCATTCATCAGACCATGATACCCAATATCTTCAAGGGTAATGTGTATGGTGGGATGCTGCAATATATTGAATCATGCAATTGATGAACATCCGAAGTTCGAAATACAGCGTTACTATAGGCGTACGCAGAAAATTCATAATGGGGGTAATAGGCTCAGTAGGGTAACAGAGCTACAGCTCATATATTCCTATGTTAAATATACAAAATTTCATTGCAATGGGGGGTTACAACCCCCATCAACACCCCCTGCGTACGCCAGTGGGCGTTGCCAAATGGTTACATATGTACTCACGGATTAAATCGCTTGTACATGATCCATTGGAGTACGCAGAGGAGGGACTGATGGGGTCATAACCTCCCATTTTAAGTCTATAACACCGCATATGAACTTTCTGCGTACGCTTCTGGCATGATCATCCAACAACGTAGAATTTTCAAAATTATAGGAAAAACCAAAGCACATCTTATATAAATTTATACATTACCATATTTTTATGCAAAACCTCAATTTACTGTAAATTATCGAAGACCTCACGAGCTCCACAAACCCATATAATTTGCGCAGTAACGGTCATGGGCGCCGGCAGGATTTTTTCCAAGGGGGGTGCAAGAAATGTTAACTGGGTGGGATCTATATATATATAATAACTATATAATGAGGGAACATATATATATATATAACTATATAATGAGGAAATATATATATATACAAAATTAATAAATATATATACTAATATAATATATATATATATATATAATAATATAATATATATATATATATACTAATATAATATATATATATATATAATAATATAATATATATATATATAATAATATACTATTATATATAAATATATATATAATAAAATTTATTTTATCCGTCAGGGGTCTAGACCGTTTCTATGGTAGATCAACGAATAAATTGAGTTGGACAAGATAACAAATTATTAGGGACAATAAAAACATAAAAGTCATGCGTTGCCATTTCTGCGTAATTCTTATTATTAATTCCTATTTTTGAACTAATTAAAAAAAGCATAATGTTTTAATTTTAGGAGCATAAAATACTTTGAAAAAAAAAAAAGCAGTGTTGGTGTCCTTACTAATTACATATTTTCATATTCACATTTTCTGTATGTGAGTATATAGTTAAACATAACAAGGAAAACTCCAAAAAATGAATTATCTGCATTCATATATAAATGAAAATACATTTCACGTCGTTAAATTCTTTATTTAAAATAGTCAATAAAGACTGACGGTAAATCGAAGGACAGATAAACGAAATTTTGCTATGTAAAAAAAAAGCAATTAAAAAAATGCGAAGTTTACATGATTTTAAACTACACCTCGAAGACATCAACAATAACAGTTTACAGAATAACAGAAATACCACATTCTGATTGGATTTCAACTCAGGCTAACTATCAATGCCGTACCAGCCAATTTCAGTCACCTTAGTTTATGTTTAGTCTTCGATGCAATCACGTAGTCTTCGCGACTGTTTTTACATCCTCTGTGTGTTATATTTCATGACTGGAAATTCGTTTCCTGTTTAAAATGAATGATATAAGAAGGTATATATTTAAAAAATTTAAGCCCGATACATTGGCATCAAGTGATTCTAATACCAATAAAGAATGCCAGAGGACAAGAACAAAATCACCTTGTGCAACTACTGAGTGTTCAAGTTCAAGAGGTCAGGCTTCAAGATTGATGTGTTCTATGGCAGAAAATATTTATTCAACCGGTACGAGAGATTCTAATAGTTTGGATATCGGCATGTATGTACAATTAAATGTATATATAAATGACGAACTTCGTTTAAAATTATTAAAGAATCATTGGTCCCCTACTGAAGCTTGCGGTTTTAAGGAAGACAAGGATAGTAAATCAAAACGAACATTTCGCATTGATTGGCTGAAAACTTATCCATGGCTTGCTTATTCGTCTATTGCTAAGGGCCCTTTCTGTCGTGTTTCTGTACTTTCTGGCGCTCAAGTTTATCGTGGTCTCCAAGGAGCATTTATAATTTCTCCATGTACAAAGTATCAAAAATTTCATGAGTTAGCCCAGTCTCATGCTGCGAGCACTTGGTATCGGGAAGCAATTCATTCGTCGCAAAATTTTTTAAAAATAATGCATAAAAAAGAACCAAATGTACTACAAAAAATCGATTCTACTTTCCATTATGAAGTCAGAGAAAATAGGGTAAAACTTCGATCTGCTGTGTCTGAGATATTGTTTTGCGCACAACATAATCTTCCACTTCGCGGGAAAAGCGAGGCAGCGTCAGTTTTCACAGATTTACTACATTTTCGAGTGGAATCTGGAGATAAAATCTTGAAAGATCACTTAGATTGCGGCAGGAAAAATGCTTTATACATATCACATCAAACTCAAAATGAATTAATTCGAGTTTATTCTGAAGTGCTCCAAGAAAAAATAATAACAGAAGTAGGCTCATCTGTCTTTTCCGTCCTCGCTGATGAAACTGCTGATATCAGTAGTACAGAACCATTATCGATTGGAGTTCGTTACTTGCGTTGCGATCAAGGGAATCGTTTTATAATTCACGAAGAATTTATTAGTTTCATACCTCTGAATCAATCGAATTCAGAATTTATTGCAAATTCTATAATTCAGTATCTAAAAGATTGTAACTCAGATCTATTCAAACTGGTTAGCCAAGGATGTGATGGGTGTGCAACAATGGCCGGACATGCGAATGGTGTACAAATGTTAATCAATGATGAATATCCCATGGCTCTACTTTTTCATTGTGCTAGTCACATATTAAATCTCGTAATTAATGATATAAATAATGTGAGTGAAATTAGAAATGTGACTAACTATTAAGGAGACGATAAAATTTTTTAGAGAAAGGACATTATGGAGAAAATCTGTACCGAATATCCCTCTATTTTGTGAAACGCTCTGGTCTGCTAAATACAAAAGTATTCGAGTATTTTTAGTAAGCTTTTATGCTATTCTGAATACTTTGGAAGAACTGTTCCAAAATGCAACGAATTCGAAAACGAAAATCAACGCCAATTATCTATGTATAGCAGCAACAACACCAACCTACATTATAGCGCTTCAAATAATCGCCGTTTATTCCTCTAAATTAGAGCCTATTTGCAACCAGCTTCAACAAGTAAACATGAATGTAAAGGCAATAAACGAGCATATAATTAAATTAATTGACGTACTAAAATCCCACCGGAACGATGCATCAACAGAATTTTCTTCTATATTTGTTAAAGCTCAAGAAATAGCCGAAAAACTTGGCATTGAGATATAGATCCCCACGTAAAGTTGCTCAGCAGACTCAAAGATCTGACCATCAGTCTTAACATACAGAAGAATTTTTCATGGGGTCCATTTACATACCATACTTAGATTCAATAATTTCTTCTCTTTGTAATCGTTTTTCAAGCACTCTTGATAAAGCATTTTCTCTTTTGCAACTGCATCCCGATCCCATGAAAAAGTGGAGCAACAGTTTATTAAAATTATAGAAGAAATTGAATGTCTCTAAGGAGGTCATCTAAGAAACTTGCGTGCCGAGGCCATCACATTGTTTGAGATGCAGATAACAATAACATCTTCACAAAGTACTTCTTTTGAGTATATATATCTAATTGAACATGCCCAAACTTTTACTCCGCTGTAGCAGAAGCAATAAACATTGGTCTCACGCTTCCGGCTACTACTTGGCAGTATTGAAAGGTCTTTTAGCACATTACGGAGAGTGAAAACATGGAATCGGTCTTCAATGGCTGACGATCGTCTATCAGGACTATGGATGTTGAACATCCATAGGAAAAAAGTGAGTGAAGATTCTGAATTCAACGAAAAAGTTATAAACAAATTTGGGCAGAAACTTAGGCGCCTTTCAACTATTATTTAAGCATTAAAATTATAAATCGTTAATTTCATTATATGGCCTGTTTTTTACACTTTCTTTTTTAATTTCACATTAATCTACCATTCTATGTAATTTGTAAAAACAATAAATAAATGTCTATTTGATATATTTTTTCCTTTTGAAAGCCAGGGGGTGCCGTGCATCCCCCTCTGCCGGCGCCCATGATAACGGTACTTCATGTGGAGAAGGTTGTACGTCATACCTATAAACTAAAACCAGAGATTATTTTTGTAAATAAATAAATAAATAGATTGAATGAAGGAAGAGGAAAGGAAGGAAGGAAACACCGTCTAGGCTCAGAGTTGAAACGAGGACTCTCTGTATTATACATATGCGGTGTAGAACTATATAGTCATAATCACCACCACGATGGTCACCAGGTTATGATGAAAATAACAGTTAAGTGCTCTTGCTCCGAGAACATGAATTTAGACACTAATATTTTGTCTTTCCTTTGTAAGTCCCTTTATAGGTTTGAGAACCTGTCCTCATCTTGTTTCATGTCACATAATATACATCAGATCATGCATACACCTCAGACATCGTTATACGAAACCTCTGACGATAAAAAAAATACGTATTCGTTGGATGAGGTTCCTGTTTTATATTACTTGGTTAAAGTTTTAAATATCTTTAATTCAAAACTACTAAAAACGTATCCCACTTCAATGAAAGTATCGGACAAATTGAAATTCCATTGAACAAAGATCCTCGTAAAAAAATAAGGGGAGGAGAACCGGAAACTGAAAAGCAAATGTTTCATTTTTTTATATGAAACCACTTTTTATAAGATCCTATCTTGAAAAGCGTCCATTCAGATCCTGGATTGCGAGCCTGCTGAATTTCTGGATCCATTCCAAACTCAATTTCGGGAACAGACGAAGACGGGATAAAAAACAACAACTAACATTTGCATTATTGAGGACGCTCTGGTTTGTATCCGCTGTCGCTGACATTCATTTCTTTCGAAGATCGCTATTGTCTACGTATTTCAGACGAAGATCACCAGATGGCACTGATCCTCAACATCCCCATCATTAGGCACGGAAAACTTGTCGATAAATGCACAGGTGTCATCTTCAGGTGCCTAACAGCGGGATGAGTGTTCTGTTTCCTCTTTTTATTCCCATCCTAATATCACCCGACATCGGATGATATAATAAAATATACTCAATTAGCAGAAAACGAGACCTGAATTTGAGGTGTTTTAAATACAAATTGGGTGAGTGAAGAAAGTTTTCTCGCCTCTTCATAAAACGTGAATAACCGCTAGATGAAATTCCTTTAATTATGGCGGAATTTTTCGCAGGCAAATTATTTAAATCACAGCAATTTGCATATTCTAATCAAAGTGTACCTTAAAAACTTGGTTATAAGCCTGCTTATATGCTTTTCTGTTCACTGCAAATAGCAACTTTATTTTGTAACTGAGTAAAATACCAAATGAACCCTCGCAAATTTCGTAATTTTTCATATATAAATTTTGTCTGGGGATAGACATAAGCACGGAAGACATTATCCATGCCAGTAGAGACAGGAAAATGTGGTCCATTTTGGTAGCCAACCTCCGAATCGGAGAAGGCACTTGATGATGATGATGATGATTGTGGTTGTGGTTGTTGTGGTGGTGATTGAATTTCGTCTATGGAAAGGTTACTTTAGACTGAACTCACAAGGCTATTGAAGTATTGTATCTATATAGAGTGTGGAACACTACCGACAAAATAAGAGGGATTATCGGGAACACCAAATAAGGCATGTTTGTCCATATCCCCGTGTCCGCAAGGGGGCCGGTTTGGCTGTAGAGCGTAACTACTGTTCACGATCATGTCGTTGCTACGTAGCCAATTACATGCATTAAATACAATTTTTGATACACAATTTAAGTGAATGAATGAATGAATGAATGAATGAATGAATGAATGAATGAATAAGCTAATAATACAGCAGAGACAAAAAAATCCGGAATTCCGTTTTCTGATTTTGATCTGTGTTACTGTTTAGTGAAAATAAGCCTAAAAACGCCTTTTTTAACACACTGGAAAAGAGTTGGGAACTGCCAAGTATGTGTAACAGGTGAAGAACATCAAAATAAAAATTTTTTGTTCAGTGAATTTTTATCCAAAAATTAGCCGTTCGGGCACTACAGTGAATTTAGTATTTGCATCCACCACATCCAAGATTTTTACAAATGGCTACAAGGCGCCATTTCAAGAATTTTTCAAATTATTTAATGTCAACAGACGTGAGGCTCTGTCCGGTGATTTTTTAAAATCAGTTAAATTCACAAGAATTGTATGTGTAGAATTCGCCGCTTCAGGTGCGATTGTATGAATTCTACACATGCAATTCCGGTGAATTTAACTGATTTTAAAAAATTGCCGGAGAGAGCCCGACATCTGTTGACGCTAAATAATTTTAAAACTTTGTGAAATGGCGCATTGTAGCCATTTGTGAAAACCTTGAATGTGGTGGATGCAAATACTAAATTCACTGTAGTGCCCGAACGGCTAATTTTTGGAAAAAAATTCACTGAATAAAAATTGTTTATTTTGATGTCCTTCACCTGTCGCACATACTTGACAGTTCCCAACTCTTTTCCAGTGTGTTAAAAAAGGCAGTTTTAGGCTTATTTTCACTACATAGTAACACAGATCAAAATCAGAAAACAGAATTCCGGATTTCTTTGTCTCTACTGTATTATTAGCTCATTCACTTAAATTATGTATCAAAAATTGCATTTAATTCATAGATATGTAGCCAAACAATTGACTACATAGCAACGTCATGGATGTAAACAATAGTTACGCTCTACAACCAAACCGGCCCCTTTACGGACACGGGAATATGAGCGAACATGTCTTATTTGGTGTCCCCAAGAATCCCTCTTGTTTTGTCGATAGAATACCGGACCACCCTGTATATTTAAAAAAATTTTACCCTGTTTAGCCCTTGGCACCGTTGATGTAGAAAAAAAAAGGAAAATGCTTTTTAGAATACAACTGTTAGTGATGGAAAATTTAGAATAACAAAATTTTAAATCTTTTTTAAGACAGAGAATATTTTTAAGAGAGTCGCTGATTTTTGTATTTTACTTTCATTGTTTCGGGTCTGTTGCTTCAAGAGAATTTCTCTGAGAGAAGGAAAAGAGAGAATAAAAGAAGGAGAAAAACAATTGCCGTGAATTAACCATTCATGCATAAATGGTGCCCTAAAGCAGATTTTTCCTTTCTAAGCATAATTTATGATGTATAAGTTAGAACCTGATGATGACGATGGGCGGGAGGAAGAACGCCAACTTAAAAAGCATTATTTTTGGAAAATAACGGTAATTTATTTAAGCGGCAGGAGAGCTCTAGATTTGGTGCATTTTTATTATTCTCCTTACCGTCCTGCTCAATAAGAGCTACATAAACTTGGCAATGTGCATTTAGCATTCGGGGAGTAAATAGCAGTTCATATTTTACCGTTTGTGCATATTTAGCAGCCAATTAAATACGCATGGCTTGCGAATATTATCATAAACAATGGATGACGTCTTGTAAAGAGAGTAATAAATTGATGAACCTTGAGTTTGAAATGCACGCATCCCTTTTCTCACAAGAAGGATTTAAATTATTAGATGAAGAACTCCACTTTGATGAATATAAACATGGAATGGAAGAATGATTACACAAAATTTATTTGGTGCAGTTTCATTAGGAAAGACGTTGTTTACAGCTTTCTCAATAGTCACGTACTACCGTCATCAGAACATACCGACATCTCTTTTTTCCGGTAATGCTGGTCATGGTTGCCGGTTATAAATTTGTGTTGGTAAGAAATTCTGCGTGTTGATGACGGTGTCTGTGGAACAAAAGGATTTTTCAAATGGGTCTGGATTGCGATGTTTGGTAATTGGTCACTAACCGCAACTTCGGTGCTGAAGAAGGTTAACAAGTGGTAACAAGTTCATCTTGAGTACATTATACCTGGTTCGATGCCCAACGGCACCCCAAAAAAAAGAACGCTCACCAATAAACTGCCCACTGTAATCCGAGGAGTTGAGTCCCTAGGTTTTAAGAGGTTCAGACTACTCAAAAAATCGGCATAACATGACTCTTGCTGTTCTTGAACTCTAAAACTCCCAAGCAGACGATAATCTGTAATTACTTGTGTTACGGATTCCAGACAGATCAATTTTAGGGCTAACGCCATGGAGATAACTTGGCGAACGAAGATTTTTGATGGGCCAAGATGTAAGACAGATGATTTTTCAATTGAAATGGCCAACTTGTTTAACTCGCACCATTCCCCCAGTCTGTCACAAACTAAATGTAGCTCATAAACTGATTCAAAACATTGAACACCTCTATAGAATTTCAAATCATCAGAAAATAAGTCAGAGGACAATGGTCGCAATATTTAAGGTACATCAGACACCATAACAAGAAAAAGAATGGCACCGCGTGCCGAACCCTGAATGATACCACCTCTAACAGTAACACTCTTTGACATAGAACCAGAAATTTTAACACTAAATGTGCGATTTGCCAACAAATCTGCAATAACACGAATTAAGTGGGATGTGACACCGAAAGAAGACAACTTCCCAATAAGAATAAAGCGCATAACTCTATCAAAAGCCTTCTCCCAATTAATAAATATGACATCTATAGGAGTACCATTCTCAATAGTTAACGTCCAATTGTTAACACAATGCAACAACTGAACCACAATAGATCTACGGGACAGAAAACCAAACTGTTCATTGGGAAATGCACTCAAGCCCTCTAACATTGGAATAAGAGCTCTTGCTAAACATCTCTCGTAAAATTTGAGCACCACATTACTAATGGAGATAGGTCTATATCTATTACCTTTTTTGATTATAAGTATAACAACAGAGTTTCTCCCTTCGTCAGGTATGTAACCGACCAAATAACATTTGGTGAAGAGAACAGACACAGCACGATAAAGAGGAGTACCCATTTGTTTAAACAAGCATACAGGCAAACCATCGATTCCTGGAGATGATCGAGCATATAATAACCTAATTATGACACCAATAGTAGATGGTGCAAATAAATTGGTTGGATCAGGATAAATTGTTCCACAAACAGGCGGAACAACAAAATAAGGATCATAGACATAATATTCAGAAAAATCATCAGCAAAAAGATCAGCATTATCATTATCCTCATAGGCCAAGGAACCATCAATACGCAAAAGAGGAGGAATAGTACAACGCCCATTAAGTCTTGAATTTATAGCCCTATAAAAGCAACGTTTATCTTCAGAAGCACATATCCCAGCCAATTTTCGCGATTCAGTTTCCTCAACACAGGTTCTATAGATTGCTGTGATGTCCAAATACTTTGCAAAATTATTCTCTGATAGATTGGCCTTAAGTACACACTAAATTCGCAATTTCCTCCTAGCCATTCTCTTCAATTTACTATTATTACGGCGTGAATATGGTCTCAATGGTACCAGAGTTGAAATACAATCTTCAACTGCCAATGGAAACGGCGAAAACACATATACAAAATCATTATTTTACTCGGTATAAAGTGAATCTTTCATCAATTCCACAAAAATTCCACTTAAATATCGATAATCTGCATTTAAAAAATCCAACCCAGGCTTACCTGGTCGACAATGAAACTCAAAGTCAATCACAGTTCCAAATGGAACATGCGGTGGAGTATCACTATGAGAAAAGGGCTCAAAAGCAATGGGGTTTTTTTTTTGTTATAGATTGTTGCTGAACGAGATGTTTTCTTAACTAGAGATATCGATCAACGAGGACTGGCAATACGGTGGTGTAAAACTTTTTTATTATTTAGTTTAAGTGTAACTAATATTGTGTTGTGTTATAATACCTGGTGCTAATTCAGAAAGAACTAGCTTAAGTTAGGACTGTTGAGAACTGACGAAGAGTGAACTAAAGGGTAACTTTGAGATTTGAAGCTAAGGTGACGAATGTTGAGATTTTCCCGTTTACAAGAACCTCTTTAACTAAACCGGATTTGGTTCCTAGAAGTTATAAGGTCCTTCCTGTTGCTGCAAAATTCTAAGAAGTTTGCATCCAGATTGGAAATCCAGGTTAATGATAATTTAGTATTCTTGTAATTAACTTAGAATTAATTTAGATATTGCACTATTGTTTAGTTAATCAGTTTTAATATTTGTAGCATAACTGTTCCGGTGTGGCCAGCTTGGATGCTTGTGGATTTAACGGTCAATTCTCAGGGCGGGTTTATTTGTTTTTTGTTTTTTTCAGTACATCCAGTTCTACTATGTTGACAAAGACATATCCTATATTTAAAATGTTCTCCAATAATGGACTGATAATGTGTGTGCCAGTGAATATTATTGTTACGATTGTAGCCTCGGAAGTGTAATAAATTGTTCGCAATCTTGTGTATTGTTTTCCAGTGTTGACCAATAATAATTTGCACTTAATCTCTGATAAATATATAAATTTGTAAATACTAGGACACTTTTAAAGGTTCTTAGAATATATTACCGTAAGGAGCATTAAATTCTAACGCTAGTAATCGTTACAATATTTTATTAAATTGCGTGGTGTTATATAAATTTTATTAGACCTCCATAGCCTAGACCTTGTTTGTACCTTGAGACGCTTCGTTAAAGTGTACTCCCATTTTTATTTTATTTTCAATAGTATTACTTATAGAGACTAAAGCTAATGTAACATATTGTTATCAAGAAATTCTGTTGAGCGCTCTCTGGAGATTTTTCGCATGAATGTTTCAGAAAAAAAGCCATATTCCTCCTTTGTAGTAACCTTAATGATTTTCGGTGAATTCTTGCAATTCTAGATATTCGAACTGAATTACAGCTCCTCGAAATTTCAAATGGAGCAAACATTTTTAAAAATATTCGTATAGAGTCAAACTTTGCTAGTGCGAATTACTTTTAACACCAACTTTTAGGTGTGGCAATACGGCCTCATAGTTTTCGGATAACGTGAATTATTTTTAGCAGGCACAATTTTTTTGTCACGTCCATCAGAAAAAAGAATATTCCATGATGTGTATTGTTTGTTTGTATTTAATGGCAGAAGGACGGATAAGGTCGTATTGCTCCAGAACATGTAGCTTTGGTAAGAATCCGACCCGCTTTCGCTTAACGAATAAAAAAACTTCTGGATTATGCAGGGCTGTGCTTAGGGGGGTGCGAGCTGGGCGGCCGCCCAGGGCCGCTAAAAAAATGCAGTACAAGCACCATGAAATACATTTTTAGCGGCCTTTATATACCTTCCCAGAGTATTTCATCAATTGACCTTTTGTGTGTGACGTTATATTTCCCATGACGTTGATGAAACTTCTAAATGGTGGTCAAAATAAATATACACGTTATTAGTCAAATGCGTTAGCATATAGGCGTACGCATAAAGTTCGTAAGGGGGTTGTAGGCTCAATGGGGGGTTACAGAGCTACAACTCACATATTTCTATGTTAAATATACAAATTTTTATTGCAATGGGGGGGTCACAACTCCCATCAACACCCCCTGCGTACGCCAATGCGTTAGCATCTGTAACTATGCACATTATCATGTGCATTGTGTTGGGTCACTGCACAGACCCCCTGGTTTTCTATAAAAAAGCACTTATCGCAAAGTTCTGAGAAGCAGAAATTTATAATTACGTTGTACTGGTATTTCTTTGTGTTTATAATGCGCAGTATACCTAAATAAAACCCTTTCATTAATCAACAAAATAGAATTTAAACAAGAAATGCCACGTGATTGATATGTCCCTAGCTAACTTTGTTTAGAACTGTCTATTTTTAATGTAACTTCATTATCTTCTGTTTACCTTCGACGTTTGGACCAGTGAAGAATATTATTTTGTATTGCTAAACCATGGTCAGTTTTTCTTTGTCGCTGTATTACGTTAAAACATTTTTTAGGGTCGCTAAAATCTGTTTCGCCCAGGGCAGCTAATGCCGCAAGCACGCTCCTGGGATTATGGATC
>QLNU02015003.1:19305919-19315965 GCA_006491805.2 Dysdera silvatica | reverse complement strand
TTCTGTTGTCCATCGTTGATCAGTTCTTCTTGCAATATGCCCAGCCCATCGCCATTTCAGCCCTTTTACTTTAACAATGATGTCCTCCACTCTAGTTTGCTCTCTCACCCAAGTGTTCCTTTTCCGATCTCTCCTAGTTATTCCAAGCATGCACCTCTCCATGCTCCTTTGTGTTGTCTGTAACTTTCGTATTGCTCCAACAGTTAGACTCCATGTCTCTGATCCATAAGAGAGGACTGGCAATACACACTGGTTGAAGACCTTTCTTTTTAGACACAAAGGCAATTTCCCCTTCAGGATAAAACTGTTTCTTCCAAATGCACTCCAGCCAAGTTTAATACGTCTGTTGAGTTCTTTCATAATGTTGCCATCCATTGAAATCAGCTGGCCAAGGTAAATATATGAATCAGCAATTTCTAGCTCAATGTTGTCAACTTGTATTTTTGTTTCCTCTACGAAATTATTGAACATGATCTTAGTTTTTTGTAGGTTCATCTTGAGTCCAACTTCTTTACTTCTAGTTGAGAGCTCCTGTACCATGTCTTGGAGTTCTGATGGGTTCGTTGAAAAAATAACAATGTCATCAGCAAACCGCAAATGATTTAAATATTCACCATTTATTTTTATTCCCCTGTTATTCCAATTTATCTGCTGAAAAATCATCTGTAAAGCTGAAGTAAAAAGTTTTGGAGAAATGGTATCTCCCTGCCTCACACCTTTACCAATTTTGATAGCTTCGGTATCTTTATGTAACCGAAATTTTGCACTTGCATTTTTATACACACGTTTCACCATGTCAATGTACACATCCTCGATGTCTGTTGATCTTAAAGAGTTGATGACTGCTGATGTTTTAATAGAGTCAAAGGCCTTCTCATAGTCAATAAATGCCACACACAATGGAAGTTCATATTCATGTGTTCTTTCAATTAATTCTCTTAATACTTGAATATGGTCCACTGTACTGAATCCACTTCGAAATCCAGCTTGTTCTCTTGGTTGAGCTGCATCTAATTTTTTCTGCAGGCGATGTGTTAGCACTTTTGTGAAGATTTTATAAATAGCAGGTAACAAGCTAATTGGTCGGTAATTTTTTAAATCCTGTTAAGGCATTTGGTAAAGAATTTTGCGAGTATGTCTTCTACATGTTCTCCAGCTTCTTTTAAGATATCTAATGTAATGCCATCATCGCCAGGGGATCTTCCTTTCTTCATACTTTTTATTGCAAATGCTACTTCTTCTTTTAAGATTTTAGGAGCTGTTCCTTCGACTATCTCAGAGTCTTCGTTTAATCCACTGTTTCCCTCATACAGCTTTCTGTAGAATTCTTCAACTCTTCTAAGTATTTCTTCCCTATTTCTTGTTACAGTGCCATCCTCTCCTTTTAATGCAATGATGTGTTTCTTCCCAATAGACAAACTCCCTTTAACAACCCTAAGGCTCTTGTTGCTTTCAATGGCCTTCCTTACTAACTCACAATTGAATTTTCTTATATCTTCTTTCATGTTTTTGCGCAAAGTTTTGCAAAGTTCTACATACTCGATCTTGCGACTGGTATTTTGATTGTCCACCTTCATAAGTCTTCGCCTTTTCATGAGTTGTTTCGTCTTCTCAGATAATTTGCTATTCTGCTTTTTACATATTACACCACCAATTTCCCCAGCAGTTTCAATTATTGTCTTAACAATGTTTTCATTTGCTTCTGAGATGTCAACTTCTTCAATAAGTCCTTCCAGTGCAGAAAAGCGATTTTTTAATTCCAACTTGAATGCCTCGGTATTTTCTTTTAATTTCTTTAAATCCACCCTCTTACATACTTGTTTCCTAATGAGCTTCTGCCTTTCTAATTTAGTATTTAAGTGCACTTTACATCTCACCATTCGATGATCACTTCCAGTATTAAATCTGTTCAGTACACTGCAATCTTCAATAATTGATTTCTTGTTTGCCAGGATATAGTCAATTTCACTAGTTCCCCCATTTGGGTGTTTCCATGTCCATTTTCTTTGCGGTTTCTTCTTAAAAAATGAATTCATGATGCTAAGATTTTCAGCTTCTGCAAATTCGATGAGTTGATCGCCACGTTCATTCCTTTCCCCATATCCGTATTTACCAACCGATGTCTCTCCTTGTTCCTGTTGTCCAATTCTTGCATTGAAATCCCCCATGATGAGCTTGATATGTTGTTTCCCTTTGGTGTGTAACTCTTTGATTTCTTCATAAAATTCTTCAACCTCTTCGTCGGTATGGCTTGATGTTGGTGCATATACCTGTACTATTTGAAGTTGGTATCGCTGGGTTAGTTGAACAACGAGCCTCGCTGCTCGATCTGACGTGCTTTCGACTTCAAGAAGGTAGTCTTTAATTCTTTTGTTGATTAAGAAGCCAACACCACTTGTTCTTCCAGTTTCCGTTCCTCTATAATAAAACAAATGTCCACTTTTAAGTTCCACCAACTCTTCACCTTTTCTTCTAACTTCACTGAGTCCTACAATGTCCCATTTGATCTTGTCTAGTTCCTCTTCCAATTCCTGAAGTTTTGCTTCAGAAGCAAGGGATCGTCCATTAAACGTAGCCAAGGTCAATAACAAACGGCAGCCTGGGCCATTCCAGTGATTCTTAGCACCCCCTGCTTTCATGCCACACTGACCGCTGCCTTGATCAGGAGCACTCCAGCACCTGGAGACTAGGGGCCATGGTTTCTGGTGTGTCAACATAATGGAGGAATTAGCCATAAAACGAAATTAGTTCTAAAACGGGCGGATATTGCTTTCCATTGGCATACACAACATTCGTTAGTATGCCCCATACATTTTCGATGGGATTACAGTCAGGACTAAGAGCAGGCCAATCGAGAACTGTAATATTTTTAGCGCTCATCCATTCTTTTGTTGACCTGGATGTGTGGATGGACGCATTATCTTGTTGGAAAACCCAGTTTCGTCCACATAAAAGTTCGCCAAAAGATAATAGGTGACTTTCAAGAGTTGCCTGGTATGCCTTGGAATCTTGTTTTCAATTCAAAGACGCCAAAGAAGTCTGTCCATTGAAGCTAAAGGCTCCCCAAACCATGATTGAACCTCCTCCTTGACGTCTGCTGAACCGACTTAAGAGGTGTTTTCGAAGATCGTGCCAGTAGTGCGAAAGGCCATCGGGACCATCTAAGTTCCACTTTTTTTCATCACTAAATAACACATGCAGCCATTCGTCACTGTATGATATGTGCTGCCTTGCCCATTGTAGTCGTGCTTGTTTATGATGTAATTGCAAGCAGGGCTTGCGGCGCATTTTGCATATCTCAAATGCCTGCATTCTACAATCCTTCTACGTATGGTTTCTCTTGACACTCGCATTGCTAACGTGTTTTTTATTTGATTTGCAGACAGGCTTTCATTTGAAGCCAATCTTCGTATTTGTCTATCATCCCGAATGCTGGTCACTCGAGGCCTCCCAGATCGTGATTTTGGTTGATACTGATCACCCCGGAATAACACTCGATAAATGCCTCGCTTTGAACGGTTCGATGCAACAGAAACTTGAGTAACAGATTTACCTTTAGTTTTCAGCCTCCAAATCTTCAAAATCTCGTCATTCGTAAATTGCTTTGACTTCGGCATCGTTCTAAGCATTCTAAATTATTTCAGGCCTTATATAACAACTCTGGGAAACGCCCCTTCGATCACTTGGGAACTTCGCCCCGTTAATTTGCATAAATCTGACATATGTGCCTAAACATTTGTGGCATGCAGATTCCAATATTACGGTGTTGCGATATTTTGTTTCAGTGTTGTTACAACGTTATACTATCAGAGCTAGAAGGCTTAAATGTATTAGATATAAAAGAACTTGTGTGCAAAATTAAACAATGAAACACATCAAACATTTTTACATTCGTCAAAGTAAAAACTTATTAAGTAATCGTTCCGTAGGCTTTTGAAAACAATTTGATGCTTTAATTTTTCCTCTTTTTCATTTTTTCTCCTCATTTGCTCAATTTTTTCTTTGTTTGATTTAAAATTAATTTTTTACGCCATTTTGCCGCCCTAGGCAGTCGCCTGCGCTGGTCTAACGGCAGAAATGGCCCTGGGGGTACATCAGCAGGGATAAAACTATGGTCCAACTCTATTTCCAAAAGTAGTTGAAAGACGACACCCGCTGCCATATAATCGGGACTGGTGAACGAGGAGTTACTAATCAGTGTGATGACTCGTTCACTCTCTCATTCGCCCACAAATCTTGACTTCTTCTGCAGCATTCCCTTGATCATCAGATGATACGTACCGTCCTCACCCGGCCAACGAGTTCAGACCGCTTCGACAAGGTAAGGTTGCAAACGCATCGACCATTCCACTGCTTACCACTCACCACAACTCATCGTCGACTGCGCTTTGATTGGTTCTGTTCTAAAGCGGCCTGGGATGCGGAATGGTGTCAAGTCGTCAAATCTAACCACACACTGGGTCAGATGCCACAATCATCGAGATGACTGGTGGCAAATAGGGTCTAACGTTTCAAAAGTTCAATATTTATTTGCCTCCAATAGAATCTCGCTGATTATATACGCGAGTATCATAAAATTTTTATAATCCAGCTATGTGTATATACCAAAGTGGGGAGGAACTCCTCAAGGGGTGTCCCCTTTGGTTTACACACGTGTGTGAAAAATTAGCTGCGTGCGACTATATTTGATTCCCCAGCAAAAGCTAAAACATTCTATCCTCCATCTAAGACATAGGTTCCATCCAAATAGGTTCTCCATCTAAAACATTCTATCCTCCATCTAAAACATAGGTTCCATCCAAATAGGTTCTCCATCTAAAACATTCTATCCTCCATCTAAGACATAGGTTCCATCCAAATAGGTTCTCCATCTAAAACATTCTATCCTCCATCTAAGACATAGGTTCCATCCAAATAGGTTCTCCATCTAAAACATTCTATGCTCCATCTAAAACATAGGTTCCAGTATGAACCCTACAATAAAAGTTGTGTCAGAAACCTAATCCTATCGATCTAAGTATATTGATTTTGTCAAATACTCCAATTTTTCATCCCTACATATGGAACATTTCAACACTTTTGCGCTCTCACCCCCTCTTCTCTACTGCCCCTGGACGCATTAACTAATCATTCCCCTTCTTCTTGGTACGCAAGTATTCCCTCATTATTTTCGAGTAATTGTGGGTAACCACAATAGAAAGGCCATATGTTCACTTTACAGACTTCCTTGACTGTCGCCAGTTAGAAAAGCAAGAAACGAAAATTTAATAAGTTCAATTTCTAAAACTGGTAAACTGCCAAATTATTTCCTTTTACATGATATTTTCTAAATGCATGTACTTTTACTTTCCGTATCTGGCAACAAATATTGTATAATTATAATTTCACATTTTATATTTGGCAACAGTACGTGTAATTGTTTTCCGAATTCTAAAATCAAACCAGTCTTCCGTTTTCCCTCAAAATATGAAAACCCATAATTCTCAGTCTCCGCTAAAAAGGCGTACTAAATTATTTTAACGTTGTATTTAATCATTTATCTTTCTGGCGTCTTAATTAACTATTCTTGGCATTTAATGATTAATAAATATTATTTTAACTGCGTGGAATTACTTCATTGGTTCAATATTTATATCTGAATATTCCTTTATAATATTCGAGTAAAAATCAGGCCCTTTCATTCCAAATTAAAATACAATTTACAACGTATTTCTTGCCTATAACACTAATAGAAACTCTAATAAGGCACTCGATAGCATTTCGACCAGACAGGTGCTGAACTTCATCCTTGAATAAAGAAGAAATGAAGACCAGCGCCTGATTGGTCGAAATGCTATTGAGTGTTTTATTGGCGTTTTCGTTAGCATTATGCCCAAGAAATACCTTGTAAACTGTATTTTAATTTCGATTTTCCGTAGTATGTTAACCATTGAATCGGTCATTTTGAAAAGGGGTTATATTTCATTGTTTTCATATGGAGTTTACCCCTTTTCAAAATGACTGATTCAATTATATTTTCACCTTTTATTCCATTTTCGTTTCTAGCAAGTTTTGCAACGATCCGACATTTCTACCTGGGTGCGGTTTACCCCTGCCCCCATTGAGTATACGAGGTCTGTCTAAAAAGTATCCGACCTTGAATTTTCCCGCGCAGAGTGAAATTTCCGTGGAATTTTGCATCACGAATACGCACCGGAAGGACAAACAATGACTAAAGAGTACTATCAAGAAGTTCTCAGACTCCGTGATACAGTTCGGCGCAAAAGACGAGATCTCTCGACGGCGAAAAACTAGCAGTTGCATCATGACAATGCTCCATCTCATTCATCCCGCCTGATTCAAACTTCCTTGGCGAAACATGGAATTTCAGTCGTTCGTCAACCTCCCTACTCTCCAGACATGGCCCCTTGCGAATTCTGGTTGTTTCCGAAATTGAAGAGGCCATTGAAAGGATACCGTTTTGAGAGTAGAGAAGAGATAATGCAGAACGCGACGACAGAGTTGAACACCATTCCAAAGAAGCCTTCCAGGAGTGTTTTTGGCAGTGGAAGGAACAGTGGGCTAAGTGTCTGGAGGTGCAAGGGGGCTTACTTTGAATAGGATCAGGGTCCCAATCCCGTCATGTGATATATTTTTCCCGGCCACAGGTCGGATACTTTTTAAACAGACCTTGTATAATGTACAAATTAAATTTTATTTGCATTTAAACTGATATTTACGAATACTGTAATCATATAGTATTTTCATTAATTGTGGGTAGTGTATAAATTGCATTTCATATTTTACATATCAGAGTACAAAATGACGTACATTAAAATCGAAATTCGCGCAAACACAGTTTATCGTGAGTTATATTTCAATCAGGGCCGTTTCTACCATTAGGCCAGAGTTGGTGACTGCCTAGGGCGAGAAATGGCGTAAAAATTTTAATTTTAAATCAAACAAAGAAAAAATTGAGCAAATGAGGAGAAAAAATGAAAAAGAAGAAAAATTAAAACATATAATTGTTTTCAAAAGCATACGAAACAATTACTTAATAAGTCTTTACTTTGACGAATGTAAAAATGTTTGATATGTCTCATTGTTTAATTTAGCACGTAAGTTCTTTATATCTGATATATTTAAGCCTTCTAGCTCTGATAATACAACGTTGTGTTTTGAAATATTACTCCGTCAATATTACAGTTTTCAAAAATATAAAATGTTGAAATTAAACAATTATAACATGTAGCAATTGTTTTACTATTCACAATATTCTAATATTACAAAATAACTAATATAAGTCTAAAATATAAATATAATTAACGGGTTTAATGATTAAAAGCATAATAAAAGATTTACATTGTTGTACCGCTGGATGTTGATGGTGGTAGAGATGGTGATGGTAGTGAAAGGGCGGCGGGGGCGGCATTTTTCAATTCTTGCCTAGGGCGGCAAAACACCTAGAAACGGCTCTGATACTAGCGTAGCAATTAAAACTCATGGTGGGGTAGGGGCCTGCTTTAAAGAAGGCTATGATGCGTCCTATGTAAAATAATGTGTTTTGTTTTAGATTTAATGGGGGCTTGAGTCCCTTGAGCCCCCTCCCACCCACAATAAGTGAAGGCCGTTATTTGCACAGCCAAGAAGTTAAGACATAAGCTCATGAGTTTGAAATAAACTTACTTTATTTATATCTCTTGTTTTAATTTCTTTCTTTCTTTCTTTCTTTTGCGTTTATCTCATTGTGATTTTAATCCATTTATTTAGTAGATAAACGGTCAAATAGATACTTGTACCGTGGCGCCATCTATTATCATACACGGATTTTCAGGAAAAGTACTTATATATGTTACAAACATATTTCAAACAAGGCCGTAATCAAGATATTATTTGTAGTGAGGAGTGTCAAAAAATTTACAAAATAACGTAGAATAAAGATGTGCGACCTTTATCGTAAAGAAGTATAAATACATTATACAGACATAAATGAAAAAAATACCAATTTTGTCTTAAGACATTATTTTAAATTTTTACTCGTAGATTTGCCATCAAAAAAAAATTTTTTTTATAATGTCCTCTTTTAAGAAAAGGGTTTATATATATTTTTCTTCTTCTTTAAAGTATTCTCAAATTAGTGCTCTACAAAGCGAGATTTTGCGGTCCGAATTTTGATAATTAATCAAGGTTTAAAGGTTTTTTTTCCCCTTCTTCTTCCCCTATTTACAAGTCTGAGAAGTAAATACATATATGTAGTAAGAAGTAAATACATGTATGTAGTAAAAAGTAAATACATATATAATAAATACATATACGTATTTTCACAGTTTTATTACAAATATAGTTTTGGAGAGGACCGGTCCCTAAGATCCCTTCAGGATACGACCACAAATTCCAATAAAGCATGCTCCTGCATGACCTGTATGGCCTGCATGACCTGCATGGTCTGCATAACCTGCAGAGACGCCAATTTGAAAAATTATTGGGATTTCCGGGAAATTTAAATCGAACGATCTGTGCATTTTTCAAAGGATTTATGTTATCATTGCGGAGCACTTGCAATAACGTTCTCGTTCGAGGGAACTCCTACATAAAAACAGAGTATTATTACATGGGTTCCGCAACGGTGAAAAGGATGAGGTTATCATCGCGGAACCCTTGTAATAACGTTCTCGTTCGAGAGAACTCCTACATAGAAACAGAATATTATTACATGGGTTCCGCAACGGTGGAAAGGATGAGGTTACCATTGCGGAACTCTTGTAATAATATAATCGTTCGAGAGAACCCCTACATATAAACTATTAAACATAGTTTTCAATAACTTACTTTGTTATTTATAAATTAAAGGTCATAAGGAAAATATAATGTGTTTATCTGATAGCTGGTTTAAGAAACTATCCTTGTATACTATACTATACTCCTTCTTCTCGACTGAGAGACTCTAGGTCGGGGACGGTGCCTCCTCCTCCTACTCCTCTTCTTCTTCTTCTTCTTCTTCTCCTCCTCCTATAGCAAAAAGCTCTAACTTGTGTTAATAAACGTGGGTGTCGGAATCTTCACGTAGAATAACCTTTATGTTATTATATAAGAAGTTCATTCTCTCTCTCTCTCACACACACACACAAATTCAACTGCCTATTTAAGAGATCTAATTCGGAGGTGTTTAAAAAAAATATTTTATTTTTTTCATCGCACACTATCATCCAGAATCCCTCATTTCAGAAACTTTTTTTTTTTCGAAAGTGAAAGTAAATTTATGACTAGTCCATGCAACCCCAAAGTGATGCCTTCCAGCGTTAAGTTTAAACAGAATGCTTGATATAGGTTCGTAGCGCATACAAACCCAGATATCAAAACGTCCCTAGGATATTCAAAGTACACTGGCGTCCGTGGACGTCCTGGCGGCAGAGGTCTTCAACCTTTTTCCGTCCAAAGGCCACCTTGCTTATTCTTGCAGGCCCGCGGGCCGCACTACTGTATCAGCAATATTAGGTTTGTTTGTTTTGTGGTTTTACGGCTCAAAGACTACAATGGTCATGCTGCGCCGGGACCTACTGTTTTCCGAGGAATCCGAACCTCTTATGGCCTAGGGAACCAAACCCCGGACTACAGTGAGCAGTGCGATCTTTTTATGAGATCTCTGAGTAAGCGTTCTTTGTACACTGTTGGGAGTCGAACCCGGATTAACGGCGTACTAGGCGAACGCGTTACCACACTGCGCCACCGCAGGGCCCATGCGAATATTAGGACTGAACAAAGACGGTTCGAATGATGCGCTCGCCATCACCTACAGAATCATCCTTTATTTCTATTTTTTCCTTAGGTCTATATTAGTTTTGCGTGCCAAAATGAATTTAAATATTAAATTAGAAAGACAGAAGCTCATTAGGAAACAAGTATGTAAGAGGGTGGATTTAAAGAAATTAAAAGAAAATACCGAGGCATTCAAGTTGGAATTAAAAAATCGCTTTTCTGTACTAGAAGGACTTATTGAAGAGGTTGGCATCTCGGAAGCAAATGAAAACATCGTTAAGACAATAATTGAAACTGCTGGGGAAATTGGC
>QLNU02015003.1:19285827-19305819 GCA_006491805.2 Dysdera silvatica | reverse complement strand
GCCAAAGCTTTGGAAGGCCATGGAACCCATTAAGGGGCAACAAGCAGTTAACTACAAAGTAAAATGATTACTAATTTAAAAAAATGTAACGATATTAAATTATTTCGAAACACCCTATATATTCCTCCCGCAAAATTTTCCGAGTCTTCTTTAAAAGTCAATCACTCGGTCTTTTCATAAAGAATGAATTTCTACACTTCGTGAATTCAAACACTAATCTACGCTAATTACATTTCTTAATTGCAAATTTCTTTAATTAAAACACAATAAAGCAAATGATTACTGCCTTTTAAAGTTACTGGAAGCTCTGAAATTGATTAAGCAGGGCGTGATTAATTAATGAAACTGATGAACAAAATTCGATATCTGCTCTTTAAATGAAGCGTGGTAAAAGACTGTCTCATTCTCGTAGCATTTATAATTATTTAAAAGTGAGTAATTCCACCCGCATTTAAGTGAGTAATGGCACAATGAAGAACCGTGAATTAAATTGGCAAACTTTTAATTCATAATCATGCCAGCTTTTAGTAAACAATGCCGTTTTCATTTAATGGACTAGAATTGACTGGAATTGAATTGCTTTAGTATAAAAACGATTCGTACTGGATAAACCAGGTACCTGCATTAATTAAAAACAAACCATTTAATTCCATTACGGATAATAAATGGTATTTTAATAGGTTTTCCTCTTCCACACACATTTCGACGATTCCTGTGATGAAAACGACATATTTGTTTAAGAATGAAAATAGGGCACGATAATGATAATTATGGCGTTTGAAATGATGATGGAGAATGCCCCGATGATAAAGACAATAAATACAATAATAGTGATAAAGACGACGGTGAAAAATCTGTGGGTTTCTGTAACGATGATAGTAATCATTGTAATGACAATGATCTTGGTTATGATGGTGACAGTAATGATAGTGATGACCACCATATTGATGACGACGATGATAATGACAGTAGCGTGGTATTTTAAAGACGCAGCAAAAGGGTACAGGCATTATGTCTTTATCCTATTTTTTACGCATGTATTCAATATATTATCTATATGTTTATGTATTTATTATATCATTTAGTGCTTATGAATTTATTATATTATCTATGTGCTTATGCGCTCATTATGTTACCTACGTACTTATTATACCATGTCTATACTTATACATCTATTACATTATCTATGTGCTTATTTATTTATTATATTTCAATTTAATACATAAACTTTATCCAATTTTGTGTCATCGTTTTCTCAAATGAGTCCCAAATATCGTATATATAGCATTAATATTAATGCTATGTATACAAAGCATTAAAATTAATAAACCTATTCTAATCTTCGGCTCACGGAAATGAATTAAATCAGTTAATGGACTATGGGATATTTTTTATACTTCAGATATTTAAGAAAATGACAAACTTCGACAGAATTGTAAAATCATTTTGGAAGAGAATTCCGTAAAAATCTTTGGCTTTATATTCTCTTCCAATTCTAACCCAAATCTCAAACATGAAGTCCAAAAGATTTCTTATATGTTTTCTCAAATCGCTTTTAGTATATATGTAGGTCACGAAAATGTATACAAAATTGGGTTGAATAGACAAACATTATTATTATATCTACATGATTTACTGCCTAACACGGAAGTCATTTAAAATCGCCACTCCTTTCGCTACCGACCTACGTTTCGAGACGTGAAGTTAGATCTGTTAAAACCAGTCAATCAGACTTTCTTAAATGGCATTTAAAGGTGCTTGAAAGGTTTAAACGCGGTTATTGCAAACCAAGTAAGACATTTGCAATTTAGTTTTGCTTTGTTGTGATCTCATAAATAATTTTCTTCTAAAATTCCAGCAGAAATAAAAAATCGGAAAACCTAATTCCACTGAAAGAAAATTTGTTGCGAATTTAAATGAAGTGCAAAAAAAGTTCCTTCTCTCGTTCCCCACCCCTCCACGCGTTCAAGGTTAAATAGCGGTTAACATGGATTTTCCTTTTACGTATGTAACCAAATCATTATTATTCAAAATACGTACAAAGCATCTAGAACGACGTTGGGATAAAACTTAATTAGCCGCACTTTTATTTCCTATTTTAATTTTCTTTTAAATTTTTTTATTCTTCTACCCTAATTCGTCTTTCTAGACTTTTGGGAAGATATACCGCAAAGGAGCATGGAGAGGTGCATGCTTGGAATAACTAGGAGAGATCGAAAAAGAAACACTTGGGTGAGAGAGCAAACTAGAGTAGAGGACATCATTGTTAAAGTAAAAGGGCTGAAATGGCGATGGGCTGGGCATATTGCAAGAAGAACTGATCAACGATGGACAACAGAAATTCTGAACTGGATTCCAAGAGACCACCGAAGACCTAGAAAACGTCCTCAAACTAGATGGGTGGATGAAATAAGAAAAGAGGTTGGGGTGACGTGGAAACGAATGGCCCAGGATAGACTTGTGTGGAAAGCATTTGGAGAGACCTTCATCCAGCAGTGGATAGATAATGGTTGAATATGATGATGATGATACCGCTTCATATCGTACTTCTATTCATATTAATAAAATATACCTTATTGAAGATATATATGCTTGTATACATACATGTACTCAAATACCAATTTAAAATCATATCTCAATGCATCTTAAAAATAAAACAAACAAGCAAACTAACTTCCTTTCTTCCTTCCTTCCTTTCTGTCTGTCGGTCTGTCAAAATTTTATACTGATTCATGTCGTTTTCATGTTAAATCATGCTCATTTGTATCGTTTTCATATTGAAACAGATTCATTTGTGCCATTTTCATAATCAATCATATTCATTTGTGCCATTTTCATATTCAATCATATTCATTTGTGTCGTTTTCATATTCAATCATGCTTATTTGTGTCATTTTCATATTCAATCATGCTCATATGTATCTTCTTACTTTTAATCATGACAATTCATATTTACTCATGCACATGCATATCATTTTCACGTTAAACTACGCTCATAGGGGTAGGTACGAAAATAAATCGAAAACGTGTATAAAAAAAATTCATATACAGCTACCCTAGGTTCTCTGTTCTGTTTCATCGCGTTGCAAGTAACGACAGCCGGGTCTGACCTTTAACCCGGATCCCGTGACATTCTAAGGGTTAGAAATAGTTTTAATGCCCTCCTGAACAGGTCTGTTTCACAGCTAAGATCCATAATTTTGCAGTCTAAAATGTTCGTAATTGGTTTTCTTCACTCGTCTCTGCCTAACGTAAAACTAACCGGGAAATGCTTATTTGGCTTATTGCTGAAATGTTTTAAAATGGAGATAGTTAATATCATATATTAATATCGAAAGAAACATAGCAACAGAACAGAAAACTAGTGGCCTGGTTTTTAATCAGCTGGAAGAAAACGTACAATTGCAATTACAAACTATGCTAAATTATATATATATATTAATTATAATTAATTATGTACATATTACTTGCATATAGTCTGCAGAATCTCTTAACAAAGCAAAATTCAGATGAGGGTCATCAATTACACGTAAATAATGCGACTGACAACGCTATTCACAATATAAAAAAAATTATAATAAACCCTCGCTTATCCGACCTTCCCTTGTATAGTAGAGTGACGGATTACTGAATATGCATGCAAATTTAAATTGAATTTTTATTAAAATTTTAATGTTACAAATTTACAGTACGGAGTACGAAATTACTCTATCTCGTGAAGTCACCTGGAATCGTCTCCCCACCCTTTTACGTCAGAGCCAGAGGACAGATTATCGAGGGCCGTTATGAGAATATGCTTACAATATACTCTCATTAATACAGTATACTCTCATTAATGCAGTATACTCTCATTAATACAGTATACTCTCATTAATACAGTATACTCTCATTAATATCACATCCTAATACAATACGTAATAGCCCTCATATCCTAACATGCACAACTAACAGCATATATGAAATAGAACCTCCATATAACGTACTTCCGTATAGCGAAATTCTCCATATAGTGAAGTTTTGGCAAATCCCCATGGTCGTTACATATGAAAGTGTTTCTATATAACGGAATAAATTTCTATATAACGAAATTTTTAACGACCAAAACAGAAAATTGAATGGTCACGTCAGCGATATCACCTTCCCTAATATTGTGGGAATACAATACGGTTTTAAGATAAATGGCAAACAAACAGAATGAAGTACGCCTAAGGAACTTTAGACTCCCTAATAAAGAGTTTTCACACACATACCTGTGTCTCGTTTCCACATACAGTGGGAAGCTGCTGGACTTGTCGCGCTCTTTTGCTCGTTTGAATACTAGAAATCCAGACCTTGCAAATTTAAAACAGGGGGGTATTAACACTTTTATGATGAAACAACATGCAGCAGGATATTAAATTTATTTTTTACAAAAGCATGAATGCGTATGAAAAAAAGCATTGAATATATTTTAATTTTAAAGTAAGAATTGTGTAACTCATTTTCTTATATGCATGTATATTTGACACTTAAAACGTCCATTTTTAAATGGTTGAATGTCATTTATGAGAAACAGTCGTTAACTGAAAAATAGGATTTTAATTGCGGTATCATATTGCCCTGTCCTAGTTCATGAATACATTGTTTTCACATAGCGAATTTTCCATATAATGAATTTTTTCATGGAACCGTCCATTTCGTTATATGGAGGTTCTACTGTATTTACAGTGAATGAAAAAACACGAGAGAGTCGAGCTGGTATATGAGCACTTGTCGGCTGCCGAACACACTTTTAGACTTATAATTCTAAAATATATAAATACATCTTGTTCTATTATCCCAAATTAAACAAATAAAATATTTTACAATGAAACCAATAAGTATTATAGTTTTATTTCTCCATTAATATTAGTCGCAACAGCATATTCTCTACGTCTTCGCATTTTATATCTAGGCGCGCCTTTTCCTTCAAATATTTGTTTTATTCAAAACCAAAACAATCGCGGACCCTGTCCTCTGAGCAAAACTTCTTCTGCTTCTCCTCTCTTCTCTTTACCTCCTTGAATCATACACACAGCGCACTAAAGGGAGGGACAACAAAATACAAAACCATTATTCCGGAAGTGAACGCGGAACCGTGTATAAAAAACCGGAAGCATGATCGAGTAACCAAGGTTCTTCGAAGGAAAGCCGGAAAACGCGCTGACGATTCGAACCCGGAAGAGACCCATTCCGAAAATTCCTATTCCCGTTTGTCTTTGGGGTTTATTGCCTTTGCCAAATGGCATCTATTCCGGCAAACGCCGTTGAGCCTTCCAAAGTAGATATTAAGAAAGGAAATGAACATTTTTGTCCGTGGCGAGGGATGGGCTCGTGAACTGAAAATCCGAGAAGATATAGTAAATTCAATCTTCAAGCTCCTGGGCAAAATAAAAATGTTGCTTTAAATTATGCATTTTCGCAATATAATGTGCTTTTCGGGTAGATTATTTTTAAAATGGTTGTTTTTCTTATTTTCCTATAATAATATAAATATTTCTTATAATAATATAAGAAAATAAATATTGATAATAAGAAGAAAATGAATATTAATAATAATAGTAAGAAAATAAATTATAATATAATAATATAAGAAAATAAATAAATTATAATATAATAATATAAGAAAATAAGATAATAATAATATTATAATTATAATATAATATAATATAAAAAATAAATTATAATATAATAATATAAAAAAAAATAAATTATAATATAATAATAAATAAATATTGATAATAAGAAGAAAATGAATATTATAATAATAGTAAGAAAATAAATTATAATATAATAATATAAGAAAATAAATTATAATATAAGAAAATAAATTATAATATAAGAAAATAAATTATAATATAAGAAAATAAATTATAATATAATAATATAAAAATAATTATAATATAATAATATAAGAAAATAAATTATAATATAATAATATAAGAAAATAAATTATAATATAATAATATAAAAATAAAAAATAAATTATAATATAATAATATAAGAAAATAAATTATAATATAATAATATAAGAAAATAAATTATAATATAATAATATAGAAAATAAATTATAATATAATAATATAAGAAAATAAATTATAATTATAATATAATAATATAAGAAAATAAATTATAATATAATAATATAATATTATAATAATATAAGAAAATAAATTATAATATAATAATATAAGAAAATAATATAAGAAAATAAATTATATTATAATAATATAAAGAAAATAATATATAGAAAAATAAATTATAATATAATAATATAAGAAAATAATATAAGAAAATAAATTATAATATAATAATATAAGAAAATAAATTATAATATAATAATATAAGAAAATAAATTATAATATAATAATATAAGAAAATAATATAAGAAAATAAATTATAATATAATAATATAAAAAAAATAAATTATAATATAATAATATAAAATAATATAAGAAAATAATATTAAGAAAATAATATAAGAAAATAAATTATAATAATATGAGAAAAATATTTCTTATTTTTCTTATGTTATTATAACTGATAAGTAGCTGCCTGTGCAAAGTAATAAAGGCGTAGTACTACACAGATTAAATTAAAAATTTAAAATATTATATGCCTTTATTGTGCTAAAAAATGCAATTTATGCCAATAAATAACTGCCTATGCAGAGTAATAAAGACGTAGCACTACGCGGATTAAAATGTCGCGTCAACGTTATATATACCTTTATTACACTCACAACGCGTTGACTTTTTTAATCTAATCTGTACAGTGCATGTCCTTATTACTTTCAATCACTGCCAATAAGCAACTGCCTATGCAGAGTAAGGCGTAGCACTACTCATATTAAAACGTCACGAATAAAACGTTATATACCTTTATTGTGCTTATAACGTATTGCCCTTTTAATCTGTTCTATACAGTCACGTCCTTATTACTTCCAATTACTGCTAATAAATAACTGCCTGTGCGAGTAGTAAAGGCGTACCACCACACAGATTAAAATGTCAAAAGTCAACGTTATATACAGCAAAACCTCGATTACCCGCCAGACACGGGACCAGAGCCTTGACGGATAATCGAGAAGGGGGAAATTTATAGTATATTTTCATTAAAATTATACATTTAAAAAAATTACATTGTGAAACGTGCTGAAGGCATTAATGAAATTTATTTGAATCAAGAGAACTTGCATTTAATGAAACACAAATACAAAACATTACATACCTGTACGTAAAATTATTGTTGTTGATTGAAAAACGCAATTTTTCTTTTCTTTGTTTACGCACACTGCGTGTTTTTTTTGTTTTTTTTGGAAACCGTGTTGGCTGCCATGTCCTGTACTCTTCAAAGCAGTAATAGCTAAATAGCATTTGCTTCAGTTTGTTGTTCAAACCAGGTAAAATGCACTTAGAAAGCATACATTCTGCTTCAGCATGGGTTATGGTTTTTATAGGTTCTCAAGCCTCATATATACTTTCATAGTTTTCTTTTCCTTTGCTAGGGTTCGACATTTGCTAAGTAAGTTCGTCGTCACTTAGGAACTCGAAACCTGCTTCAAGTTTATCAATGTCCATCCCTTCACCAACGTCATTAATTTCAATGTTTTCTCCTGCGGGTAGAGCCTCACAAGTGTGTAAAATTGTCTCATTGTCGATGTTAACGGAGTGGCCCTAACTTGAATTTGACGCCGATGGTTAGGCGAGAAAGACGGTAAATCGGGAGACGGATAATCGAGGTTCCACTGTACCTTTTTTGTGCTTATAACGCATTGGCTTTTTAATCTAATCTGTGTAGTGATACGTTCTTATTATTTTTACTAACTACCAATAAATAACTGCCTATGCAGAGTAATAAATGCGTAGCACTACGCAGATTAAAATGTCAGGAGTCCAATGTCAAGAGTTATAATGTACCTTTATTGTGCTTATAACGCATTGACTTTTTAATCTATTCTGTGTAGTGCTACGCTCTTATTACTTCATATCGTTTCACTACACTGAGCTTCCTGACATAGCTCTTCATGCTCTTGTGGCATTGACTTTTTAATAAAACAGCTACCTGTCTATCTAAGGTAAAATAATGCTCAACAAATTGATTAACAGAGAAACAAAAATACAGGATTGAGTTACAAATGGATAGTTGGTACATTTACCTCAGTCAAAGGATATCGGTGGCATGCCCATAGGCGTACGCAGAAAGTTCGTAAGGGGGTTATAGACTCAATGGGGGGTTACAGAGCTACAACTCATATATTCCTATGTTAAATATACAAAATTTCATTGCAATGGGGGGGTCACAACCCCCATCAACACCCCCTGCGTACGCCAATGTGAAGGCCATATCATGAAAGAACTCCACGAATACATTAAACTTGGCTGCAGTGTATTTGGAAGAAATGGTTTCATTCTGGAAGGCAAGTGGAAGATCAACCTAGTGTCTAAAAAGAAAGGTGAACAATACATATTGCCGATTCGCTCTTACAAATCAGAAACATTCTGTATTGCTGTTGCATTAAGCTACAGAGCTTAACAAATACAGTAATACGAAAATTGTAAACAACTCAAAGTTGAACTCATCTGCGGAAATGAAATCTAAAATTACGTCTCCATTTATCGATATCATAAAGAAATCAAATTATACAGAAATCTGAGCAAAAAATTTTCGTAGACAGAAACACATTTTCACATAAAATATTTACTGTGCCTTTGCCCTTACGTTAATATACTAACGCTCTTTCTTTGAATAAATGGGATTCTAACGTTTTAGCTTAATGTGTAGAATTCGCCGCTTCAGGTGCGATTGTATGAATTTAACTGATTTTAAAAAATCGCTGGAGAGAGCCCGATGTCTGTTGACATTAAATAATTTGAAAAATTCTTGAAATGGCGCATTGTAGCCATTTGTGAAAACCTTGAATGTGGTGGATGCAAATACTAAATTCACTGTAGTGCCCGAACGGCTAATTTTTGGAAAAAAATTCACTAAACAAAAAATTTTTATTTTGATGTTCTTCACCTGTTACACATACTTGGCAGTTCCCAACTCTTTTCCAGTGTGTTAAAAAAGGCATTTTTAGGCTTATTTTCACTAAACAGTAACACAGATCAAAATCAGAAAACGGAATTCCGGATTTTTTTGTCTCTGCTGTATTATTAGCTCATTCACTTAAATTATGTATCAAAAATTGCATTTAATTCATGCAATTGGCTACGTAGCAACGTGATGGACGTAAACAGTAGTTACGCTCTACAGCCAAACCGGCCCCTTTGCGGACACGGGGATATGGACAAACATGCCTTATTTGGTGTCCCCTATCACCCCTTAAAGTTTTGCCAGATATTTTCCAAACACCTTGTACATACGTTATGTATTGTATATGATTAAGTCAATGACACAACAGAAAATGTAGTTACCCATTAGTGATCCGCATAAACTTTTCATTGCAAATACCCAAAAGGAAAGCCATTTCAACTTTATTACCATAAAAAAAAAAATACAGTTTGGTAGGTACATATTTTAATATTTAAATATATTCCCAAAAAATTGATAATGGCTCTATCAGGTTTGTAAATGTTTTTATTTATGAGAATGGTGCTCTGACGTCGTGTTGCCAAATTGATAAAACAAATTCCAATATTCAAATGTAAAACCATTTTGCTCCACCGAGCATCAGCATCATCTAACTACAACGAAAAGAAAGATCAGTTTTATTCCAAATGGAATATAAAAATGAATATATGATTTCCTGAAAGGTTTTAAGAGTTGCTGAAACGCTGAAAATTTTCAGCCGAAACACTGGAATGAACAAAAAAAAGTTCAAAGCTACCGATCACATGTTTTATTCAAATATTTCTTTCCAAAACACAAACAGAAAACTTCTTTTATTTCACCAATACTATTTTGACTTTATAAACTCTCTCAACTTTTATAAGATATTCAACTTAGTAAATGTAATTCAAATAAAAGTTGTATTACCTTCAATACTTCCATCCGTTGCCACACTTAGAAGTTGTACTTAATTATAGTTTGAAAAAATAGTTTTAGGCTAACTTGTTAAATACATTTTTAAAGACAAAAATACCAGTTTCTCCAAATCCTTCTGAAACTCTGGAATCCCTTTTTAATTAAGAACACGAAACTGGTTCGCTTAGAACTTTCAAATAAGAAAATAAAAATAATATAAATTAATGAATGAAGCGGATCGCCAACGAAACAAACAAAACGAGGTTTCCATAGAGACATAAAAAACATTTTCTCCGAAAATACTTATTCGATGCATACAAAATTTTTTTTGTATAGTTAGTAAACATATTTACACTTTTTATGTGTGGCGTTTTACGATACACACGATATTTTTAAAATTAAAAATATTTATATCAAATGAAAGTTTTTCCTAGAAAAAACGATTTTTATTTTACTTTTAGGTCAGTAATTAAAAACCGAATAAAAAAATAAAAAGCGCTACAAACAACTTATGCAAAATATCCATATATACTTACCCAAGAAATTGTAAGTCAATTCAAAAAAATAATAAAATAAATAATTCAATCCAGTATTATGTAAGCTTTTTCGAAAAAGGCTAAAAGCCTTCGAGAAAACGTTTTAAAGCTATATTAAAACACATGGTTCAAAAATTGCGCCCATTTTGTCATTTTACCAAGTTTTGCAATATATTCAGCGCATGAGTCGTTTTACTTCCATATAAATCAATTATGCAACCCAAGTTTTTAAAAAAAAAATCGTTTTGCGACAGGAAATATCATTTTGAGAAAATCGCATTTTTGTAAAAAGTTTGTAGTGCATTTAATTTCACTTATTATATTAGTAAATTTGTTTAAAAATAGTTCCAATTAACCTACAGCCAAAAATTTTGTGTAATTTAAAAGGCAGGAATCTTTTTTTTTACATAAAGAAAAAAAATTCTTTTTTTTAAAAAAAAAAGGATTCCTGCCTTAAGTATTTTCGTGATTGCATTCCTGATTTAAGCATTTTCATGAGTGACCCCCTAAATAATAGGCGAAGGAAGGAAGGAAGGAATTATTACATTTTAAGTATATAAACCTTTATATTTATACAAAAATGTCAGGTCAATGTTTATCTGTATTCCTTCTCGTTGCTTATTCTATTCCTCTCGCAGTTTCCTATTCTGAGTAGAAAATCCCTTTACTGCTTGGGACAAAAGAAAATACCTTTGTGCAGGCAGTGCATTGCTTGTCACAGGTGGTAGAACGGGGACAGAAGCTGTTACAGAGATCTAGTTTGAATGAATACCCCAAATGCATAGATTTCTGGAAGACAAACAAAGCTCTACTGAACTATCCAATTTCGCCTTGGTGCTCAAGAAGAAGAAATAAGAAAATGAAAAGCGCAAAGTACAGTGGAAACTGGCAAAGTGACCACCTTTGCGAATCGACCATCTGAATAAAACGACCACCTTTGTAAATCGACCATCTGAATAAAACGACCACTTTTTATAAGAGAAAACTGGTAGGGACAGTCATCCCTATACCAAAGTCTATCGTGTATAGTGAGCACCTGTCTATATGGTGATTATCGCAATCCGGTCATAAAGGTGGGCATTTTAGGCGGGTTTTGCTCTATATAAATTATTCCTAAAGCATTTTAATGAACGTTTAATTAACTTTTATTAAGCACGTCATTTTGTTGTCCATTTTATTTTTACTGTACGCATTTAATTTCATTTTATTTATGCACTAAATAAAAACTACTCAAACCTACTGTGACGTCTTAACCGAAAGATTTGGTAGCGTTGTTAAATAAGCACCAGGTGTTTAGATGCTTTTTAAAATTTATTTACACTCACATCTATATATACGCTTAAATTCTACGAAATTGAAGACATTGATTGAAGACAAGAATACAAAAATATTTCCAAAGAGAAACTTCGATCCGATTCTTTAACTAAACATAAAACAGAGGGACTATTTACCGCTCTGTACTGATAAAGCATCTTAGTCGCACAGCGAGCTAACATTAAACAACACTGCCCACGTGGCACGAAGCAGGGTGCCGCTATTCAGCCTCAGGGCGAGGTCTTGAAACACACAAAAATTTTCGCGTTCCCAGTTTTGTTGCAAAATTTTAGTAGGAGGAGTTACTTGGAAGTAACGCTGCCATTGGATTAAAAGGTTTGCGCAAGCGCATAAAAGCGAATTTCAGGTGCAGTTGGGGCTGCTGGACATCATTCGGCAAGAAGCAATAAAGGAGCTTAAGATGTTGACAGGTCTCGAGTCCAGACCATCCGTACTGTCAAACTTTGGAGTTTCATGATTTCTATAATGTCAAAGTATTACTTGAGTAGCGATTTATGCTTCCGGGAACAAAACCCACATAGCATTATATGTGTGGTCCGCAGTTGATCTTTGAACTGTTGCAGAGGAAATCTTGAAATTTTAGTAAAATGGTGAGAGATTTGAAAGAAAAAGTCACACAGGCATTGTCGATACGAAAGGAAGAGGGGGTATTCCGAACTAATCTTCGAGGGAAAGTATACAAATTTAGTTCGCTAAATTTAAGGTGTAGCATTAGACGCTACACTACTTTACAGTGCGTTTGGTATTTTAGTGGACACTTGATAACAGTGCACTATCGTGAGAAATAATGCCAAATTTGAAAATGAAAATAAAGATACTACAATAAAACAGTATTCTGCAAAGTGGAAGATTAATAATCTTTATTAAATCATTCATAAATGTAACAAAATCAAGATGAGGCTTTCAATCTTGTTTGAAAATTTAATGGACACTTACTGAAATTGGAGTGTTTTATGTACATTAATACATGATAGATGCTCCGTTTTTGCGTATAACTTTAAAGACACGTGAATCCATTGATTCTATCAATGTTTGTAAATACTTAGGATCGATTTGATACCAAGTTTCCACAATAGCGTCCTTTAAGGCATTAACCGACGTGAATTGCTTCCCATTTGCATATATTTGACGAACAATATAATCCCATACGTTTTCGATAGGATTTAAATCAGGACTACGTGTCGACCAAATCATACTTTTAAACTTTTTTGAATTTATCCATCTTTTGGTGGAGATAGATGCATGGCACGGTGCGTTGTCCTGTTGCAAAATCCAGTTTTCCCCACATATTTATGAGGCATATGGGAGGGCATATTCATTCAAAAGTTCTTGATAGCAGGTGGAATTCATACGACTGCCGATGAAAGCTCCAGGCGTAGTACCGTTGTAGCCAAAGACACTACAAATGGTCACCGACTCTCCTCCTTGAACTCTACAAGAAAAGTATTGCGGCGCTTTCCGTAAATCGTGCCAATAATGTTGAAAAGCATCCGGACCATCTAAGTTGAATTTCTTTTCCTCCGTGAAAAGTACCTGCAACCATTTATCGTTCCACTTCATGAGTCGTCGAGCCTAGTTTAAGTGTTCCTGTTTGTGAACTTGGGTGAGAAGTGGTTTGCCTTTTTTTTTCCGAAAAGATAAATTTTTGGAATTAGAGAGCACATTCCATACTATCCAACGTTTAACTAGGAGCTAACTAAGGTCGTTTCGGACTTTTGCAGCAGACTTTCCTGTGTTACTGGCCTCTCTATTAATGTTCCGCTTATCTCTTTTACTCAGTTTTGGCTTCGCTCCCCGCTTTTTGGGTGGATCCTTTTGGGGTTTCTTTTTGAAAAGGCCCCTATAGTACTCCTTGGACGCTGAATAAGCTGACAAATTTTGAAAATGGATTTTCCATTTCATTTAAAAGCCACAATTTCCTCTTTCTCGAAATCCGTAAGTATTTTCCTTTCTGACATGACTACAAACGCTGCTTTCGCAGACTCAAACCTGTTCACACGGGTATTTATACGAACCTACGCATCGAAAGAATACAATATGCAAATTTTTTAGCGCCTGCACTGCCATCTGTTAGTCAGGAATGATAGTGTCCCTTAAATTAACAAACAACATTTGTTATATAAATTTGCATTTTCCCCATTTATGTGACGATATATTTATATAAAATTTATTTTTCTACAAGACATTACGGTTTTTCGGCATCTTCAAAATCGTACTCGCAGTTTTTGTATTTTTTTTAGCATTTACGTAAAAATATCAGGTGTCCACTAAAATACCAAACGCACTGTATATAGCAGATGTAATAAATGAAATATTCATAAATGCAGTTTCCTAATGCATCAATGTGACGAACAGATTCATCAGCAGTATATTGAAGCTCAGGGGTTTGTCCAGGATTCATAAACTTGGGAGGGGGTGTACAAAATTTATAGTGGGGTGTGGATTAGATATAATCGATTATTTACTCGATGTATCGATTAATTCATAGGCCGATATATCCATTAGTTCATTTGCCGATATATCGATTAATTCATCAACCGATATATCGGTTAGTTCAGCATAACGATAGATTGAATCGACTACTTGTGTTTGATTATCGCCATTCGATTCGATATACAGAAACCATC
The DNA here is from genome assembly GCA_006491805.2 of Dysdera silvatica. Classification (NCBI taxonomy): domain Eukaryota; kingdom Metazoa; phylum Arthropoda; class Arachnida; order Araneae; family Dysderidae; genus Dysdera; species Dysdera silvatica. Next base: position 19,291,334 of record QLNU02015003.1, on the reverse strand, counting down.
ACGACACTGATCTATAGGAGTGTGATTATTTTTACTTTTTATATTGTTATTTACATTATGCTGCCTAGAAATTGCGTGATAGTATTTCGAGTTATGACCATTCTGAACTGAGGTTAGAACAATGCACATACTGAAGGATAGGTACTGATGTGCAATTAAACTGCGTGATTGCATGAGCAACATCCATGGACACTTGTGAAAGTATACTGACACGCAAGTGGGTGATACGGCGATTAAATTGCATTGGACAACAGTAGTAAGCACGCAATTGATGCAATTGAGCAATTGATTGCAAAATCAAAATTGCATGGGGGAATCCGATCGATCAAAATCTTCTGATGGCGGAAATTTTCTCCGTTTTTTAGGGTGGGGTGTTTAGGTGTTAGTAGACACACTCAACGGAAGGGTGTGTATGTTCAGATTTCATTAAGAAGGTGTATCAAAACATTTGGAGGAGTGTTAGGGGGGTTTGTATAAATCCCTGTTGGAGCTCATCAACGAGATGCCCAAATTCAATTCATATACACCATCATCTGTCAATCTTATGAACATGACAATCATTGATTTAACATCCATAGAAATCATTGACTTAACATCCACAGAAATCATTGATTTAGCATCCACAGAAATCATTGATTTAACATCTACAGAAATCATTGATTTAGCATCCACAGAAATCATTGATTTAACATCCATAGAAATCATTGATTTAACAGCCATAGAAATCATTGATTTGAATTCCATAGAAATCATTGATTTGTTACATAAAATCATTGATTTAATGTTCATAGAAATCATTGATTTAATGTTCATAGAAATCATTGATTTAATGTTCATAGAAATCATTGATTTAATGTTCATAGAAATCATTGATTTAACATCCAAAGGAATCATTGACATAACGTCCATAAAAATCATTGAGTTAGCATCTATAGAAAATATTGATTTAACATCCATAGAAATCTCATTGATTTAACATCCATAGAAATCTCATTGATTTAACATCCATAGAAATCTCATTGATTTAACATCCATAGAAATCAGTGATTTAGTATCCATAGAAACCATTGATTTGACATCCATAGAAATCATTGATTTAACATCCATAGAAATCATTGATTTAACAGCCATAGAAATCATTGATTTAACATCCATAGGAATCGTTGATTTAATATTTATGGATATTTTTCTTTCTTTCTCCTTATAGTGTTACAGTTCTTGGAGAACTTGGACTGCTTATAATCTTGTCACCCACTCTCCTCTGTGAAAAACTTCTTCATTTCTCTTTTATTCCTATTTTTTTTAGAAAATCCTCCTTTCCATGCATTCATCTTTTCCTGGGATATCATACTTTTCGTCCTCCTTTTCCACTGGTTCTCAAAATTTTCTAAACTCTTATAGCCTCTTCCACTCTTTCTATTGTTCCGAGTCATCTACATCTTCTTTTAAAAAGTGATACAAAAAAATAAAATCAGTCTCAAATTGATTCTTATGGAACCTTGAACTGTCGAAGATGATGCATGCAGGCCCCCTGGAAGAACGAGAGGGGCCAGGGCCACTTTCTTTTGCAAAGCCTCCTTACCTTTGACAGGGCCGGGGACAAGAGATATAGATCCCAAAACTATTAAGCAGATCGGACCTCCTCACCCCCAAGCCCTATTTATCCCCCCTCCCCAGGATAATTTTTCGTGCTGCGTTTAGGTGTATTTAATATAATAATAATTTTTCAAAAAAAAAAACATAAAAAGTTTTGTTCTGGGTCCTCTTGTGATACACGGGCCCCTGGGCATTTGCCCACCCCCCTTTCCATGGGCCTGCCCTTTGAGCCAAAATTGAGAAAAAATTACTAATGACAAATTTCAACAATATACAAGTACTGTAATTTGAACATATAGGGTAATTGCTGAAAATGTATATGATGAAAATATAATAAATGAAGAGAATATATATGATGAAAATATATATGATGAAAATATAATAAATGAAGAAAATATAATAAATGAAGAAAATATAATAAATGAAGAAAATATAATTTGCTTTTGTTTTTGCATTGATAATTGAAGAAAAGTTGAGCTTTCGTGCTACATCATAATTTATGTTGAGCATAGCCAGTCCATTCAATTTACGCTGATCCATCATTTAGGGATAAAAATGTTTAACTTGTTTCAGAACATTAAATGTTGTTTCACCTGAAGCCGCTGACACTGGAAGGGTCAGAAAAATCCGCAATGCAAAAGTTATATTGGGGAACATTCCTTTTTTTTCTTTTTTTTTTTTTAAAGGCAAAATTTGAGACCCTTCGATAAAGCGAGGCCCGGGCCAAATGCCCCCCCTCACCGAGGCCCTGGACGCATGTTGCAATACAAACATATTCGAAAGCATACACATTGGTGTAAAAACCGCTGTATTTTTGGACGTTTTCGTCGGAATACGTAAAGAAAGCTTATCAGATCAGCAGCTTTGAAAAACAAGACTCGTGTCTGTCAAAACATGAGACTTCTCGATTTCTATCAAAATATTTTTAAACTAAAATTTCTTACCCACACACCATTCTCCGAAGGCTATTTTTTTTTTTAAATAAAGTTTATATAGCAGCATTTCCTATTTGGGAATTATAGTTATTTTCGGTACCTATATTTATAACCAAAACATGGCTATTTATGCTTTATATTTCTGCAGTGTTTTTAGATTAACAACAGAGTATTTACAACTAATTTTCCAACACCCACGGTTGAGCCCAAACTAAAACTTTCAATGCGTAGGCGAAAAAGACAACACCCTAGCCTAGAGTGGAACTAGCGTCCCTCCGTAAGTCCAGAATGCCTTCACTGATAACTCAGCGATGAAGGCACGAGTTCCTCATTTTCAAATTATAATACTACTGTTACCGTCCGCCCAGTCGCGTAACAATTTAAAAGTCAAGGGGCTGTGATGGGGCTCAAGCGCCTTCAAAAAATACGTATTTTGTGATGCGGCCTACGAGAAAATAATGTTCTTTGGTATCCAATGGGGGTTCGAGTCTCCTTAGCCCCTTCCTTTCGTACGTCACTGCGTCCTCCATATCAATACAAAAATATCAATTTCATTGAACAAACGATATGCATTCCATAAATTTTACGTAGACCATACAAACATGAATTTAAAAAAAAATCGATGTGCCTGTGACCAGCATTCATAACTCTGAACGATGATGCACACCAACAAGGACAGCGTTATCGAAAACCTTTAAAATTCTCCTCATAACAATAACGTAGAGGATATCGGATTTTAAAATAAACAAAAGTCGCTGGGTGGAGGGCTCCAAAGACTCTCTCTTTCACTTCAACTTTGCAAATGTCAATATTTCATTAAATTATTTTCGCTTTTCGGCAAATTCTGTTTACGAGAAAATATTGTTCGTACGGTTCTAAAAAGTGTTTAAAATATAGTCGAAATTTTAATATAGCTTTTTTGTTATAAATGTTCTCAATATTATGCTAATATTGAATTACTTCATTTTAATATCCGATTATTTAATAAAAAGTTCCATATAACTTCTAATCCACACTCAATACAGACATTTATTTTTCTTTCTTAAGGCCTTATAATTCCGAAATTACAACGCCTGCGATAAAATATCCTCTAGTTTACTATAACTCGCATTTATTTACGACTTTTATCCTATGCTTCGTTTTTTAAAAAAATAATTTATTTTTATTACATAAGACGATAAGATCTGCTTCACGACATTTTGCTGCTCGGAGATCTGCTCCTACGACGGTTATAGAGATATGATACTGCAGTAAATCAACCAAAGGGCGGTTTGCATACAAACCCAGATTGTATACCATACATAAATAAATGCCTGGGAAAACAGAGCCGCCTTCGGCGGTTCATCTTTCCCAACGACGAACAAAAACACATATTAAAAATAAAAAAACGTGTTTGGCAGCGACCAAAAGGTTTTACATCACAGGTGTGCTAAGTCGTTCGCTAAATAAATGAGTAAATGATTTTGCCCACCTATCAAAAACGAACAGCCTCATTCAGTATTTCTGTCTTTGAAACATTTTGCATACGGCTAGTGTGTGTGTGTGTGTGTGTGTGAGAGAGAGAGAGGGGGGGAGAGAAGGAAGGAAGGTTAGTTGGTTTATTCATTCATTCATTCATTCACTCAGACAATCAGTCAGTCAGCCAGCCAGTGAGTCACTCAGTCAGTCCCACGTAATATTTTATATTTTATTTTACCATTCATGTAACGTCCGACATTCCGTCTCATATTATGTTTCTCACAATGTTATTTTATGTCTCACGTAATATTAAGCTATGTTTCGTGTGATATTTTATGTTTCGCGTGCGCATACGTGTGTACTGCGTTAGATAACACGTTTTGCGCTGAATTTCTCGTAGATCTGTGAAAATATAGACTACCGGCCATTAAAACTGCTACATCAGGAAGGAATACAAATAACAGAATGATATTTATTTGACATATATATTATAGTGGAAAGAGCAAGTGATTAAATTTACAGGAAATTAGGATGGTTAGATCCTGAGAAATCAGTACCCAGAGCAGCCACCTTTGGCAGCAATAACAGCATTTATCCGCCTGGGCATGGAGTCAAACAGAGATTGTATGGCATGTATGGGTACAGCAGCCCATGCAGCTTCAACACTATGCACAGTTGCACAGTATGCACTATCCACAGTTCAACACTATGCACTAAGCACTATCCACAGTTCATCGACAGTAGTGAATGGTGAGTGGTGGTGTGCCAGTCGCTCAGCAACCATTGACCACACGTTTTCAATTGGTGAGAGATCAGGAGAACGAGCTTGCCAGAATCGAAACATGTTCTATATCAAGGAAGGTCAGGACATTACGGGCAACATGCGGTCGTGTATTGTCTTGCTGAAACATATCGTTCAGGAGGCCTTGAAGGCAGGACAAAGCCACAGGCCTTAACACATCAGAAATGTAACAGTTGCTGTTCAAAGTGTCGGGAATGCGAACAAGAGGTGATCGAGACATATATCCAATGGCACCCCATGCCATCACTCCAGGTGATGGGCCAATATGAAGATGTCGAATGCAAGCTGGCAATGTGCGTTCTTCACGATGCCTCCAAATACAGATGCAGCCATCATGATGTTGTATACAGAACTGGGATTCGTCTGAAAAGATAACGTGACGCAATTCCTGCGTCCAGGTTCGTCGTTGATCACACCATTGGAGGCATTCCTGTCTGTGACGCAGCATCAAGAGTAGCCGAAGCCATGGTCACCGTGCTGACAGTCCATGCTGCTGCAAATGTCGTCGAACAGTTCAAGCAGAAATTTGTTATCTTGCAAACGATTTCATTTCCAAACCCAAAGTTCGTGACGTGGCTGTACGATCCCTTGTAGCCATGCGGATAAGACGTCTTGTCTTCTCGGTTGTTAGTGATGGGGGGGTCGCTGAAATCCTGCACGACGTTCCGCATGACTGTCCTGAACCCATCGATTCCATACTCTGCGGACAGTCATGG
>QLNU02015003.1:19275557-19285727 GCA_006491805.2 Dysdera silvatica | reverse complement strand
CACAATATAAGTGTCGCTACCGCCGCCTGCTTGCATGAATACGCTAAAAATCTAATCGTTTGCATATCACAGCATGCTCTATCTGTCATGCAAATTTCACATGTGGCGTGTCGCTTTCCTAGTGTATCAATTTTAATGGCCAGTAGTGTATTATGTAAATTATATCACACACACACACACACACACACAGATAAGTATTACTATTTCTAAAGATAAACGTGTGTCCTTACTCGATGTTTAGCATTTGTTTCATACAACTGGTTTTTTTTGTTTGTTTTTTGTTGTTGTTGCTTTATATATATATATATATATATATAACTAAACTAGGAACGATCCCAAATCCTAGCACTTTCAAAGGTAACACAAATTTCTACGTTATTAAAATAGGAAATTATCAACTCAATCTCTATCGAGTCATTATGTAACTTACTTTTAGTTATTGGCGAAATTATATCAAATATCACAAATTCTCACATGGAGAAATTAATTATACACTAATTATTAACCAAATAAAAAAATAATTAGAAATTAATTATTCACCAGATTAATTGGTCGTGGATTGATTAGGACCTGAGGTGGAGTTGTGAACGCGCTTTGGCCCACCATGCGAAATACCCAAGTTTGTATTTAAAATGGCAGAGAAAGCTTGTGTCATTTCTCTGCTTATCCGAAGGCCAAAATTTTAATCGCTAGGGGGGCCGGGTTTCAGATTCCTTGAAACCTATAGGCAGGGGCGGATTTAGGCAGCGGGAGCGATCGCCTCCCCCTTGAATGAAAATGTAACATTGAAAAGATACAAGGTAAAGGTCCAATGAGGTATCATTTTCAAAAATCAAGTCATTAATCGCCACCCTTGAATGACCTCTAAATCCGCCCCTGCCTGTAGCTGTTAGCGCAGCAGGACCTCAGCTGCCCTTAAGCCATAAAACACCAACAAACAGTGTGTTAATTAAATACGTAGGACAACTTTTTATCCAACTGTTAATGCTATAGTGTAATTTGTCACTTTGGAATCCTTCAACGTTATGACGTGTGTTCATAGGCTTACGCAGAAAGTTCATAAAGTGGGTTACGGGCTTACAATACGGGGTTTCAGAGCTACAACTCCATATATTCATTTGTATATGTGTACAAAATTTCCCTGGGTAGTTATAACCCATCAACCCCTCCCCTGCATACGCCACTGTGTGTGCATTTGCTTTCTTTTTTCCGTAAGATTCCGTTTTTGAAAAAGTGTTTTTATTTTCCACAGTATATCAGAACTTGAGCCTCAATCAAATTATTTAATTCTCGCAGGCCTAGATTCCGAAAAGAAAGAACTCGACACGTTTATTAGAAAAATTTGGCGGCGTTAATGAAGCGAGACCCTTATGATTGACGATTTTTAATTAACTTCCCCTAATTACCAAATAAGCACCTCTTAAAAGTCAATGGTCACTGAAAGACACGGATAACTCTAAAATGATTAATGGGGAAGTGAGTGACTCATTTTGGAGTGCTCCCAAGAGTTAGCGTAGGAGTGCTTCGTTCGCATTCCTGCCAAGTACGTAAATAGGTTACCAATCCCTTCCCCCACCCCATTTCACCTTCCACAAATGCGGTTCCTTCTGAAGACGCCATTCTTCACGGTGGGGCTCTGGCATCAATTGGATGCTTGTGAGGTGAACACAAAAGAATATTTTATTATTTCACTCATCTAAAATTACGAAACTTCGACAAGTGGTGGTTTACGGACATTGAAATGTTTGATAAGAATGATGGTGAAATGAATGCATTGAAAATTCATTCTTAACTTTAGTTTTGTTAAATATATTTTGTATTGATTAATTAATTAATGATAGTGATGGCTAGGGGTGGGATTTTTGAGATTAAATTATTTAATGACTTTGATTATGTTTATTTTTAACCAACAATTTGTTGGTTGTAATAATTATTTAAAATGAAACTGCTGTTGGTTATTGTGTGTAAGTCGCCAATTTGGCGAGATTGAAATGACACCAAAACTACAACACTTTTAGCTTCGATTCCCTCAACATTAAATATTGGTTCAATACATCTGAAACATCTTGTAGTTCAATTCCTCAATTCAGCAGGGTTTGAATTCCCATTTCATAGGAAATTGCCTTTATTAGAGGATGAAAATGAAAATATTTGGGCCGTTTCGAATAGTGGCAATGGTGCAGAAAATTCCCACAAGTAGCCAATACTTTGGAACTACTAGAAATGAACTCCCGAATTAAATAATTTTAATTATTTAAAATTATTTTGCTAAAATATTCTCAAAAGGACATCGCGTTGTGAAGAGGTGATTAATTTGTTATGTACAAAACCCACAAAATATTTATTTACCCAGACTCGGAAGCTGGAGATTGTATAGGGAGCATGACACAAGAAATATATCAGTTAAAACAGATTTATTATTAAAAAGAAGGTAATCAAAAGAATACAATTAAATATAATTAAGAACCCGGCCTGGGTCTATAAGTGGACACAATCTGTCCGAAGTGGGTAAATATACATTTAAACAGTATATTTCACCACTTCTGTATGACATGACAGTTTCTAGTAATCAGGGTGAAAAAATTTTCCATTCATATATTAAGGGACTGTGACCATAACATTACATTTTGGCCCAGTACTATATAACTTGCAAAAATACATGGTTTAATTAAAGTTAGCGACAAAACATGGGAAAAGAAATTAAGAGGGCTCATTAAATATAGGAGGGAAAGATAGAGGAAAAGGAAAAAAAAAATGGTTACCACTTCCAAGGCTTGAGCCCCATCCAGGGATGTGAAGACTTATTCTTTATATATTGAAAGCGGCCCTGCGGTGGCGCAGTGTGGTAACGCGTTCTCCTATTGCGCGGCTAATCCGGGTTCGACTCCCAGCAGTGCAAAAAGAACGCTTACTCAGAGATCTCATAAAGATCGCACTGCTCACTGTAGTCCGGGGTTTGGTTCCCTAGGCCTTAAGAGGTTCGGATTCCTCGGAAAACAGTAGGTCCCGGCGCAGCATGACCACTGTAGTCTTTGAGCCGTAAAACCAAAAAACAAACAAACAATATATTGAAAGCGGAACTGGGACTGGTTTTTTGCGTGGGAGACCCACACTTAGATTCGAAAGTGGGTTGCTGTAATCGATGAGAGATGGCGCTCTTTTCTGGAGATCATCTTCATCAGACTTCGATCAGTTGAACATGAAATCAGCCAACCGGCTCTTGGAAAAGCGATGAAGGCCAGGTAGTGGCAGGCTTGACCATAGCATGGGAATATTCACTACTGAGAGCCCCCCCCACCTCTTCTCTGGGAATCAGTGGTCATTTTAAAGAATAGGAAAACTTTTCCCTTTGTAACAGAAAGCAATTGGTTGCTTCCAGTGCATGCCCAGTATGTACATTTCCAAATAAGGCGATATCGCTCATTTTACGACTTTTTCTGTGATTGAAGTAAACAAGGATTTCGATGAGTCATCCACTTCTTTGAGCAATCCAGTAGAAAAAGGAAATGGCAAAGTTAGAAATGCAAGAATTATGGAGAGAAATGGCAGAAAAATGAAAATTAGAAATAATGGGATTTTAGTTTAAATAGGGTAACCATATATGCATAAATAGAAAGGATTATTTAACGAATTAGCTTTCATTTTCACATTAGATAATCACAATAATATGTATAATTTTACATATCATCCTTTGAAGCGTAACATAACATCCCACGATAATTTTAAATGTCTTCACATAAAATAAAGCAGCCTTTCACGAATTATAATAACAATATTACCAAAAACATATAGATAAATAATGTTACTTGGTAGTTGAATGATTAAAAAAAATGTCTCTCTTCTTGCTGAGTCAAACTGTGTAGTAAATTCCAAGCATAACGGTATCCATGGGCAGAGGTTTGAAAAGGAACGTTATTTTGATGATGGGAAGCATTTAAAGTCCGATTATCTAGCTGGAAGCAGGAATGATTAAGTACAATATTCGTATTATTTCACACACTGTGTGGCTGGAACCGCATATGGTACAGGTGCACAAAGGCTGACCTAAAATACAAAATTAAAACTCGACAGAAAGTGTCCACACTATTTTTAAATCACATTCCCTTAAAAAGATAATATGAAGCAAATTTGGAGAAATTGACAAAATAATAATAAAAAAAATAAGTGATATTTTAGCGTGTGTCTACAATTACAAAATATCATTTCATTATTTTAATAAAAAATATCAAGAATATGTATAGTTCAATAAAATACCAAATATTAGAGGGAGAGAAAAAAACAATATAATATTTAGCTTCAAATATTTACAACCACCATAAATTCCGTACCTTCGTTTGTCAATAAAATGTATAAATACTTTCGTTTTGTTCGTCATAGACGTCTTTGTTTTAAGGAAGGAAATAACGAAGATCTTGTAAAAAAACTATTAGGCTAAAACAATCCTGTTGTCTCAAAAATAATCGCTTAATATTTAAATAACGATTACACGATGCGTTGGCAATTGATACAACGCCTTAACAAAAATCTTCTGATAAATGAAGCTAATCGAATGATTAGCAAGAACTAAACAAAGCCATAATGAAGTCGTCGTACTAAAAGGTGTGTTTTATTTACTTCAATCTTAAAAAATACTCTTCCCGAATCTAAAAAATGGGCCTGTGGACAGCGACACACTTCTGCATAGGCAGACAAGTCAGCTACCTAGACCCCCAGCGTCGAAGGAGGCCCTAGCACCGAAGGCTCTCTCTCTCTGTCCTCTTTTTTTCCCGGTCGTTTTCAGCTCTAAATAGAGTAAAAAATTATTTGAGTATCTAAAACAGAAAGTAACAGGCTTACTTCCCACTCAGTGCTGCATATAGAGTCAGAAATTGTGCAGTCTGTGGACTATAGCGAGGCCATTCGTTCCTTTGCCGAGAAGAAAGTTCGTTGTGTTGCGATGTAATTTGTGAAACTTGCAATTAAAAGGCACAGTAGTGTGGCCACGAAGGTCAAAATACGTTAAATAAACAAAAGGTAAAGGTTTTTTTTGTTTTTTTTAATATTACAAATAAAAAAGTGGGAAGCCGATTTTGTTAATTGCCAAAAGGCCCTGAGACACCTAACAGATTACAGAGCTACAATTTCGTATATTCATATGTTAAATATGCAAAATTTCATCGCAATGGGGGGTTTACAACCCCCATTGCTCCCCCCCTGCGTACGCCAGTGTGAGCGTGACCCTTTACCAAAAGAAAATTACGTTTAATTTTGTTAATTCCTACTGACATTTTAAGTAGCATAGGCGTACGCACTGAGTTCATAAAGGGGGTAACGGGCTTACGATGGTTAGTTAAAGACACAGGTCCATGTACTATATTCATATACAGTGAAAATCGGTTATAACGACCTTCAAGGGACCGTGCAAATTCGGTCGTTATAACCGATAGTCGTTATAAACAATATTTTTTTTAAAATCATAGTAGCCTATAATAGTACACTCTAGAGTTTTATAAATTATTTTGATAGTAAAAAGTATTAAACTTTTTGGTTTCAAAATTAAATAAAAATATACTTAATTATAATGAATTTACTTTCCGTTTATATTATACAAGGTCTTTATAATTAAAGTTCCACTTTGAAATGGCCATAAAATGAAAACTACTGGACCAAATGTTATCAAACTTGGTAATAGCTTACAAGTGGTCATGGGATTTTATTTTCCGCAAAAAAAAAATAAATAAAGTAAGAAAAATAAAAAAAAAAATAAAGTAAAAAAAAGGTTCAAAAACCCACACCAGCAGGAATGGCACTGTATGCAATATTGTTAAACGAAATAAGACATGAAGACATCGTTTTAAAACGTTTTTAATCGTTTCTAAAACGTGTTACAAAGCATGTTGAATGTGGCGTCCACCATTTTCTGAAAGCAAGTTAAATCGCATTACTTAAATTAATAAACGAAAATGTCATTCTAACAAATAATCAATTAGAAACAAAAATATTGGAAATATCAACAGAAGTTAGCGATCATATAAACAATAGTAACAATGATAACAACAACATCGATAAGGAAATACAACAACTTTATGAAATCCAACATAACATCAAACAAAGAATTGATAAATCAGAAATATATGGAATGAGAAGGGACCTAATAATTGACGGACTACCATCAAAGCAAAACGAAATCACATTGATGAAACCTTAAAGATTAGCAAAGAACTAAACATAGATTTATCAGAAAAAGATAGATACATCACATAGATTACAGGTCAATAAACAACGAAAAAGTATATTACTAATTTGGTTTATAAAAATAGGAAAAAGGGACGAATTCTGGAATCAAAGAAAAAATATAAAACTCAAAACAGGCATGGGTTCAATGCAACTTAATTATATTATATATATATATATATATATCATCATCATATTCAACCATTATCTATCCACTGCTGGATGAAGGTCTCTCCAAATGCTTTCCACACAAGTCTATCCTGAGCAATTCGCTTCCACGTCACCCCAACCTGTTTTCTTATTTCATACATCCATCTAGTTTGAGGAGGTTTTCTAGGTCTTCGGTGGTCTCTTGGAATCCAGTTGAGAATTTGCGTTGTCCATCGTTGATCAGTTCTTCTTGCAATATGCCCAGCCCATCGCCATTTCAGTCCTTTTACTTTAACAATGATGTCCTCTACTCTAGTTTGCTCTCTCACCCAAGTGTTTCTTTTTCGATCTCTCCTAGTTATTCCAAGCATGCACCTCTCCATGCTCCTTTGCGTTGTCTGTAACTTTCGTATTGCTCCAACTGTTAGACTCCATGTCTCTGATCCATAAGAGAGGACTGGCAATACACACTGGTTGAAGACCTTTCTTTTTAGACACAAAGGCAATTTCCCCTTCAGGATAAAACTGTTTCTTCCAAATGCACTCCAGCCAAGTTTAATACGTCTGTTGAGTTCTTTCATAATGTTGCCATCCATTGAAATCAGCTGGCCAAGGTAAATATATGAATCAGCAATTTCTAGCTCAGTGTTGTCAACTTGTATTTTTGTTTCCTCTACAAAATTATTGAACATGATCTTAGTTTTTTGTAGGTTCATCTTGAGTCCAACTTCTTCACTTCTAGTTGAGAGCTCTTGTACCATGTCTTGGAGTTCTAATGGGTCCGTTGAAAAAATAACAATGTCATCAGCAAACCGCAGATGATTTAAATATTCACCATTTATTTTTATTCCCTTGTTATTCCAATTTATCAGCTGAAAAATCATCTGTAAAGCAGAAGTAAAAAGTTTTGGAGAAATGGTATCTCCCTGCCTCACCCCTTTGCCAAGTTTGATAGTTTTGGTATCTTTATGTAACCGAAATTTTGCACTTGCATTTTTATACACACGTTTCACCATGTCAATGTACACATCCTCAATGTCTGTTGATCTTAAAGAGTTGATGACTGCTGATGTTTTTATAGAGTCAAAGGCCTTCTCATAGTCAATAAATGCAACACACAATGGAAGTTCATATTCATGTGTTCTTTCAATTAATTCTCTTAATACTTGAATATGGTCCACTGTACTGAATCCACTTCGAAATCCAGCTTGTTCTCTTGGTTGAGCTGCATCTAATTTTTTCTGCAGGCGATGTGTTAGAACTTTTGTGAAGATTTTATAAATAGCAGGTAACAAGCTAATTGGTCGGTAATTTTTCAAATCCTCTTTATCACCTTTTTTATGCAAAAGAATTACTGTTGCAGAATCCCATTGGTTTGGTATGTTACCGCTGTTAAGACATTTGGTAAAGAATTTTGCAAGTATGTCTTCTACATATTCTCCAGCTTCTTTTAGGATATCTAATGTAATACCATCATCACCAGGGGCTCTTCCTTTCTTCATATTTTTTATTGCAAATGAAACTTCTTCTTTTAAGATTTTAGGAGCTGTTCCTTCGACTATTTCGGCGTCTTCGTTTAATTCACTGTTACTTTCATATAGTTTTTTGTAGAATTCTTCAACTCTTCTAAGTATTTCTTCCCTATTTCTTGTTACGGTGCCATCCTCTCCTTTTAATGCAATGATGTGTTTCTTCCCAACAGATAAACTTCCTTTAACAACCCTAAGGCTCTTGTTATTTTCAATGGCTTTCCTTACTAGCTCACAGTTGAATTTTCTTATGTCTTCTTTCATGCTTTTGCGCAGAGTTTTACAAAGTTCTATGTACTCAATCCTGGAACTGGTATTTCGATTGTCCACCTTCATATCTCTTCGCCTTTTCATGAGCTGTTTCGTCTTCTCAGATAATTTGCTATTGTGCTTTTTACAGGTTACACCACCAATTTCCCCAGCAGTTTCAACTATTGTCTTAACAATGTTTTCATTTGCTTCTGAGATATCACTTTCATCAATAAGTCCTTCCAGTGCAGAAAAGCGATTTTTTAATTCCAACTTGAATGCCTCGGTATTTACTTTCAGTTTCATTAGATCCACCCTCTTACTTACTTGTTTCCTAATGAGCTTCTGTCTTTCTAATTTAGTATTTAAGTGCACTTTACATCTCACCATTCGATGATCACTTCCAGTATTAAATCTGTTCAGTACGCTGCAATCTTCAATAATTGATTTCTTGTTTGCCAGGATATAGTCAATTTCGCTGGTTCCTCCATTGGGGTGTTTCCATGTCCATTTTCTTTGCGGTTTCTTCTTAAAAAATGAATTCATGATGCTAAGATTTTCAGCTTCTGCAAATTCGATGAGTTGATCGCCACGTTCATTCCTTTCCCCGTATCCGTATTTACCAACCGATTTCTTTCCTTGCTCCTGTTGTCCAATTCTTGCATTAAAATCTCCCATGATGAGCTTGATATGTTGTTTCCCCTTGGTATGTAGCTGTTTGATTTCTTCATAGAATTCTTCAACCTCCTCGTCGGTATGGCTTGATGTTGGTGCATATGCTTGTACTATCTGAAGTTGGTATCGCTGGGTTAGTTGAACAACGAGCCTCGCTGCTCGATCTGACGTGCTTTCGACTTCAAGAAGGTAGTCTTTAATTCTTTTGTTGATTAAGAAGCCAACACCACTTGTTCTTCCAGTTTCCGTTCCTCTATAATAAAACAAATGTCCACTTTTAAGTTCCACCAACTCTTCACCTTTTCTTCTAACTTCACTGAGTCCTATAATGTCCCATAATATATATACATGTGTGTGTGTGTAAGGAGCACGGTGATATTTTTCGACGTAGTGCATTTTGTGCGAAATAGAAAAATGCAGTTTGTCATTGTTGATGCTTGCGTATACGTTGGGTTGTATTACGGCTTTTCGCCATGATAAGCGTTTCATTTCACGATGTTATTTAGATGATGTTGCTTTCAAATGGAGCGTTTTAATAGCGTTCATTTAACTATAGTTGCGCGCTTTGCTCGAGGGTGCGCGCTCGCCCAGTATTTATCTTAAGCCACATTTTTCTATTGGCTATTTTATCTAACTCATTTTTTTTTTTTGTTTACCATAATTACCCAAACTGTATGATATACACTTGCATTGTTAAATTGTTCTACTTTTATTAACGTAAATCAATTTTTTTAACCTATTTTTTTCTATAATGAAGAAAATACGCGAGAAAGATACAGACATGAACATAAACATTCACATGGATCGTGCAAATGCTTAGGTTAATGTATTCAGAATGCAGTTAAACCTGTGTAAATCAATATAAGGGCTATATGAAATATTTCTTTATTTCATCCTTAACTCAATGGATTTTCCACAATGGAACATATTGAAATATACCTACGAGCAAGCATGGCTGGAAAACGCCTTCATAACGTAGCCATTATATCCATAGAGCGTGAACTCAATAATGCCCTCATGACTAACCCTGACATAATAATTGACAAATTTGCATCTCAAAACAGGACGACGACGTCAGTTTTCGTTGTAAATATTCATTAAATGAAGAAATATGTTGAAAGAAATAGCGAAAATAGAGATAAAGAGGATAATAAATAGTAGAGAATAGAAAGATAATAGGATAGTAGAGATTGAAGAAAAAACAGAAATAGAGATAAAATTGCGAAGAAATATGAGAAAGTATTAATTGAAAATATTTTCATCTTCTCATCACTTCAGAGCCCCAATTAGCTTTGCTAAAATATTAAAACACCAGTTGATTCTGAATCGCGTTTGTTTTTATTTATTTAATTAG
>QLNU02015003.1:19234224-19275457 GCA_006491805.2 Dysdera silvatica | reverse complement strand
AAAAAACTCCCGTTAATAACACAAATGACAAAAAGGAAATACACAATAATGAGAAACTCATTAACAATTTAATCCATAAGAAAAATAAAAAGGGAAAAAGAAATATAATTAGAAAAAAAACTAATTCACGAAAAACATAAACTACCATCTAATGATAATAAAACAAATCCTATCTCAGTAAAATACATGTGACGCAAATAGTCTGAACAACAAAATTAAACAGGTTGAAGAAATAATACAACATTGCAATACTCCAGAAATAATCTGTATAGTCGAAACTTGAAACACAAATGAAACATTAATAAATTTTAATAATTATAAAGAATACTCTGTTTGCAGAGATTAATAAAAATGGAGGTCCTATATCGGTCTATGTGAAAGATGAATTAGATGTAGATATGATAAGTAACGAAACAGAACTAACCGAAGACGTTGAAATACTGACAATTATCATAAATGGACTAAAAATCCTAACATTATATAGGCCACCAAATTCAAATAAAATTTTTTTTCGAAAAACTGGAAAAGCTACTAGAGAATAATACTCAAGGAAAACAAATTTTTATAATTAGAGATTTCAACGTGGACATTACAAAAAAAAATAACGATTCATCAAAACTATTAAACTTAAAATGGAATCATACGGACTAATAAATAAACTAAGAGAACCTACTAGAATAACACTAACAAGTTCAATAGACCTATTTTTTCCTAACACAGATAACTGTTCCACATCAATTTTAGATGAAATAATAAGTGATCATTGAATGATTTTAATAAGCACGAAAACTATAATTCAACGTACAAAAAAAATTAAAAAAGATTAGAAATTTTAATCAAAAAATATTAAAAAATTTCAAGGGGCATTATTATAAATAGACTAGCAAACTTTTGATGTACCGTCTATTAATTCTCGAACATCTATTTATGAAAAATTTGCATTAAGAATAAAGTATTTATATAACAAAAGCTTTCCTAAAAAAACTAAAGTACTAAATAATAAAAATAATCCTGAATGGTTTAATTCAATTTTAAAGAAAAAAATAATAACGAAAAAAAATTCATACAAAAAATTTATGAATGAAAGAACAATAAAAGATGAGGTGATTTTACTAAACACAGAAACAAACTAAACAAGGAAATAAAATATAAAAAATAACTACTATCTTGAACAATTATCAACAAAAAATACCACGCAAAAATGGAGAATAATTCACAAATTATTGGGTAAAACAAATAACAAAAATGAAAATAAAATAAAACTAATAACAAGCAATACCAGAACAGATAATACGAACTTAATAGCAAATGAATTTAACAATTATTGCACAACCATTGATAAGGAATTAAATATAAGTCAATCAGTAACTGATAACTATAAAAAGTATTTAAGCACAAATATTTCCGAAACCTTTTACTTAGAAAACGTAACTGAACACGAAATAGAGAAAGAACCAAATAAAATAAATATAAAAAAAGGACCAGGATTTGACGATTCATCTCCAAAAGTAATTTAACTATGTAAAAATGAATTAAAAAAGTATTATTGGTAATAATAAATGACATATTTAACAAGGGAATCTTTCCTGGTGAATTGAAAACAGCAGTAATTAGACCAATTTTTAAAAAGGGTAATAACTACTTAAAAGAAAACTACAGACCAATAGCAATCATGTCAGTATTTTCTAAATTAACTGAAAAGCTAATATATAATAGACTAATAGATTTTTTTAATAAATATAAACTATCCATAAAAAAACGGTTTCCAAAAAAAATGAACTGAAGAAATCCTATTAAGAGCAATTAATAATATTCAAAAAAATATGGAAGAAAACAAAATTACTTATGGATTTTTTCGATTAATTAACAGAAATATCTTAAGAACAAAATTACTTAATTATGGTATAAGAGGCCGAATGTATAAACTGATTGATAGCTATTTAACAAATAGACAGCAAATAGTTAAAATTGAGAATATTCAATCGAAATCATTGATAAACAAATTAGATGTTCCTCAGGGAACAATCCTCGGACCGTTATTTTTTTTAATCGCAATAAATTACTTAATAAATCTTGATGGGGGACTCCTGTTATTTGCTGACGATATCATCTAGTTAACAAATGGAAATAACATAGATCAAAGAATTAATAACACAAATACAAAGTTAACATCCTGTGAACAATGGTTTAATGACAACAACTTAATAATAAATACAAATAAAACAAAATATATAATCTTCCATACTAAAAATAAAAAATTTACTAATCAACCTAACAAAATAAAATTCAACGGTAACATCCTAGAGACAGCTAACTCAATTAAATTTCTTGGATTAACAATCGAAGATCAATTAAACTGCAACCTAAAAATGTTTGATATTGAGAAAAAAATTAGATCTAATGGAATTCTAACAAAACTTAATTCATTACTAATATTAAATACAAAAATTTTGTACTACGCATTAATATTTAGTCATATAAATTACGGAAATATAGTATGGGGAAATTTATCCCAAACAAATTTAACTAAACTCAATAAACTACTTGATAAAACATATCAAAAATTATGTTTCAAAACAGGTAAGCATAAAGATAAACTGATTTACGAAAACAAAATATTAAACATAACTAATATACATATTTTAAAAGTAGCATTATATATTTACGAAAGATTATACGAAAATAAGCACCTAATTTTGATTAAAATAAGTGAAAATAAACATAATTATAATATAAGAAACAAAAAAGAATTAAATAAAACAAAAATAAGAATCAACATATGTAAAAATAATATTAATTATTATGGAATAGACATATGGAACAATATCCCGCCAACAATTAAAGAAATCAAATCAAAAAGTAAATTTAAAACCAAATTAAAAGAATATATTTTGGAGCGTCAATTAAACAAAGTGCCATGGTTGCAAGTGTTTTAAATAGTCTTATTTTTAACTTGTATCCAATGTATTTCATTTTTATAGATGTTATGCATAAATAAATTCTGATTGATTGATTGTTATAGCAGGTTTCGTCGTTATAACCGATACATTTAGTATGGGGTAGAATAACAAACCAAACTACTTGTAAAAATTCCGTCGTTATATGCGGTTGGTCGTTATAATCGGCGTCGTTATAAACGATTTTCACTGTATATGTATACAAAATTGCATAGCAATGGGGGTTATGGCCCCATCAATCCCCCTGCATACGCCAGTGCTACACACGTACATACATAAACGCACGCAGACATACACACACAACGTATGAATTCACGACGCACTCTTAAAGCCGCGCAAGGAAACAAAATATAATTTAAAAATGCCAAAGTATAACCATTCTCGTCTTCAAGAAAATCGAAAGTCAGAGAAATGGAAGCCAAGATTTCTCCCTCGCGCATACTCAGATTGGGGGAAAACAAATCCACAGAGTCTTGTATACCACCTTGAAATACATAACACGACCATTGCGCGATCATATCAGACCACCTCCATGTAACAAAGTACAAAAGTGCGGTGTCTGCGGTTGGTGTTAAAAGTGAAATAGTCGGTTGGGAACTTTGATAGAAGAACAAGTGTCAGACCTCGATACACAATAATTAACGTTAATTTACTTTCCTTCATATGGCGCAGTATAGCCCAGATGCTCTTGCGCCATAAAAAAGCCAAACAAACAAACAAACCTTCGTTCATAACTAATTTAAATAAAGAGTTATGTAACAAGCATTTAAAAATGTTAATTATTAAAAAATATATATTCTGTCGGCATTACAATCCCATTAATATTTCACACTTATTATAAATGGTATTCCGATCGCTGAATTATGCGTGCGTGTGTGTGTGTGTGTATGGTATGCAGGGGGGAGGTGGAAAGGGTGGAAGAGCTGTAATCCCAGAATCGTTGAACCATCGATGATGATGATTACTATCACAATTATCCAATTAACTTAATTTCCCCTCCCTCCATGAAAATGGAGTCATCTGACACAAGAGGAGGCATATTCAGGTGCAAATTCTGCACCTATTTTCATTAATAATTCCACTACTTGTCACTGATCGTTAAGGCCCCTATTCATAAGCAAATCACGCGTACACCAGCAGACACTGTCCATAGAGCAACCTTGCCCATGGGCATTCTTAGACAGACGAGAAACGCACGCACGTGGCGAAAAATAAAAATTGTTGTCTGGCGTAAGCAGTTATTACGAGGTTGTCCTTAAAGTTCGTGATCAGAGTGCAGAAGCCAATCGTGCGGTAATGATAAAGATTAGGTGAAGGGGCAATGGCAACACACAAAATAAGGATGGGGTTAGCATTCTATTTCAAGGGCAGAAACCGCAAATATTCTTACGTCTTGCGGGTGGGTGACAACAAAGACATCGCCAAATTGTTACCAGATTTGGCCGCAATTCGCTTTCACGTTGAAAAAACATTGCCCTTCCATCAGCAATGGGAATCTATAAATAATGAACTATATTTTAAAATTAATGTGATGGAAAAACAGAAAGCAAATTTAAATAGAGTCCTTGTATATCATATTAAATATTTAATATAATATGCAAAGACCATAATTAGTTTTCTTCTCTTTTAGATTTCAGCATATGGGCGTTGGTACATCTCGTTGAATAATACTGAAATTTCGCCAAAAGAAAATAAAAGTTTTGCTAAAAAAACAAATAACCGACATGCAAAAGTGTTGACAGGGCTATTATCAACTCCATGATGTTGTCAAACCACCAAAAATTAAAGTTCATTGAAATGTTAAATAAGAACCGTTGTCAAAATCCATAAAAAATTAAATGGAATATGGCAACTACTATCTATTCTAGGGTCTCATTGGCGTAATTAAAGGGAGAAACGGGGTGGGGGCTTAACACCCCTAGAAAAAACTGAACTCCTGGGAAAACAAAAATTACGAATGAGTGCATGTGCAGAGAGAGAGAGAGAGAGCAGCTCCATAGACCTGGAGACTAGATATGCCAATGTACAACCTACATAATTGAAATCGAAAGTATCCACCCACTAAAATAAATGACAGAAGTAAGACCTCAAAAATACATTAATCATTAATATTCTGATTTAATATAATAGCTTCTCTCTATCCCTTTATTAACCTTATAATATAGTCTTTCCCCATTTCCCCTTCGCTTATTAATTTATCGTTGCTATAGCTACCATAATCTCGCAGCCAAATATTAAATGACTTCCTATTCCCGTGTGAACTCCGAACTATTTCTAAGAAATGAAACCCATTTCCTACACGTATCCCATCAGAGTTGCCTAAAAGATAGACACTAAGAAATAAATATTTGTTGAGCGCTGACACAATCAATTCCAGGGATGAGAGAAGGAGATGCAAAGTTTAGCGAGGTTTGTTTCGTGATTGGATCAGACAATTTTTTCAGACAAAGGCCAGAGCTATAATCCGGGAGTACAGTTCAGTCTTTCGGCGACCACCTTTCTCATTAACATCATGGCCATTTTTTTTTTTTCCCCAGACCTACGTTGTCTGCAAACTTAAAAGTAATTACTGTCGAATCGCCCAAACAATTTTGGGATTATTTTTATTTGGAAATTAGATTGCAGTTTCTGATACCCACGCTTAAGCTCCATCTAGAGATTTTTTAAGGGAACTTAGGGATTTCGAAACATGGAAAATAATCAATATATGCAACTTTCTAAAACGAAATTGTGAATTAAATATCAAAGGTGTCAATTTCAATTTCAATATGAAGATAATAGATATATTAATGTTTAATTATATGTTAAAAAAACGAAACAAAAATATGTTTTTTTAAGTAAACAACTTCATACACCTTTTTAACTTACACGAAAAACATATATGTTCCTTGTATGAATGATGTTAAAATTACTTATAATTATAATATAATAATATTGGTAAAATTCTACAGAGAAGGACTTGTACTTTAATATGAACCTCAAACAAGTATGTCGTAAAGTAAAATATTTTTTCATTAATTATTTTAAAACCAACGAATGGAAGAAAGAGAAAATTTTCACGATATATATAGACAAAACTAATTAAATTTTCATTTAATTAACACAATTCTACTTCATTTTATGCTAAGTAGTAGTTCGAATGTTCCTGTCAAATTTTATCAGAATATATTAGATGGTTTCAAACTTATCATGCGCTAAACACTGAAGTTTCAAGTTTTGAGAAAAAGCGCTACGAAGATTGTGGAACAAAAAATTTAGGAAAATATTGCATACACTTACCTTTCCCTAGAATTAGAAGTTTTGCAGCATGCCGCGTTCTATTTCACGGAAACTAATAATTTTGGTATCAAAATATTCAGGAAGAAATAAGCTTTCCCATAAAATAATAAAAAATAAAAATAAAAAAATTGGAACCTCTAAGTCCCCTTAAGTATAGGAGAAAAAGACATCGCCCTGGGCTAAAATAGAACTGAGGTGCTTCCGTCATCTGGAATGCCATTTGAATTATATATATATATATAATGTTTTAAGATATTATTACCCTTCTATTATATAGAAAGGTTTTAAAATATTATTAGCTTTCTCAGGGTTTACACAATTGACAAATGGTTAACATACAAAGCCACTGGTCATGTTTCTGTATTTTTTCGTGGGGAATTTTTATAGTTTAAAATAATAATTTTTGACACCCAGGCTTGAAAGAAAATGGCTGTTACCGCCATATTTTCACGTTCTTGAAATTCCTTAAATTAGAATTTTAAATTTATACAAAAATTATTTATAAAATTGTAAATCCGTAAAACCTTAATCGTATCTTCCAATATATATGTTGATTGTTACTAATTACCTTAATATTCAGGTTACTCTGAAAATTAGGAACCAAATTACGGCCAAGCCTTCTTCCCAATCCCAATAATCATCATCTGATCTCTAATTTACGTTTTGGAAACCTTAGATTAGAAAATTATGAGAGTGATTGTTGACTATTGTAAGCATTAAATCACATAACCTAATTAAACGTGCATTAACATATTCATAGGCGTAGCCAGGGCGGGGTTTGGGGATTGTAACCCCCCATTGCAATGAAATTTTGTATATTTAACATAGGAATATACGAGTTGCAGCTCTGTAATCCCCACCCTTACGAATTTTCTATACGCCTATGAACATATCTCAACTTAAATTGCGTTTAACATTTCATTTAATATCCCTTCCGAAACCGGGACTCCATACATATATTCGGAACGAAAGCACGCGTTTTGAATTACCAAAGCGTTTAAAGAATTGGATTATTTAACAATACCGTGAACAAATGGATTCTTATACTGCGTGCCAACCCATACGCATTACCCTTTAAAGATTCCTGGCTCCAACTTGGCGGAAGAACACCAGTTCCAAGAAGAAAGAAAGCAACCCTCCATCGAAGTGAGGGAGGGTGATGAACACCCTTAGGGGGTAGACAACTTTAGCAAGAAATGGAAATCGTGGGGTGGGGAGATGTGGTGGACAAGAAGAAGGTCGAGGAAAAACTTTTGGAGCTGGTACAGCAGATCCAGCACGTTCTTGCTGAGCTGTGGGTGTGTTGGGTTAAAGGCGAGCCTCTTGATGGACAACATGGTCATGCGTTTGTGTTTGCTTATCATCAAACTCTTCGTTTTGGCTCGTGGTGTACAGAGCCATGGCTCATGCAGGGAATCCAAGTTATGCTGTCCAGGTAGAGATAGTAATTGTATTGTATACACGGATACTTCCTTGTTTTCCAATACCGTGCTGTCGGATGAGCAGTTGAAAAGCGCTCGACCTTGCTACTGCGACCACGCCTGTCTGAAGGTTGGCGACTGCTGCGACGATTTCCAACTTGTCTGTGGAGGTAAGTCATTAACATGAGATAAATTTTGTTTGTTTGGCTTTTTTATGGCGCAAGAGCATCTGGGCTATACTGCGCCATTTAATAATGTTATTATTAAGTAGACAGTAATAGTATGGAAGTACGTAGTAGTAATATGAAGTTATCAACGTTTTCTTTAACCAAGTTACTTGTTCTATCTTCTATGCATGGGCGCCGACGGCATAAAAATATCGTGGGGGGGGGGGGCAATATATCAGTAGAAGGCATTCTACGTATGTAATGCGGGCCTGCGAAAAAAAATAAGATAAAAATGTGTATTTGACGCATCGATGTACGCAAAGAAGTTCAAAAGAGGGGGGGTATAGGCTCATTGGGAGGGGGGGGGATTACAGAGCTACAACTCACATATTCCTATGTTAAATATACCAAATTTTATTGCAATGGGGTTTACAACCCCCCTGCGTACGCCAGTGATTTGACGAAAAGGGGGGAGTTTTAATCAACACAACATTTTCTCTAAGTAATATTATTTTACAGTTAGTAATGTTGTTGAAAATGGGCATGTAACCCCTCCACCTGTGGGCATGACCCTATGTGTAAATGTTATATTATGTATATTTATGTGTGTTCGGGAGTAATTGGATCCCCAAACATTTTTTTAATCCTTATACCAGTCCGAAATAACAGTTGTATACAGGTATACGGTGTATATCTGTGTATATCGGTGTATACCTGTATACGGTGTATATCTTATGCACTGGAGTATGCAGAGTGGTGTTGGTGGGGGTTGAGACCCATTGCAATGAAATTTTGTATATTTAACATAGGAATGTGCGAGTTGTAGCTCTGTAACCCCCCATTGAGCCTATAAACCCCCGCTTATGAACTTTTTATGTACGCCTATGCTTATGAGATGATTCTTTATGTTTCGACTGTGAGGTCAGACCGCTGCACGAGATTAAAAAATAGTAGGGTTTTTAGCTCAAAAAGGGGGTGGGGGGGATGATAAAATTTTTTCTTCTCAAAAGGAAATTCTAATAATATTGTCCAAATGGGGTAAAATAACTCCCCACAGTCCTCCAATATCCACGGCCTAATCTGAGACCATCGACGATGATTTTCTTCCCGTGTAAACAACGGGGCGATAAGAGTTAGTGTTGTTAATGCTATTCCTTGATAATAAAGCCCCCTCCCTACACATCCCTGATAAACGACAAATCCCTCGTCTAGTGGTAGCTAAAAATAGATAATAAGAATGGCTCTAAGGATGTATTCGTTGAAGCAGGAGTGCCAACTCTAGGGGGCCAGATCCCCCCAAATAAAAATATTTGGATAGGCATTGCCGAATTAAGATTTTTATAGGGCCCCAGGTTAGAAAGACAGAATGTGGCCTTCACGATATTCAGTTAATAAATCACATCTCTCTTTGAACTTTATTATCTTCAATATTCAGGTTTATCAATAATGAAAATGATGTAATAATTAATAACTCCTTATGTAATAATTAAGACCCTTTAATAACCGTTAATTACCCCTTATGTAACAATTAATTATCTATAATAACCCCTTATTAATAATAAGCTTTAATAACCACTTATGGAATAATTAATAAGCTTTAATAACCCCTTATGTAATAATTAATAATCTGTAACAACCCCTTATTAATAATAAATGACCTTTAATAACCTCTTATGTAATAATTAATAAGCTTTAGTAAAACCACTAAGGACCCGTATCCCTATACCCTGGCCTACTTATACGTAAACCCGGCACTGCAAGGCCAGATTCTTCCGAAATTTAGGAACAATAAATAAAGTAATGCCGGATATAGTTCAGGACAAAAGATATAACACGTAAAACATGCTAACTGTTATTAATTTTTTTAAATAATATTTGTATATACAGTGTTACCACCCTTAAAGGACACCTCTATTTAAGGGACAATTCCTTTGGTCCCCAGTATATGGATGTATTAACACATGTACCTCCGAAGAAGGGACACCTTCATTTAAGGGACAGATTGTCCGATACCGTGGGTATCCCTTATTTGAAGGTAACACTGTATATTTGTTTATATTTTACCTATCTCAAATCGACATTTGACTGCACATCCGGGTTGTTCTAGTTAGCCCCACCCACCCTTTTTTTTTTTTTTTCAAGTTTACGCCCCTGATTTTTAATGGGACAAAACTATCTGGACATATTGTATTTTTATTCCCGTTAGTTAATCACTGCGAGGTATCGGATTGGGGACCGTGGTCTGAATGCAATACGGCCTGCGGAACGGGTGTTATGACCCGCGAAAGGCCCATCATCCGATCAGCTACAAATGGAGGGAATCCGTGTCCAGAATTACTGCAGAAGAGGAGTTGCCATGGCAGCAAATGCGATGGAATCACTAGACATGTCAACGCACACCGAGGTAAGAAATTTTTCCTTTTTTTTATAGAGATATTTTAAGAATATCCCTGTCTTTCTAATTAGATGTATATACAGTGTGTCCGTGAAGTCATGGTGCACTTTTGACCGGTCACAGGAAATCAACGAAACAAGATAGAAATGTGAAATCTTCACCAAATAAAAGGAAAACTATCCAAGTTTCATACCTATTCAGTGCAGTTCGCTGTGCAGTGTACCGGTATCCTTCAACTGCTTATCCCACCGATTAATGTTATTCCTATGTGGTGGCGCTTCGTTGTACACGCGACGATATTCACGTTGCACTTTGGTCACGGATTCGAATTAACAAGCCACAGAACACACTGAATTTTCCTCTGTAACGTCCACATCTCGACTGGCGTGGGCTGATCCACTGCCGCGCAGCTCGTGGTGTTGCGTCATCACCTGTGTGCGCACACGCTTGCACATAATACTACGGAAACTTGGAGAGTTTGTCTGTTATTTGGTGAAGAGTTCACGTATCTATCTTGTTTCGTTGATTTCCTGTGACCGGTCAAAAGTGCACCATGACTTTACGGACACAGTGTATTTTTAGTGAACAGCAGCATTCATTAGCAGATCGCAGGAATATTAAAAATGGGGAGGACTCTCTCATAATTCGGTCATGGATCATTCACGTAATTATGAGAATAGGGTATGGATATATCCCCCCACCCATAAGCACACGCGGAAAGTTCATAAGTGGGGGTTATAGGCTCAATGGAGGGGTTACAGAGCTACAACTCATATATTCCTATGTTAAATATACAAAATTTCATTGCGATGGAGGTTACAACCTCCAAACCTCCCCCCCACACGGCTATGCCTATGCCCCCACCTACCCTTATTGATGACACATTAAATATTTACCCACACTATGAATGGAAAAGAGGGGAAAAGGTTGTCTAAAATAAATATTTTAATACTTACCTTTCTTCCAACACTCTGCTTCGGATAATTAAGCAATGATCCATGGATATTTACAGCCCTAATTTATAGCTAAGAATCCAGCAGAAGACTTGTTGCAGAAGGAACAAGAAGAACTCTGGTCAGCTGCTCTTTTCTTCTGATGACGAACTGCAACACGAAAAAGGAGGAAAGGCCCTGCACTATGACCCATTATCCCACCCACCCGCCTCCCGAATTTCCCAGCTGTACAGATCAAAAGCACATGCTGAATTAATATTACGGCTAGTACACTTATATGCAGAAAATACACTTGCATGAGAGGCATAAAGTAGAAAGTTCATAGGAGGGGGTTATAATCCCAATGGGGGGTTACTGAGCTACAGCTCCATGTATTCAAATGTTAAATAGTGAAAGTCTTGCATTTTGGAGAAAGGAAACTTGGTCGGCTGTTTCTTCTGAGAATGCCCCGCATAACACGGAGTGAAACCTTAAGTGTTAAAAAAAAAACAGACACAGCGGAATATCCCACAAAGCCCTATAATAAATGTGATTAATAACTTTCGACACCCACGTTCTTAGCTCAAACTAGAGCTTTATATTCAACTGGCAAACACAATAAGTATATATAAATAAAAGGGGGCAAACACAATATTATATATATATATAAAGATTAAAATATATGTAAAATTATAATGTATTTTAAATTACTGAGGAGGAGGAAGTGGAGACTGATGCACTATGAGCCCATGTATCTTTACGCCCCTGACTATACTCGCGGCAAAGATAACCTGGTACATTGACAAGACGTAGAGCTGTATGCTTCCGCCAGTGCAATATAATTCGCCCTTTCTTACGTTAACAGAGTTAATAGAAGATACATTTTGTACATAAAACATTAACATACTGCTCAAATACATAAAACATAGGCATATTTGTGCAAATAAAATCTGGTATTTATTAAATTTAGGAAAAAGACTCATCGTAGCGAGCGCTGACGTCATTCAAGTAACTGACCACTCAGAGGACTTCGTTTGCTTGGCGGGAAATTTGGCGCCTGGAATTTTGGCAACCGCGTTTTTCTGCATTCCAAATTAGGCGATAAATGGCCTAATAATGTTGAGGGTTATCTCATTTTTCGCCAATTGGCGAATGAATATTTATTGCACACACGTGAATAGGTCGTCGTAGCCTTAACAGTGCACCAGGTTAGCTTTGCCGCGAGTATAGAGGAACTTAGCTCCTCTAAAAAAAAATAGCCCCTTAGAAAAATCAAAATTACAAAAAAAAAAACAAAAAAACACGTAATGTACGAAGCAATGGCGTGGCGGCCACACCATACCCTCATCCCCTCTCGCAACCCGGAAGCCAGCTGTAACAAGGACCTCAAAAAGCATTTTATAATTTCGATCTGCATATGACTGTTATGAAAATATAGCGCCCGAAAGGAAGCGCAAATAGTCAATCACACATCGCGCCTTATCTTCTCTTACTAACGGCATCTCGCATCAAAATGACTATGAATTTATATAAATGTTCGTAACGTGGTATCTTCACTTCAGGGTCCCCCAACTACTATATTATATAAAATACCACATCAAAAATACTACAAACAATTCCCATTGAAAGAACTGGCAATGTGGCCTTTTAAACGCTTTATGATCTAGGCCCCAACTTACTTCCAAGAGCTATGGCAAAAATGATCTGAACCGCGACGGGAACATATCAATGTATATTCCAGGCAGACGCTATTCATCCACTTTAACTAATAAGTTACGAAAATAGTTGGGACGTTTGTTAAGGAATGTAAAATTCTCAAATTTCCAACTTCAAAGCTAAATTTCGCAGGATTAAAATCCTCATGTAACCGACTTTAAAGCGGAATAGATAAAAAGATGTTCACTGCAGCAGTTTAGCTATGCGTTTTTCAATAAGGTTATATTTTACCTTCTAAAACGACATCAGTAAAACTCGAAAGAACAACTCGTAATTTGGGCAAAGTTATACAACAAATAATGGCGAGGCGTCCGGTCGTCTACAGATTCGGCGATGATCACGGAAAAATTAAAGAAAAAAACTCGTGTGCAGTACATTTTGTAATTATTTTTTATATGTTCAGCGATAAAAAAAAATTGACACCCTGGGTTTTTTTTTTGGTTTTTTTTTTTACGACTAACAGATTAAAAACTTGCCAAATAAGTTATTGTTTAATAAACTGGAAAAAAAAGGCGATACGTGTGCTGCCATCTATCGGTATGTAAAATGGACCTGGATTCACCCTAAATACAATGGTGCCAGATTGGGCTACAAGTAGCGCACTGGGCGATGTTTTAAATGCTCTCGCTACAAAAATTTCGAATTCGGCGACACGCTACTTATTGGGATACTTTTAATTATATTCAGGCTATAAATATGAAAAATACGCTACTTTTTATTTTCATATATAAAATCACAAAAATTATTAGTATTACATAATACAGTAAAACCTCCCTACAACGATGTCCGATATAACGATAAATCCCTCTACAACGATAATTTTTCTCGGTCCGTATAATAGTGTTGTAGAGAGGTTTTACTGTATAATGAACCCTCCCTATAACAATAACTCCCTCTACAACGATAATATTTCTCGGTCCGTATAATATTGTTGTGGAGAGGTTTTACTGTACAATAAAAATTTTGTTTGTTGAACATTTCTATTCGCAATGAACGATAGTTTTATTAAAACTTAACATGTTCGATACTCGTTCAATTCATATGAGATCTCTGTGGTTCAATTCTTGTTTTGGTACTTTCAATCACAGAGATCTTATATGTACTCAAATGGACGTCATATGACTTCGAAACTCGTTTAACATTGCAGTTCTGTGCAAACCGTGGAACCACATTGGTGAAGTAAATTTTTCTATTTTCCTGTGTTACAGTACGTAATTATAATCAAGCGCGGAACAAGGGATCACAGGGGTCAAGACCCCCAAAAATATATTTTTTGACTGTAAAAAATTCCAATTTTCATGATAAATGAAGGGTGTTATTTCCAGACCATGGCAAATTTTGTCTTTGACGGGAATTCCGGCTCTAGTTCTCGGTGGAAGCGGTCGCACGGCGCATTACTTTTCCTTTTCCTTCCTTTTTTCACATTTATTTTTATTTTTGCCCCCTTCTTTGTCTCATAACCGAGTTGCTCTGGTTTCGTCCAGCATCGATGAATGGTTTTAATCGGTTTAATTGCCTTTTTCTGCCCCACTCTCCGCTACTTTCTTCCCCAACGTTTTTTCTTGCAATATCCGTGTGTCTGTTTCCAAAGAATGCATCGGAGTTTCGGCAGTAAGTTTTCTTTTCTGGATCCTTAGCTATCTTCCGCTCATCGTTTTTGCTTCGTGTTCGTCCTTGTCGCCAATGGTGCTTCTGTTGTTTCGGCTGTTGATGTCCTTCGCCTATCTTTCAGTAACTTCACGCCTCCTTCTCCGTGTCTTCTCATTCCTGCTGTCTAGTGTCCTGCTCGTTCAGCCTGGTTGTTTTACAACTGTCTGCATCTTTATCACGTTTCCCGCCCATCTTCATCAGGTTCGTCCTGCCTTTTCTTGATGTTTGGAACCCCACCAAGCATCGCATCGTCCTAACATACCTCATCGCATTGATGGGCTGGAGCAGTCTCATCACTATGACTTCGCCATACCTTTTATGGAAATACAGTCTGCCAGAGCGGGCAACTTTTCCAATCATCATTTGCACAAAAAAAAAAAAAAAGGCTTGTCATCCCCAGATTTACCGAATCTTTCGTCAAGCGTTTTTCTGTTTGCAAATATGGCATGCTCTTGGTCGTGTTGTTAGCAATAAAATCCTTCTGGTCCTTCTTCCTCATTATTTCCCTATTCGGAATCAGTACGTGACATCGACGCCTCCACTGTGTCCGATCTAAGGCATCGCTGATTAACAAACCAAAATCAGCCATATTCACAAGAGCCTTCGGTTCCATTGTTGGACTTAGTCTTCATATGTGTGATGCTTCTTCGTAAGCTGGTTAATGTGGGTACGTCGTTGTTAGTAGCGTAAACGTAAAAGGCTGCCACCAGATCTGCTCTTAGGTGGAGCGAAGATATTTTGATTTGGGGGGTTGTGGGAATTTGAAGTGACGGCGTGAAAACTATTTATAGACTCTATAAAGGACACAATATATTAATAACTTTATTAGCAGACTTGTTAGTATTGACAATGGTAAAGCCAGGGCCGACTGTGTCCTCTCAAAAGGAACACACACCTTGGATTATCGGACGGCCCGAATCTTTGCCTATTCGGAGAAGCGAAGTCCTATCGTTTATGATGGCGGAGCGGCCCGAGGCCAGCTGCCTAGTCCGCCCCTGGGTCCTCCCTCTAAGCACAACGCCTAAGTTTCTATTATTACACTCCTAGCCACGAGGGCATCCCGCCGAACGTTCGTCCTCCTTTTCTTTTACATCCCATTTTTCTCTTCTTACTCTCTCGCCATCTCGAACTCCTTTTCCATAATGATCTTATTGGTCGAGAGTCCTCATGTGGTCACTCCCGATTGGACAGAGTGACCCTTCTCCCCGTTCAACATGTGTTTCACATAAATATCTCATAGTGTCAACTTTGATACTATAGGGAAATATAGCTACCACAGAAGCCCATATCCCGATTACTTCCCTTGGACTCTCTTCCACAGAGAAATCCCACATGTTTCTAATTTCAACCCTCTTCCAATATACTTAAACATCATAATTCTCCTCTTGCTAGTTTGTCTTTTCTAACATAACTTGAAGAAATTCATAAAGACTTATTAACAGAAAACATCGATCGGCTTTATGTGATGAGCGATTGCGAGATGTTTTAGTTGATTATCTCGATTATTTGAACTTCTTTAAGCTTCTCGACGGTTTTTAAATCGGACTCGAGGCATCGCTTCATTGTCCATGATGGAACCAGTTCTCAATTCGTTGGTCTGTTATTGGAAGCTCAGTAGAATTTTTTTTTTTACAAACTGTGGATTTTTTAAATGACGATCGCAGCGCTGACGGATCCAAGGGAGCGATCGCACCCCTTGGCCAGGAATTATGGAAAAATGAAATGAAAAGTACCGGACATTTGGCAAAATAGAATCGGAAACAAATCCGCAACCCCTCCTTGAAGATTTCTGGATCCACTCGTGGATTTCAGCGTTCTAATGAAAGCACAGTAACAAATAATTATGCAATGTTTCTTACGTAACTGCACAGATTTGAATCGATTCGCTGTCACCAATGGCGGATCCAGAAACCTTTTAGGCGGGTGCGATTTGCCTCCGGTTCCTATTGTTAGCCAAGTATTCGGTACTTTTCATTTTATTTTCCATGATATAATCCCGGCTCAAGAGGGGGCGAACCCCACCCCTGGATCCGCCAGTGCACTTTTGAAACGGTAAGTTTAAAAAAAAAGTTTTAAGTGTACATGGCAAAACATTGTAGTTTAAATATTTATTCATAGATAGAACCAAAAAAAAAAAATAATAATAAATTTTAATCCTATTTTCTGAAATAAAAGTTCTACTTCAATTTGTATTATATCAATAACTTCGCCTTTTTCGTGACAGGAATAAATTTTACAGCTCGTATTCCTTTTATTCTTTCAAGTACACAACTGAAAACTTAATTTTAAAAACTTTCATAAACCTTAAGTATATTATTTATAGTACGTGTCTGTAAATGAAACACCAAGCGAAGGCAATCTATCTATCTATCTATCTACCTACCTACCTACCTACCTACCTACCTACTAACCTTTCTTTCTTTACCATATCTCATATCATAGAATATATAAATAAATTATAAACTCACCCATAAAACACAGATAACTTATGATTTCAATAAGCGTTTGATATAAATTTATGCAAATAATGTACCAATACATACTATACTTACAACTTTTGAAAATGGTGAACAATTTTGTTCGTCGGAAAAAATATTCATTTACAACCTGTAAACAAAATATAAACTCAACTTTCTCAATACAATATAAACTCAAACTTTCTTAGAAAATTCCAGAAAATCAGAAATCAATAGCGAGTTGGTCTTTCTCGTTTTTCAATGACCTTTATCATTCTGTCAGGCATTGTTTGAAGTAGTTTTCTTAAAACAGCTAAGTTTATATTTTCTCAGGAATTCGAAATTGTTATTTGGAGATCATTCACACGATGGTGTTGCTTGTTGCGCCAATATGCAGCCTTTGCCATAAAACCCCACACATTTTCAACCTGATCCATGTCTAGAGAAAGCGAGGGCCATGGAATGACATCAACCTTTTCCCGTTCAAACCACTCCTTGGTGGACATTGATGCATGTACACTGGCATTGCGCTGTTGGTACTTCCAATTCGGACCGTCTGAAAGAGGCCCAGATGGGATTAAGAGATCATACATTAATTCCTGATATATTTGGAGTTCATAGTGCCCCGAAGGAATACGATGTCTGCTTTTCCTCCTGCTTCGAATGCTTCCCACACTACAGCTCCGCCGCTTCCTTGCTGTCTACTCAGCCTTATCTTTAGCTGAATGCGTAGATCATGCCAACATGACGAATATACATTAGGGTCATTCAGACAGAAACATTTTTCATCAGAAAACGCTATTTCATTCCACTCATGACGCCATTTTATAATTTTTTTACACTAATCGAGCCGATTTAACTTATGACTAGTAGTAAGTTTCGGTTTGCTTTTATTTTCCTGAACTTTACGTTCAAATTTACATTTAAACTTTTCCACACAATTTGGCGGGATGCAGATGTTGATAGTATACGTGAAATTTCACGAGTGGACACCTGCTCACGAATGGCAGGAGCCTGAACGTGCCTGTGGTTCCGGGGTAGCAGTTTTGGTGGTCTACCTGACCTTTTTTTTTTTTTTTTTTTTTTGGTTCCATAATCATCACCTTCTTTGATAACATTTTAGACAGCAGTTTGTGAGCCGCCTATTTTACAGGCCATTCTTCTTATTGACTGTCCCTTACCATGCAGCAAATATATTTTTCTGACATCCTTTTCATTTAGTTCTTTTCCTCAATGCATACTCACAAAACGCAATTTTCATCACAACATTGGATCCATATGATAGCCTACATGTATCATATGATGTGTATAAAACTACACATGTGCAAATTAGTTAACAGGCTCGCAATCAGTGAATTTTCATGTTGAGTTTATATTTCCTTTACAGATTGTAAATGATTATTTTTTCTTGTGAAATTTTTTTTCGCCATTTTCAAAAGTTGTAAGTGGTATATGTATATAAACACGGTTGATACATTACTTGCATAAATTTATATATAAAACGCTTATTGCAATAATAAGTTATTTATGTTTTACGGTTGAGTTTATACTACATTTACATAGTGCCTTTAACGTGATAAGAATAAATTATTTACGCTTATTTTTTGTTAATTTAAATGCACATATGCAATATGCTTCTGTACAATATCTTACGCAATATGTTATCTATTTTGCAATAATAGATAACTCGAAGAAACGACAGGCGGACAGTGGTAGAACATCTGCCGACTCTCGATCGCAATTAAACATCTCGATTTTTGCGTTCAAGAACGAATGAATCGTTAACTCGATTGTAAATTTGCCTAGATTACGGTTCTTTCAATTTTAAAAACATTTCGCAATCGCCCATCATTAACCGGCTTTAGCTTTCTGTAACTCATGGCGAAATTTTTCATTTTCATTACCTTGCTAAATCGTTTTTGTTTACAAATAAAACAAAAACTCATTAATTGTAATGCAAGAAAGAGAAATTAATTGCAGCAAGCATCCTCGTATTTCAGTCCGCCACCACCCTATTCATAATGAAGGATTTGCTTTATTTTTTTTTAAATTAATTTAATTTCCCACTCGTCACCTTTTTATAAAAATAAATGCGGAATTTTTATTAGGATGTATCTTGACAGCGCGTGAAAAAAAAAATAACTGGCTATTCAACACAAAATTAAATAAAATTTATTTTCGTTTAACATGTTATCTCAAAGCGAAATTAGCAACATCGGAGTAAGTTTGAAAGTTTTAAAACTATGGTTCCCACTCATAAACAAGCAATGAAGATCCTTATAAATAGAGCAATATAATAATAATAATAATAATGTAATTATATAAAAATATAGAATATATAAATATTATAAAATAGCCATACACTTTGAAAGAAGTATTTGGGTCAAATAGACACAAAACTGACATGATTAAATAATTTATTAAATTATTTAATATTGTTTCAGCAGAACATGTCTGCCTTCTTCAAATACAACTCACGTCTTTGTCCTATAGAGCGCGGGGGACGCATGTTTCGCGATACACTGTGCAAAGGCTCATTAAACGAAATAATATAACCACGTAGTTAAATAATGCATTAAATCGGCGATAATTGTTTCGGTAGAAACATATCTGCCTTCTTCAAATTCAGCTTACGTCTCTGTTCTGAATAAGGGAAACGTGCAATTATATAAACTCTAGGAGCACCAAGGTCTTAGCTACACCTCTGGTAATGTTTAGTAGGAAACGGGATGGCAAAATGTATCAGATTACAGGCGGCAGAATCGTAAATCCGCCTATGGTGGTGGTGGGGGTGATCTTGTTGAAAACCACATGCCCAACTATTGTTTACCATCACTTCTTCCTTTTCACATTCAACTATATGATTGTCACTTTCCCCATCTACAGACCATAAATTATACTTGCTGCGTCAAGGACTCCTGGTGAAGAAACTAAAGTTTCTTGTTGCAGGCATATAGCCTTTTGGAATAATCCCCTATACCATTTTCTGACGGAAAAATTTTACACTATTTGAAATTGTTACTACTAAAGTTATTCTAGTTTTTATACAATAAATATTTATATATTTAAAGTCTAAAAAGCATACAACTAATAAAATACTGAGCGAGGCCATAGGCCAGTGGTTCCCAATATTTTTCAAGCCGCGACCCCCTTTTATAGTAACAAAAAGATCTGTGACCCCCTTCTCTCCGTCGCCGCCACCTTTTTCCCAATGAAACCATTTTTAACAGAGTAAAGAAAACACATTAAATATAAAATTATATTATATTAATTACATGTATATTACATTAATTATGCATGTTATATTAATTATATACATTAACGTATATTGTCGGTATAAAGATAACTATTAGTAGAATTTATTGCAATGCGTGCAGCCATGTTCAAACACAAAAACGCTGGAAACATTTGGTATGAAATTCCTCCTAAATAAAATTGCAACTAAAAATAGTTGCGGCAACCCCCCCACCCACACACACACACACACCCTTGGGAACCACTGTAATTAGGCATGGATGTGCCTATAAAGTATTTTGAAAAACTACGATCCCGTTGAGATCCGAAGATGAAACTTTGCAGAGAACTTTTAGAAATATGGAGTAAGTCATATAATACAGGGTGTCCGGGCTAAAGGTATAGAAAAGTAATGACTTATACTGGGAGAATGACACAGGGTTAGTTATAAATTTCAGTTGCATTAAAGATGGCAACTCCTTAAGTTTCTTTTCAGATTAACGAATTTTAATGTAATCACCATTAGTGGCTCTGCGGATGTCCAAGTATTATTCGATCTCTTGCCAGGTATTTAGTTACATCTGAAGTATTATTAAATCAATACTGTTGCACAGATACTCTGTTTCAAAACATCCAAATTACGAACTTTTTGCTGGTACACAATCATTTTATTGAAGCCCCAAGCAAAAAAGTCCAACGGACTTTTGTCCAAAGATCCCTGAGGCCAAGCAGTAGGGAATTCTCTTCCGATCCAGGAAAGATCTTATTCAAAATCTCGGTAACATCTCCATTGCTGAAATATGAAATTTGGTCGAATATATGCAACAGCAAAGTTCTCCAACAAGTCAATGTTACTGCGTCCTGCCACTATCGGTTCTGCGAAACAAAATGTGCCGATGATTCCATTTCTAAGCATTCCTTACCACAAGTCAGCATACGACTGCTGTGGAAAGCAGCTCAACGCAACTGTCAACAATGCGCATGCGCGACCATAGCAAACTTGGAGCCATCCCCTATCATTGGCGCAGCATTTCCATAACTAGTCATGTGTGTTTCTGTCAGTACAAGCCATTACTTTTGGATACCTTTAGCCCGGACACCCTGTATTTTGAATTTTTTTTTCATATTAATTTCTTATCACATTTTTAATTTTTTAAATTCATTTGAAAATTCAAAAATAACCAATGATATTGCATATTGAAGTCCATGAAATTCTGAAGAGAATGGTATTTTTGGTTTTAAAATATGTCAATTCTGTGATGAGATTTTTAGGTTTAAATGAAGTCGGGTAAGGCTAAAATTCCCTGGTTTTGGCAATTTCAAACCACCATAACTTAATAACGGGATTTAAAAAAATAAGATCCGGAACTTTCTCTTATACTAGTTTATTATACTAAAAATAAAAGCGATAGAAAATGGTAAAGCAAAAGTCACTGTACCACTTGACATGGTCGAAATGGTTTATTTACAAGTCATGTTCATCAATGAATTCAGACTGATCCATGTGACATTAATGAATGAATTAGATTTTTATATAACGAAAATTTTGAACAAAAACTTGTACAGAAGTGTAATATTGAAATTTTTTATTTCTGTTTCCTCCTTAATCTAGACTAGATGAGGACTTAAACTTTTGTTTATTTAAAAAGAAAAAACTCAATGAAAATCGTTTTGAATTCATTTTTAACATGAAAGTATAATTTTCATTATTGTGTATAATTTTGCATAATGCAAAAAGTTTGGAATAGAATTTTACAAAATTTCATTTTGAGAAAAAAAATTGAAACCCACAACATTTCCAAGGGAGGATGGGAAAAGCTCACCCCACTGACCCTGAATCTATAATTGATGTGTAGAATCGTGGAATCGCTCACTGATTTGATGAGCGAGTGATTTCACACACCTCTAGTTCCTAAGGATGAATTGAAAGCAATGTAACTGACTCCAAGAGGTCATTCTCTTCTCTAGAGATGGAGTGTTAACACATATTCTGCGTACCATTCAATGCAAGCATTTTTATTGCTGATACAATAAAATCTCTCTCATCTAAATCAATTGGAACAAAGCCTACACCCGATAACTGAAATTTTCAGATGATCCGTGTTGTTGTAGATCATATTTCGATGGGTCGTTCATCCACAAGTAGCAGCTCAGCTGTCCTAGACGAGGACTGTTCTCGGAACAAAGTTTTGCAGATGAAGAGGCCAGAGGCTGGATAACTAAATGAAGCGACCCTGTCAGGAGAAGAACTGATGCAATGCAGCAAGGAGCTGCTGATGAGGCAAATGTTCTTACATATATATATATATATACATACACACAGAGAGAGAGAGAGAGAGAGAGAGAGGAGGTTGACAACCTCAAGGTGTGAGGAAATACAGAGGAGCCTACAAGGCTCGAAAAGTGCAGTTCTGAGCTGCTAGTACACTTACAAGATGGTAGATGTTCCAGAGTTTCCTCCCACCCTTCAAAGCACTAGCAAGTTTCCGAATAGTCGAAAATGGATGAATTCAAAGACCTGTTACCAGTTATAGTAATTAAAAAAGTATATTTTATACATTTAACAGGAAAATAATGTTATTCTAAATATACAGTTTCCTGATTTTTACATTAAAATTATTTATTTTAACCCCTTCCTTCTCGCTCCCATCAAAATAACGGGGAAAGGCTTCGCCCCCTATTTCTCGTACCCGTGATATTTCCAGGTTGAGGTGTTCAAAAGTAGCGCACCAAAAGGATTAAAAACAATCCATTTCTTATACTCGGAAAATATACTTATATAATATACTTTTATTTTAGATTTGAAACTAAAAAAAATTTCAAAAAAAATTAAAAATGAATATATGTATTGTTCATACACTTATTTTTATATAATTTTTTTGAATAAAAAAATAGGCACTTTTTTACTGTTTGCTTGAAAATTATGCAATCGTTAAGGGGTTAAGCATATCGCAAAGGTTTCAAATTAAGCTTTGTTTGACACAATGTAAATTAAATAAATAATTAAATAAATAAATCAATAAAAGCAATTTTTCTTTGCAGTTTGGTCATGAGATTTCTGACAGAAATGAGATCTGTTGAAACATTTTTTTTTTATTTCAAAGCCACACTATGCCCTAAAAAAAAAAATCATTACAAAAACGAACATCAGTTCAGAGTTTCAGGATATGACAGGGTCGTATAATAAGAGGTTCTACTGTATTTATTTCTGCTCATAATTGATGGAATTTAAACCTTTCGCATCTTTCATTAAGAATGTGTTAATGTCTCTTCCATGATTACACGACACACACGGCAATCCAATGATGATTATAAGGATATTTGAAATACATATGTCATTATATTATTATGAAATTTATAAAGTGTAAATTTTATTGTAATCGATGAAAGCCAATATTGACTACTGCATTAACATTATCTTTCAGAAACGGCTATGATACTGCCCGCCACCTTTTCTAATATCCGACATGCTAACGAAACCAATGATATCAGGAGGAATTTGAGACTAAGGTACCGCAAAGACCCTGCAGAGGAAAATATCAAAGAGTAAGTTAAAAGAAAGCAATTTTTAAATTTTATCACAAGCTGATAGTTTTCCATCTAGTGGCATCTAAGGACCCCCCACCATGTCCCTTCACCCCCTCCCCCCCAAATACCAATAAATAAAGAAATGCAGTTCAAAGTAAAAAGTATTGCATATAAAATATGTTAAATATTATTACTCGTTTTTCCTGTCGCTAGATGACTCACTTGTGGACTATACGTAGAATCTTCTGTTCACGATCCGAATACTCTCTTCAAATTGGCATCCCTGCTTCCAATATAATTAATTTTGAACCTTGATATCGAATTTGATCTCCAAAAATTACAGCTAGACAATTTATTTCCAAAAATGACGTTAACACGCTCCGGTAAATGCGCAGTATAAATATACTCACATACATGCCTCAGAGATATTGCGAGTTCAGTTCCAGACCATCGATAACAATAAAGCGAGTCCTGCGAATTTCTTTTTTTTTATCTCATAGTGCATATAAAAGTTATGTTTACACTATAATGTAGTCTATAAAGTGGCAATGGTATTATTGGTTTATTAATTACCAAAATGTAACATAAGGATTCATAGCCGTAGAGAAAATGGTGCCAACAGACCTACCCAATGTGGGATTGCCACAAATCTTGAATTTGCAAAAACACCTCAATTTCTATGATGTATAATGAAACAGGGTTCACCTGTACATAAAATGCTTTTGCTTCAAATGCAGTAGTAAATATTATGCCTTACATAAATGATGAAAATGTGCACGTCCAAAAAGACTTCTGCACCTGAAATGTGATTTTAAAAGCCGAGTTAAGCCTGTTGTGAAAACTAAGCCAAAGTTCTACACCTGGATTAATGGGACTTGTAATTACATATTTCCAAGTCCACTAAAATCATGCATTGGCTACAGGTGGCTTGCCGCACCCCTCAAATGGGATGGGGCTATTGCCCCCCCCCAAACCTTGAGTCCAGCTACACCACTCATCAAGAATAAACAAGATACAAAACTTGGTGTAGCAGAGCACCAAATGCATTAAGTTAATGGTGAGATCATTAAATGTAGTTTTGGATATGGGAGGACACGCATCAACATGTTTCAGAAAGACAAATGTTGTCCTTACTTGAAAAGTGGCCTAAATGAACTACCATTAATCACTTCAGTAATTAAGGTAATCGCATCTCAGTCCATTTCCGAAGGACAACTGTATCTCAAACTCGTTGATACCTTTAACATCCACAAGGTGTGTTTCATAACATTAACTCAAACAGAACTAATGATTTAATTATACACCAGACATATATATGCTGACAAAAAATATTGTATTTTTGTATTTAATTATTGAATATAATTTACATAAATTGTAATGACTACTTGAATATATTCACATTACAAGACCGAGTTGCATGTCAGATACTGATTCAACAAGCCAGAGTTTTGTTAGGAAATTTGGTAACAGTGTCTTGATATCCCAAGTATCAGTTTCTGCTATACCGAGTATCATACCTTGATGCATCAATCTATACACCCAATGTAAAAACTTCCTTATCATTAAAATCTCAATTTCCATGCAGTACACAATTGTAAACAACACGAAAGATTATATCTCTAAAGGACCTATTACACATAGAAGCTTTCCATGGCAATATTGCATATGTAGAGTGGTGCATGTGGAAAGTTGGTATTAGATACAAGAGCTTTACTACAAGCTTACGAGGCTACAGTGAGAAGAAACTAAATAAACAATAGGTGGCTGATGTGAAATGCAAACTCTGAATAGTAATTCACTTCCAACTTTGCCTAAATATCAGACAACGGTTGAATATCCTTCTCAGGAACTGTAGCAGGCTTTTTCGCCCATTTTAAAGCTATTACACTCTACTGAGCGAGACACTTCCTGCATATACAATGCTAATCTCGAAAGCATATCTATAAAACTTGGATATATATATAAAACAGGACAAACGCTGGAATAGCATGAAATGGTAACATGGCAAAGGCAGCAAAAAATAGTGCATACATTATCTGGCCAGCGTGAGGAAGGCATCCGCAGAAGTGACAACAAACCTTTTGTCAGACCAGTTTCGAATTGTTTCACTACATGTACTTATTTTTTATACATCATACCATACTCACGCAAAACTACCTTCTCATGCACCTCCAGTATACAACCAAACACTTTGAAAGTTTGAAATTCTAATGTATCGTTCTAACCATAAATTAAATTATATTTTAATAAAAATAACTGGCAATAATATTTTGTTTTGGTTTTCTTTATGAATCTGTAGGTACTGTGTTGTATTTGAAACAACGAAGAGCACGAAAACATGTAAAAATTTAGGAGCTGAATTAGCGCCAAAGTTGGCGACTGGTGCACGGATTTGTGTTCGATGCGAGACAGCAGCCATGAGGAAACACTTAGGACACCGCTGCCAGGGTCATGGAATGGACCACAAGACAACACGGTTCACGTTTTTAGCTGTGCCACAGTGCCATGGCAGATGGCAGCGCATGGAAATTCTTGAAATCTGCAACTGTTACTCTGATAGTAGAGCTGATTTCATATTCGTGTAAGCACCAACGAAAAGCTATGTATAGCAAACAAGAAACCACGACTAGATTATTTTTAAAAAAAGTTTTTATAAGCTCATGTAAATGAAATAGAAAGAATTACTAGTAACCCTGTTACAACATAAAATATAAAAATACACATATAATTACTATAAAATATTTAATTATACCAACATCAACAGCTATTTCTGAAGCACGGAGCTACCAAAATAGCTATCATCATTGGCATAACTAAATATTTGACTGCAGTATGCACATATTTTTATATTTTATATCGTTTCAGCATAGTGAGGTGTACATCCTAGTATAAATGTCATACTGGTTTATCTCCTAATGAGCTGTGAGGTAGTTATACACGTTATTCTAAGACAATGCTTGTCTCACTTTGAAATAAAATATAAACAAACGATATATAGATTTCTTAATTTAAATCACATTACCCCAGAGTTCCCATACATCGCAAAATTGAGTCTGAAATCATCAGGGAATTTGAAATTGTTGCCAAAAGTGATGGAAAACAATATTTTTTGGTTAAACCTTGAAAAATGAAGGGAACTTTCCCAAGTTCTGTTGAGAATATGAAGCTATTTTTCCCCAAAACTGAACAAATTCAAGCTTTTGTGGCAATTATTCAGAAAATTTTGTCGGAAAATTGTGGAATTTTTTTCTCCAGTGTGAGTGAGTGAGAACACTATACAAGTGTACACCAAAGCAGGGCTGTCCTGAAGAAAATTATTGAGAGTATGCGGTGCTGTCTTAATTAAAGAGTATTGTAATTGCGGGGTTACTGGATTTAGCAATGTCACCATGCCATGCTGACTGGAATTTGACTGGTCGTCTATCGTCTATACAAGCCTAACGTGGCAGTTGTCGCTTTCATCAGTGTTTCATTCCTCTCATGATTGTACACAGAATATTATTTTGAGGCTTGGTGGATTTAGGGGGGTTTCCTCATTTGTTTCCATTCAAGTTTGTAAATGACTAGAAAAAAAAAGAAAAAAGCCGAACTTTGTTGGAAGTTGTCCAAAAACCAGCAAATACAAAAACTTTTTTGAGACCTTGAGAGTATGCGGTGCGTACCCTGTATTTTTCAAAATTTCTTGAGAGTACGCGGCGCATACAGCGCGTACCCTTTCGGGACAGCCGTGAACGTAAGTAATCTATACTACGTAAGGCTGCTGGTACTAGCATCTTACCATCACCAGCAGAATCCGAATCAAATAGCAACTCTAAATCTTAAAAAAAAGGTGAAACTATATAAAGTTCGTAAATTACTATGTAATTTATTACCTATTTACAATAGTAGGCAAAATGAAAAGGTTCAGGTGTCACCAAGGAGAATCAAGTCAGGCAGACACACTTACACATTGTCAGTAATCCTGTTAATATGCCTTGCATACACTCTTGTATAACACGACTGTTTAATTTAATCATAATTATTTTAAAAAGTATAAGCTTAAAGTCGACGAGGTTAAATAAGTGAGACGATGATAATAAACTGAAAAAAATACTTTGTAAAAAATGCTTTAATATGGAAATTTCGGGAAACATGTCCATTATTTACATAGAGATGATGTACCCCACAAATGTTTGCAACAGATCCCCAGTTTAAAAATTATTGGCCTTGGCAAATCAAACCTGGCAACACAGAGTGTATATTCTATACCAGAAAGATTGATTTTTTTTTTTACAATGAATGTTGTACTGAGCAGGGGTCTACAGTAGGAACTGACAAATAGATCGGTTTGCCGCTCAATCAGGGGCCCAATTTATTCACGTTTTCATAAATTGGCATTGGCAGCTAATAGAGAAAACTGAAAATCATCAGTCAATCGGCCGATTGCATTAGCCATCACTCGATGTTACATTCCTCCACCCTTGATAAAAATCAGGGAAATAGATCACAATTTTCTATCCGCAAGCACCTTTTACATTTTTGTAAATGTATCAAATAATGTCATTTTCGTATTTTAAACTTTTTCTCTACGGCCTACTGGGATGGAAGATTGCTATTTATGGGACTTATTTTTCTCTAGGTCCAAAATTGTCTGAACGGTAATGAATTAGGTTTCGGGCACCGCTCTTCCACAAGTGAAAAGCATCAGATTTCGCCTTTTCTTTGTCTCATTCCTTTGTGATTCTTAATGGGTAGTTTCAATTTTTTCTTTATCTAAAAAGATGGTGTTTCAGCCAAATTTTGTCGTTGGTCGATCTCTAGCTTACAGTTTTTGGAGAAACCTAAACCACTGTTGCAGAGGGAATTACTAAACTACATGGACAGTAATAAGGCAAGCACTCAAGGATAGTATTGGGACTCAAACCAGGATTAATGGTGGAAGAGACCAATGCATTACCACTACATAGCAATGGACCTGCCTTCTTCCAATAAATCCAAACCTCTCAAGACCTAGGGCAGTCTTTCTTAACCTATATGAAGCCACAGCCTGGTAAATTCTGTTTCACAAGACAGGGGCATCGGTAAATTCGTCTTTTTATAAGAGGGCCTGGTCTCAATATATTTACTCCTACCTTCCATTTTTTTAAAGTTCACACATTAAACTATAAATATGAATAATTA
The DNA here is from genome assembly GCA_006491805.2 of Dysdera silvatica. Lineage (NCBI taxonomy): Eukaryota > Metazoa > Arthropoda > Arachnida > Araneae > Dysderidae > Dysdera > Dysdera silvatica. Next base: position 19,246,562 of record QLNU02015003.1, on the reverse strand, counting down.
ATTATGGCATAATCATAAAGGGTGTCGGTACACTCCTTCTATTACTACACCCTTTTGCAGTTCACTTCTTTGCGGACTGGCCACTGGCATTTGTAACACTGTGATGTGACTTCGTTCAGTTTTAACCCGGGAGCAGGCACGCAGGGTGTTTCACACCTTACAATTTGTGAAAAGAAACGTCCACCCTTGCTTCTGAAACTGGCCAAACTCTTTCCTGTTGCCTTCAAAGTCACAATCTTTGGGGTAGGGTGACAAAGTGGAAATTCCACTTATTGTTCCCTGTAAAATTGGACGTTTTTAATGAAATAATGCTATATAATCAGATGGGGGGTAAAGCACCCCACGCACGTTCTCATGTTCCTCTAATCTGCAGGCCTGCTCACGGGTTAAGAACAGAGGATCCAATAGGTAGCCTCAATGACTGGTAATCTTTGCGAGTTTGATAGCGTAAGGATGGCAAGACTCATGCAGGGCTGGGGCCTACAGTTTTCCGAGGAATCCGAACCTCTTAAGGCCTAGGGAACCGACCCCCAGACTACAATGAGCAGTTAGTCAGCGGGGGTTTTTTAGCACCCTTGGGAGGTAAACACAGACTAGGTGAACACATTATCACTGCACGGCCTGCACAATGACCGACGTTTCGATTGAAGAGAAAACAGTTGTATTTACAGGAGTCATACGCTGCAAACACGATCTTTAGCCATTTGATTCCAATGACATAAAGAAAAAGAAGAAAAAAGACTCGAAATTACAAATATCTTTCTTTTATGCAAAAGTAAGTATTTACACATTTTTTTCGAAAAACATTTAAACAGATAATTAATCATACATTAATTGGTTTGGCCACTCTGCGGTAAATTAACTCTTCTCTTCCATTTTCTTTAGCAACGATCCTGGCAACAGTAAACAAGTAGTCACTTAACCTAAATCAAAGTGGAGAAAAAAATATTAATTAATAAATTATGCTAATTATTAACAACATGATTAATTCAGGAGATCTGAACCTCACATCATTGAGAAAGGGATTTTTAGAACTGGATCAACAACTTAAAGTGGCCTCTTAATTACAAAACAAAGCTTACTTAAAATTAAAAGAACAATATTCACACTTTTTTTTTTTTTTTAAATTGAAGAAATTTGGTGCTAATTTACATTTGCACACAGAATTCTTCTAAAGCAGGGGTCACCAACTATATGCCAAGGGGCACACATGGAAGAAATTATACAGGCTGTCTACAGATCTGGAAAACCTGGAAAAGTCAAGGAACTTTTTCTGACTGTAAAGTCAGAGAAATTTGAAATACAAAGGCCCAAGTCAGGAAAATTTGAAATTCATTGTTATAATAAATAACTTATTAAAATAATTTTTCTGAACTATGCTTTTCGTACCACATTGCATACTGAAAATTTTGAAAAACTTGTACTTTTGACTAAACTTCTTCCAAAAGTTACCATTTTGCACCAAAACTAATATAATTTATATAAAATTATTAAGCCCATATATTTCTCAGGAGAAAATGTTTGCCAAATATATAACTAAAACTTGAAAAACAAAAAGTGTTTTTAGCTAAATTATCCAATCTGTAAGGAATTTTGATCATACAAATCTCTTTTCCTTTAAATAGTCTATATTCATACACACTTTAAATAGAATAAAAGATGAAGCATACACTTTACGAATATAAAGTTAAAATTTTTTATAATGCACTTAGGAGCACAAAAGGGCCAAATGGAAATGTTGCTGTAAATATTTAATTAGTGCAAGTTTTTAGTGTAAAGAAATACACTTTTTAATACAGCTTTTGAATTTGTAAATTTACTTTAATTGAGTTATAAATGGCTTTGGAGTTTGTGTTAGTGGATTTTATGGTCTTAGAAACTTGTTTTTATTACACAAATTTTAATGCGTTGTGTGTTGTTTACTGTAATTAGCGACTTGAAATCGATTAAGACTTGGTCTGGTAACCTGGAAAAGTCAGGGAAGTTTGAAACAGAATTTGGGTAGACACCCTGATTATGTTTTAAAAAGAAACTAATTTGTTTTCCAGTTTGTGCACTTGCACCACATAGTTACAAGATGGTACGAGAAATGGGGGGGATATATTGTGTGTTCATGCTCAGTTGGCATGTGATACCGTTAGCTGGTTTTTCACGCGGGAAAAACCAGTTCCTCCAAGACGGCCTTCCCTAAACTGCAATGGACTAACCCGTCTGCTAACGGTATCACCCGCCAACTGAGCACGAACGCACAATACACCCTTCAGCAAAAAAAAAAACACCATTAGGAAATTATCTGTTTTTATTGAAATTAAATGTACATCCAGCACATACACAGGTAAGGAAATGATAAAAAATTCAAGGCCGTAGGACCCATCAATGGCTAGGAATTGCACATTAAATGTTCAAATCAATAGTTGGCGAAATACCCCACCTGGCGGCGATGCATGCTCTTATATGTCTAGGTAAAGAGTGATAAAGGTTCCTAATGTCATTTTGCAACATATTCTGCCAGGCATTCCTCACTTGTCACTCCAGATCTGGTGGTCCACGATGTCCCTTGTATATTCGATGGCCAAAGGTCTGGTGACTAGGGTGGGTCGAATTTTCAAAAATTGCTCGAATCGAAACGTAATAATGCGGAAACGTTGCTACTCATTAAGATAAATACAGTGCAAAAAGAAATTTTGGAATCGAATATCTTCAAGTCGCGAGTGACCCTCAAAATTTGAGACATTTGCCAAAAATTGTCCTTTTTTAAGAAATTTTGAATAGTGCCTTAAATTGGTCGGATTATCATGAAACTTTAATTATAACCATAAATAAAAACAACCTAGCCGGAAATATTACTTTGACGGACGAAAATACCCCCAAAAGGATTGGGCAGGGGGTTGCTTTAGGACGAAAATTGGCCAAAATTGTGAATAAAAATTGAACATTGTAGAAGCGTTCATGACTTCAGAAAAATAGGCCAAGAAGACTGTTCGATTATCTATTGCTGTGCAGCTCTTCGCCTGTTTGCATTCCACATTCAGTGTAAAGGAAAACGACTCAGAACTTAACAGGGAAGGTAGCCGCACTTTGACTTCCACTGATGCCCTTCCCAACCAACCAACCTTAGCTGGACGTGGGAAATTACTAATTTTGTGATTTGATTTGGTTCTCCATGAATTGGACCTAGTTTTCAAATATTGGCATTTGGCAGCAAGAAAGCAAAGTTTCTTAGATGAAACCACCTCTGCTGTCTATGCTGTCATACTTTGATCGCTGCTTCTATGATTAGTTTCAAGGTATGTTTAACTGCCAGAGTGTGACATGGAAATTCATCTATGTCGAAAGTTGGTATCTGATTGGAATGAACAAGGTCTAAGATTTCCTCGGATGTTCCAGAGGCTAGAAGTGGAGGACAGGTAATTTTCGTTGATCACCAAGTTATCAACCCAGTGTAGTCTTTTGCATCAAAATTTAAATCAGGAGTGATGAACGTACATACGGATCTGCATTTCTCTGGTATTTCCCTGGCTTTTAAAATGCACCTTAAAGCAAACTCTCTGACATGCTGTCTTTCGTCCTTCACCATAGCCAGAAAAAATTCTCTGGATGGGCAATGAAAGCATTGTTTTGGATTACTGGATCAATGATTGTTTTGAGATGATCTGGTAAATATCGGGAATCCTGAATACACTGAAACACATGTTTTGGGCCTTGAAATATTGCTGGTTGGGTTTTGATTGTGAACCATAGAGGTGAGTATACTTTCAGGATGAACGTTGTGATATGAAGAAGGTTTGAAGATGGGTCTGAGGAAGCAACGTATAGTCTAAGGACTCTATTAGCCATTGTCAGCCACCTGAAATGGCTGAGCAGTCCAGTTTTACAAATGGCAAGATCTGGAGGAGAAACACCTGAGTGGATGGCCAGTGAAATTTCAAGCAAACATTTATCTTTGCTTAGGATATCTTTCTTCATTTTTGGAAGTATGCACTGAATTCCAGGAATTCTGCCATTGGTAATTTTTCGCATCTCTGAAGGTGCTTTCCGATAGGTTCAGAGTACGACTACGGGGCATTTGTTTTGCCATCTAACTTTTCAATGAAGTGCCTCAATGGCAACTCATTGAAGTGGAGCATACAGATGGACCACTGTAAAGGAATTTTGACAGAAATTTCTATAAACCTAATGGCTCCATTTTTCCACCCAGTGTTTGTGTTTGTTCCATCGCATCCAATGCCTTCTTTGCCCACCTTAAGAATCTTCTTCTGGCTATGGTGAAAGACAGCATGTCAGAGAGTTTGCTTTGAGACATATTTTAAAAGCCAAGGAAAAACTAGAGAAATGCAAATCCTTACATGCGTTCATCATTCCTGATTTTAATTTTAATGCAAAAGACTAGACAAGGTGGATCATCTAGTCATCAACGAAAATTACCTGTCCTCCACTTCTAGCATCTGAAATATCCAAAGAACTCTTAGACCTCATTCATTCCAAGCGGATACTAATTCTCGACATAACGAATTTCCATGTCACACTCAGGAGGTTAAACTTACTGTGAAACTAATCACAGAAGCAGCAAGCAAAGTATGTGGCGGTGACAGCAAAAATGGTTTCATCAGAGCAACTTTGCTTTCTCGCTGCCAAATGTCAATATTTAAAAACAAAGTCCAGTTCATGGAGAATCAAATCACAAAATTAGTGATTTTCCATATCCAGTAAAAGGTTGGTTGGTTGGTAACGGCGTCAGTGGAAGTAGAAGTGTGGCCACCTTCCCTGTTAAGTTCCGAGTCATTTTCCTTTTCACTGAATGTAGAAGGCAAAGGGCGAAGAGCTGCACAGCAATAGTTAATCAAACAGTCTACTTAACCTATTTTTCTGAAGTCATGAACGCTTCTACGGTGTTTTGTTTTTTTCACAATTTTGGCCAATTTTCGTCCTAATGCGACCCCCTGCCAGCTCCCTTTGGAGTATTTTCATCCGTCAAATTATTATTTCCCGTTAACTAGTTTCTAATTACTGTCACAACTGAAGTTTCATGATAATCCAATGAATTTAAGGCAGTTTTCAAAATTTTCTAAAAAAAAAGGTCAATTTATGGCTAATTTCTCAAATTTTGGGGGTCATGTGTGACCTGAAGATATTATCCGATTCCAAAGCTTCATCTACAATGAACAGAGGTGGGTGAATCCTGTTCCAGAGTGAAAGTATTGTATCAGAATTGTACAAAATCTTTAACCAAATCAGCAAACAATTCTGCCCATCTATCAACTCAGTTGGTGCAAGATATTGCACTACCCTATACTATATATACCTGTTTAAGTACTTCAGGGTCATCTCATCAACTTCGTTTTCTCGCACCAAGCACACTAACCTAAAAAATTAAAGATAAAAATTAATATATACAGTAGAACCTCCCTATAATGAACTTCCGTATAGTGAAATTTTCTATATAGCGAAGTTTTGGTAAATCCCCATGGTCATTATACACGAAAGTGTTTTTATATAACGAATTTTTTAACTACTAAAACAGAAAATCGAGTGGTCACGTCAGTGACATCGGGTTCCCTCATACCATGAGAACACAATATGGTTTTAAGGTAAGTGGCAAACGAACAGAATGAGGCACATCTAAGGAACTCTAAACTCCCTAATAAAGAGTTTTCCTAAGCACACATATCTTTACCTGATTGCCCCATACAGTGCGAAACTGCTAGGCTAGAAACAGGTCCCACTTGTCCTTGAATACATTGTATTATTTGAATAGTATTATTTGTCGCGCTTTTTTGCTCGTTTCATTACCAGAAATCCAGACCTTGCAAATTTCCCACAGGGGTGCTAACACTTTTATGATGAATCAACATCACCATTTGTTGTGCAGCAGGATATTAGAATTTTTTTGCACAAAAGCATGAATGTGTATGAAAGAAGCATTAAATACGTTTTCATTTTAAGGTAAGAATTGTTCAACTATTTTTTTTTTTATACGCATGTATATTTCACTCCTAAAAACATCTATTTTTAAATGGTTGAATGTTATTTATGAGAAACAGTCGTTAACTGGAAAATGGGATTTTAATTGTGGTATCATATTGCACTGCCCTGGTTCATGAATACATCGTTTCCACATAGCGAATTTCCTATATAACGAATTTTTTTTTATGGAACCGTCGATTTCATTATATGGAGGTTCTACCATATATACATATACACAGTGAATATAAATTTTGGCCATCATGATTACCTCTAAATCTTCACTTTTTCATGATTCACACTAGAACCTAATATCTGGCTCATAATAGCCCGAGAAAATAAAATTCGCCCTGCACTCAAACAGGGTTCAAACCAGCAACCTCTGACTTACCAGCCCAGTGTCTTGACCATTGGACAGCCATGCAAGGCTCATTTCTTGTATCTATATGTCAAACAAAGGGATCTCCTCGAGTAATTTTAAGCTGGGTTTGAAGGAAACAAGCCTTGTGTCTACCTCTCCACTTTTTCAAACTCCACACTGGAATGTAATTTTTCTTTCCTCTTAGTACTAATATTGGCCATGTATATAAACCATGTATTTATTATTGTTTCACAGATAAACCATGAAAAAATGTCGAATAAGACCTAACCACAGTGATTATTTTTGCAGCATACACTCTCCTTAAAATTACTTAGGATAATCCCTTCGATTAAAAAATTTCTGTGTCTAAAACTGATAATGAATACCTTCAGTTTAGCTCAGTTTAATTGACAAGTTTTGCACATAGACTGATAGTACTAAGTCGAGAAGTAATATGTACCAGTTTGTGTTTTTACGGCGCAAGAACAGCAAAGGTTATGTTGTGCATGGACCTACAGTTTTCCGAGGAATTTAAACTTCTAATGCCAGGCGAGCCAAACCCCAGACCATGGTGGGTAGAAAAACGGCATGCATTCTAAGATACAATTGGGACTCAAACCCAGGTTGACGGCATGATAGATGAATGCATCACCACTGTGGCACCGTAGAGCAGTTCATCTACGTTCTTCCGAATAATCCGAACCTCTAACGGTTTCCGGAATCAATCCTAAGCTACAGTAAATGTGTAATGTAGCTAGTGAACGTTCTTTTTCTTTCTTGGCAGCATTCACTAAATGATTATTTAACGATGTGAAAATCATAGTTAGGTTAGTAATTTTTTCATGGACAAAAATGAAACATTTGTAAGATGGTCATTCATGGGAGAAAAATCTCAAATTTAGCGGAAGTTTAAAAAAAAAAAAAATCGTGGAAAGAGTGTGCGGCTAATTTATATTAATTAGCGACAAAATCAACTAGGCCTAATATAAATTTATTATAATTTAAAAAGGCAATTTCCTTGCAAATAATTCACTTTAAAGCAGTCTTCTTATATTAGAAATATCTCACTCCAAAAACTCATCATACCCACGTTTCGTCCACACCTTGCCCATTAAATTTTATGGCCTGTCAGTACCCTGGGGAAAGAATACCATACGTCACGGTTACTCAGCAATTTTTAACTAATCGCCTTCTGCCGACAACCTGATCGTCCCCCAAAAATATATCTGTTCTCATAATTTTGAAACAGTTCTGTAACTAGACTCCTACGACTCAGACATACTTCCATCAATAGCTTGGCGTTGTATTTCATTAACATGTAATCTCCTATGCTAACCCGAATTTATTCTGTGCCAATAAAGATGCCTAGTATTATACAGCGTTTCATCTCAATCTATCGAATAACAATTTACAACATGACTTCAATTACATCAGTCAACTGAGGAATCTGGTTAAACAGACCCGATATTAGATTATCATAACCTCTGTCTTAATGGTAACTGATATCTTTAATTGTAACACGAATAGTAAAAAAAATCCCATAGCTAAACAGCAATACAAATAACTATTATGTTACTAAGTAAGCATTATATGGTAGGATTGCAGGTGACATTGTCCAAGGACAACTGTAGATAGTAGCAAACAATATATTAGTTGCTTTTTATTTACACATATGCTTGTAATGAAATTTAGTTGATAAATTATGCACAATAAGCCATTATCAACATTAAGTAGTAGCAATATCATCATATTGAACTTTTGCGACGAAAGTGTTACAACTCAAAAAATCCCAATCTTCAAAAAACAAAAAAAACCTGTTTCTGGCTGAATTGAGGGACGTTGTGTTCATCTAATGACATATGCCAACTAGCAGAACCAGGAATAACTTAAGGCCTAACATTTTGCACGGGAGGATGCAGAACTGTTTTCTGCATCCGGTTGTAACATTAAGTCAATTTCACCGAATTTTGAGTTGTAACACTTTCGTTGCAAGGGTACGGTTATCATTATCAACAACCATTTTCAATCCACTGGAGGATGGAGGTTTCTCTATTATCACACACACATCATATGATGAAAGAAATTCTGAAGAATTAGCCTTAAGCGCACCATGTTGGTAGTACCACAGTAGTACTTACAGTTTAACAATAGTTCCGACCCTCAATCACCAGAGCAAAAGTCTTGCCGTATGGTAAGACTCGTTGTGTCACCCTCCTACAATGTGACAGCTACCGAGGCTGTTTCAAAATGACGATCTGTCGAAAGCTGATATTCTTGGCAGAAGACAGCTATGTAACAATAGCAATATATATATTTTTTACTGTTAATGAAAGATAGGTAAAATTATATTGTCATTTATCAGAATGAAAACGAAGTAACGTGAAAAATTATGTCTCCATCTATCGATACCAAAAGGAAGTATAATTACACACAAGTTTGAAAAAATAGTCTTTCTCAATTTTCAGGCAAAAAAAAAACTTCATATGGATCATTTACTACAATTTTGTCGTTTCATCATTATAGTGATGAACGGAATTCTGAAGTGTTCGCTTAACGCTTAAACAGTGGGGCAATGCAAAATAACTATTACACACATAGTTTATATATATTTTCCTGTCGAATTCCATTCAGAAGGTTTTCTGGTGATGGAAGCATTAAAGTTATTCAAATACGAAAATTAATCAAAAAATTATAATAGAAATTAGACAATAACAGAAAAAAGATCTAAAATTCATCAAATTATATGAGAATTGTTCACAAAGAAAAACAATTGCTCAACAATTCATTCATCAAATTGCTGAAAAACTTTAAAATTTAAGGAATCATTGAAAAACTTTAAAATTAATGGAAAACATCATGCAAATTTGCACTGTGATAAAATTACGGCTCTAATCATAGTGAGTCCTTAAACAAACGACTGACTGGAAATCATTAAATTATGTGAAAAATCATCATCTGGGTCATTCACCAATCATTAAATGATACAAAAAATAGTTCAATAAATCATTTAGTGAAAGATTTTGCTAACCCCTACCAGCAATATGGAATACGCACACACTCAGGGCCCGATTAAAACATATGGGGACTGCAGGCACAGTATTAGTTGGGGCCCCCTCCCCCCTAACAAATTTAGAAAACAGTCTGGAAGCATATTAAAAAATAAGTACTCACATATACTCATTCTAAAACACCTCAGATTTTTAGTAAACTATCCAAAATAGCCCAAAAAATAAACTTTTACCTAAAACTTTTCTAGATACTGATCAAAAGTGAGCAATAAAGTCAGCAAAAAAAAAATGGGGCCCCTTCCAATTGGGGGCCCTAGTGGGCCTAGTTGGTAATCAGGCCCTGCACACACTATGAGTATAATCTATAAGTTACACACCACAAATATGATATATGTAAGGGCTACAAACATGTGGCACACAAAATATAACTGAAATACTGAAAATAGTGACACTTAATATAGAAATTACACAATAATTTTTGCCACCCACGTTTAAGTAGCTCAAACTAGAGCTTTTTTTATATTTGGAGAAAAAGAGGCGCCGTCCTCATCCTGGATTCGAACCAGGGTCCCTGCGTTGAGCCCGCGGTGTCTTGGCCTACTAGATGAATGAGGACAAGAACAAACGCATTTTTCTCCATATATGAGGATGTAAGATATTATTACCCTTCACAGGGATAACACAATTACCAAATAATGGTCAACACAGAAAAGCCTCCGGGATGAGATTTTGTGATTTTTTTCTTGGGGAATTTATTACATAATACCTCTTTTACCACCCATGTTTAAATAGCTCAAACTAGAGCCGGTGGGTTTTTCTTTTCTTTTTTTTTTTTTCTTTTTCTCCAACTATAAATAAAAAGCTCTAGTTTGAGCTATTTAACCATGGGTGGTAAAAAAAAAATATTGTGTAATAAATTCCCTCACGAAAAAACTCACAAAAATCTCGCCCCGGGAGGCTTTTTTGTGTTGACCATTATTTGGCAATTGTGTTATCCCTGTGAAGGGTAATAATATCTTACATAATATAGAAAATTATAATCATAGAAATTATTGTAATTAATATTCAGAAATCATTAAAATTTAATTTTAAAAATCACCTTCGTTCTGCACGTCGGCATACTGCACGAGCTACGTGAAGAGAAGCACTAGCTGGTCCACCTGACTATTCAATGAAAGTTATAAGTATCAAAAAGTTATAAATTCAAACAATAATCAGAAACTGCAGAAATCTATCCTTGTGTCTACCGAAATTATAGGTGTCTTATTGGGATGGCTGATCATCTGCGTAATGGTAAATGTGTTCCTCGTTTTAATAATTGAATGAAAAAGCTTCGAAAGTGAAATATAATGTAAAAACTGCGGAAACATCTATCTTTGTGAAACACTGGTATCGTGTCATGGAATACTCTCAAAACACGTCCAGCGAATAAGGGAAGGGGCAGCGATGCGTGACGGAATATATGTAACATCCTCCGAAAGGTAACGATGTTTGATTTTTATTATTCGAATAGTCTTGGACTGCTGACGGAATTTGACATTGAAATTTAGTGCTTCGTGGCATTGTATTGTCATAGAATTAAAGAAAAACAGAATAGTCATAATGTACTTTTTTTTATTAAGGAGAGATATTGAACACATATTTTAAAGGAGTTTTTATCTTTTGTTGGGAAATCCAAACTTAGTAAATTGTCACACGGTTCTACTTAAAATTGTCGATTTTATTCATAGTGGGTGTATAAACCGGCTATATGTATTAATTGTATTAAGGACTTTGTTGGATTTAGTGTTTTAACTAATTTTAACTATCTGTATTTTTAAATATTTTTAAATTTTTGTATTATCCAAATGTTACATCAACAACGTCTATTCGCAATCATATACATGATTGCTCATTTATATTTTTGTTGAATTAATGAAATTTTAACCGTGTAGTTTTTAATTAGAGATATTTTAACAGAACGATGGGTACTAATCAAATTGATAGTGAATTGATGCTCCAAATATTGCATGAAATAAAAGAAACTAAAACACAGATTGGATTAAATAAAAAAGATATTGATAATAAAACAGATTCTCTTCCGTTTGAAATAGATCTTTCAAATATAGCTATAAATTCAATTAAGGAAGACCAAGAAAAATTAAAAGAAATATGTGAAAACATTATAGCAACAAATAATCAACTTGAAAAGAAAATAATTCAATTATCTATAGTAGTTAACAAACACATTAATAACTACAATATTGATTACAATAATATAGATAAAGAAATAAGCCAGTTTCATGAAAACCTTTACAATATAGAGCAAAGATTAGACAATACACAAACATATGGAATGAAGAAAGATATAATATTGGACGGTTTAAAGATAAAACAAAACGAAAATTGTACTGAAGAAATAATATCAATAAGTAAGAAACTGGATCTACAATTTACTGAAGATGGCATTGAAATAGCACACAAATTATAGATGAACTAACAAGGTAAAAGTAAATTATTAATATGATTTATGAAAATTGAAAAAAAAAATGAATTTTGGAATCAAAGAAAAAATATAAAACTCAGAGCAGAGATGGATTCAATGCAGCTCAAAGATAAAATCTACATAAATGAACATTTAATAGAAAAAAATGCACATATATTTAGAGAGGCAAGATCTTTTCAAAAGCAATATAATTGGAAAGTTATTTGAACATCAAAAGGACGAATAAAAATGAGGAAAGATGAAAACTCTGAAATAATCGAAATAAGAAATATTACTGAATCAAGTAATTTATGATCTAATATAATTAACAAAAATTATAAAATTAAAAAATTATCAAACAATTTAATTTTAAATAAAAAGAAAATGGTAACTAAACAAAAAATGGAAAAAAGATTAAAAACAAATACAATTCCACGAAAGAACATAATAAAAAAAAATATTTCCCTAATATATATGAATGCGAATAGTATGAATAATAAAATTGAACAGATAGAAGAGATAATATGAACCTGACAAAATGAAC
>QLNU02015003.1:19184943-19234124 GCA_006491805.2 Dysdera silvatica | reverse complement strand
GATCAATATTTTCATTTCTCATTTCTGGCATTAGCTCTTTCCTGAGCATTTTTTTTCTACCTAAAAAATAGTTCAGTGGCAAAACAGATTTATTTAGGAAGAAATGAATACCTCTAACATGCATTTTACAAAAAATGCAAATTCTTAAAAAAAATAATTATTGCTCTCAGGCAATATTACGCATTCGTGCATTCACTTCCGTTACATATTGTGGAACATTTGGAAATAGTTCATTCACTTCCGTTACATAGTGTGGAACATTTGGAAATAGTTTTCTTCGGTGTGAAACGCAGATGCAATTCATATTTAATGCACATTAATTTTGGGGTACCTTTGTAGCTTGTTACTTTGCATGCCTTTTTTTTTTTGAGAGAGAAAGAGAGAGAGAGTAGCATGGCCAATGACTTACACAATTTTTCAAATATCAGGGCTGGACATAGCTACAACTGGTCCTATTTTCCATTTTGCTGCAGTTTCTACATTGCCCGCTGCACTTGGTTTGACACGTTTTTTTACCAAGCCTAAGTGCTATTTTCAGCTAGAAATAAACAGTTGGCAGTGTTTTTTTCCAAAGCAGCTGCCACAGCATCTTACTTATGGAGCAACCAGCTTGTTACACATGCTAAGTCAAACAAGTGAAAGCAAGCCTCAAGTACAACCTTTTGGACTCGACGTGGAAACGATGAAGAGCCAGCAACATGTTTAATGAACTAAAAGCACCAATAAATTGGTTCTATAAAAATATAAAAGGTGGACATGGAACATCAATATCTGTATTCAACTCTTTGCTAAATTGTATGAGTGACACAGTGGGTTTTGCTTCAGAAAATGTGTTCATCATCAGAGCAACTTTTTGGTCAACCCGTCTTATAATTCGTAGATCTCGTGTATGTACATTTGCTTTTTTTCTCTTAATATGTTTACGATCTTCTTTCAACATTTCTTTGTCAGCGTTTAGATTACAATGAATGTTTCTGTTTGATCTAAATGTTCTCATTAAATTCCTCGAAAATCCCTCGTTCTGTTATTATTCGTTCTTCTAAAGGAATAGTTACAAATTAAAACAATTCCAAATGAAACATGATTTATTTCTAACAGTTCGTTGTTGCTTATTATTGGATAATAATAATACACACACACACATATATATATATATATGGCCTGCAAAAGGGTTGCTGGTATCTAACTGGAAGGAGACCCACACGCTGAACGTATGTGACGATGTGTGGAACCGGCCAGGCCAGTAACCTAGTGTCCTACCCCGCCTTCAAGTGGTGCAGGCTGAGCTTTCTATTTATGTGGCAAATTAATATTTGCTGCACGGATAGAAAGGCGGAAGGGGAGGGCTAATTCACCAACCCGTCTAGCCAGCGTGGTGAAATTATGGCTAATTCCTCCATTATGTTGACACACCAGAAACCATGGCCCCTAGTCTCCAGGTGCTGGAGTGCTCCTGATCAAGGCAGCGGTCAGTGTGGCATGAAAGCAGGGGGTGCTAAGAATCACTGGAATGGCCCAGGCTGCCGTTTGTTATTGACCTTGGCAACGTATAATGGACGATCCCTTGCTTCTGAAGCAAAACTTCAGGAATTGGAAGAGGAACTAGACAAGATCAAATGGGACATTGTAGGACTCAGTGAAGTTAGAAGAAAAGGTGAAGAGTTGGTGGAACTGAAAAGCGGACATTTGTTTTATTATAGAGGAACGGAAACTGGAAGAACAAGTGGTGTTGGCTTCTTAATCAACAAAAGAATTAAAGACTGTCTTCTGGAAGTTGAAAGTACATCAGATCGAGCAGCGAGGCTTGTTGTTCAACTAACCCAGCGATACCAACTTCAAATAGTACAGGTATATGCACCAACATCAAGCCATACCGACGAAGAGGTTGAAGAATTTTATGAAGAAATCAAAGAGTTACACACCAAAGGGAAACAACATATCAAGCTCATCATGGGGGATTTCAATGCAAGAATTGGACAACAGGAACAAGGAGAGACATCGGTTGGTAAATACGGATATGGGGAAAGGAATGAACGTGGCGATCAACTCATCGAATTTGCAGAAGCTGAAAACCTTAGCATCATGAATTCATTTTTTAAGAAGAAACCGCAAAGAAAATGGACATGGAAACACCCAAATGGGGGAACTAGTGAAATTGACTATATCCTGGCAAACAAGAAATCAATTATTGAAGATTGCAGTGTACTGAACAGATTTAATACTGGAAGTGATCATCGAATGGTGAGATGTAAAGTGCACTTAAATACTAAATTAGAACGACAGAAGCTCATTAGGAAACAAGTATGTAAGAGGGTGGATTTAAAGAAATTAAAAGAAAATACCGAGGCATTCAAGTTGGAATTAAAAAATCGCTTTTCTGCACTGGAAGGACTTATTGAAGAAGTTGACATCTCAGAAGCAAATGAAAACATTGTTAAGACAATAATTGAAACTGCTGGGGAAATTGGTGGTGTAATATGTAAAAAGCAGAATAGCAAATTATCTGAGAAGACGAAACAACTCATGAAAAGGCGAAGACTTATGAAGGTGGACAATCAAAATACCAGTCGCAAGATCGAGTATGTAGAACTTTGCAAAACTTTGCGCAAAAACATGAAAGAAGATATAAGAAAATTCAATTGTGAGTTAGTAAGGAAGGCCATTGAAAGCAACAAGAGCCTTAGGGTTGTTAAAGGGAGTTTGTCTATTGGGAAGAAACACATCATTGCATTAAAAGGAGAGGATGGCACTGTAACAAGAAATAGGGAAGAAATACTTAGAAGAGTTGAAGAATTCTACAGAAAGCTGTATGAGGGAAACAGTGGATTAAACGAAGACTCTGAGATAGTCGAAGGAACAGCTCCTAAAATCTTAAAAGAAGAAGTAGCATTTGCAATAAAAAGTATGAAGAAAGGAAGATCCCCTGGCGATGATGGCATTACATTAGATATCTTAAAAGAAGCTGGAGAACATGTAGAAGACATACTCGCAAAATTCTTTACCAAATGCCTCAACAGTGGTAACATACCAAACCAATGGGATTCTGCAACAGTAATTCTTTTGCATAAAAAAGGTGATAAAGAGGATTTAAAAAATTACCGACCAATTAGCTTGTTACCTGCTATTTATAAAATCTTCACAAAAGTGCTAACACATCGCCTGCAGAAAAAATTAGATGCAGCTCAACCAAGAGAACAAGCTGGATTTCGAAGTGGATTCAGTACAGTGGACCATATTCAAGTATTAAGAGAATTAATTGAAAGAACACATGAATATGAACTTCCATTGTGTGTGGCATTTATTGACTATGAGAAGGCCTTTGACTCTATTAAAACATCAGCAGTCATCAACTCTTTAAGATCAGCAGACATCGAGGATGTGTACATTGACATGGTGAAATGTGTGTATAAAAATGCAAGTGCAAAATTTCGGTTACATAAAGATACCGAAGCTATCAAAATTGGTAAAGGTGTGAGGCAGGGAGATACCATTTCTCCAAAACTTTTTACTTCAGCTTTACAGATGATTTTTCAGCAGATAAATTGGAATAACAGGGGAATAAAAATAAATGGTGAATATTTAAATCATTTGCGGTTTGCTGATGACATTGTTATTTTTTCAACGAACCCATCAGAACTCCAAGACATGGTACAGGAGCTCTCAACTAGAAGTAAAGAAGTTGGACTCAAGATGAACCTACAAAAAACTAAGATCATGTTCAATAATTTCGTAGAGGAAACAAAAATACAAGTTGACAACATTGAGCTAGAAATTGCTGATTCATATATTTACCTTGGCCAGCTGATTTCAATGGATGGCAACATTATGAAAGAACTCAACAGACGTATTAAACTTGGCTGGAGTGCATTTGGAAGAAACAGTTTTATCCTGAAGGGGAAATTGCCTTTGTGTCTAAAAAGAAAGGTCTTCAACCAGTGTGTATTGCCAGTCCTCTCTTATGGATCAGAGACATGGAGTCTAACAGTTGGAGCAATACGAAAGTTACAGACAACGCAAAGGAGCATGGAGAGGTGCATGCTTGGAATAACTAGGAGAGATCGAAAAAGGAACACTTGGGTGAGAGAGCAAACTAGAGTAGAGGACATCATTGTTAAAGTAAAAGGGCTGAAATGGCGATGGGCTGGGCATATTGCAAGAAGAACTGATCAACGATGGACAACAGAAATTCTGAACTGGATTCCAAGAGACCACCGAAGACCTAGAAAACGTCCTCAAACTAGATGGGTGGATGAAATAAGAAAACAGGTTGGGGTGACGTGGAAGCGAATTGCTCAGGATAGACTTGTGTGGAAAGCATTTGGAGAGACCTTCATCCAGCAGTGGATAGATAATGGTTGAATATGATGATGATATATACACACACACATACACGGTTTTCTCTAAAGTGCGGTGTTTCGCAAAGAACTTTTGAACGAAGGCTCGTAGAGCTGTAAAAGTTAGGTGTGCGTATAGTAAAGTGTCCATGGCCGATGAAATGGGGTCGACGACAGCGCCCTCTGTGGCGAAATCGGGAAGTTATTGCACCTAATTCTGGACCTAAAGAAGATACAGAAATTTCATCTAATTAGTACGAAATGACTTTTTTTCACCACCTTAATAGGGCAAAAATCGTAATTTAAGAGGTTTTAAAGGTATCCGTCCAGTAACACCATTGTTGGTCAAAGTTCCGATTTAACTTCAGTTATTAACTTCAGTCATTCATTCTTGTACTTTTGTAAAATTTCAATCATTGTGTAAATACAGATTGCATGTTACGTACTTCGTATAGTATGGTTGAAAAAAAATCGATGTTATTATTGCTGTTGTAGAAATGTTATTATTTTGTATTATTATGATTATTTGATATGCTGCGACAGGAACGACAAGTCGATTCTGTCGCAGGCCTCCCAGTGGCGTGGTTGGTTAAGGTTTCATCCTGGCAACTAACTGGGAGTGGGTTCAAATCCCGTGTACGCCATGGTTGTTTTCTTTGCAAGCGTTTTAAAGATGAAACATAAGGCGAAACTACTAGAGTCAGATTGAGAAATCGGTACTTTGACTAACAATAGGCGTTGCTGAACAGACACTTTGAAAAAAAATCTAGATCACGAATTTTGCCCTATTAAGGTGGCGAAACAAAAAGTGTTTCTTACTAATTTGTTGGTGCTTAACAACTTCGTAATTGAAAATTTTTCTGTATCTCCTCTAGTTCCAGAATTAGGTGTAATAACTTCCTAATTTCGCCACAGAGAGAGAGAGATTTCGTCGATTCTATCTCATCAGCCGTGGGCATTTTATTATACCCACACCTACCTTTTACAGCTCTATGAGCCTTCGTTCAAAAATTATTTGCGAAACACCGGACAAGCACCCTGTATATATAAAATATGAACGAAATGAATGAAACTCAGTAAGCAAAATAATTCCATACATATGGCTTGGACTTATGTAAAAGAAAAAACCATAATCTTCTGAACTGTTATTTCTAGGAAGACTGAAAGTCAGATAATTATGTAACTGTAAGTTTATATAGCTAGTCGATAGTCAATTGTCCTAAAATAGGAATTGTTTGCGAGGGCCAGGTTGCATGAATATGCTTTACCGACGATTGCTGCATGGCCAAAGCAAATCAATCATATTCTGTATGCAAATTACCTTTGCGCGCGCTAATAATAGCACACTTACTCATTTTTCTTTGTAGCTGCACATACTAAAAGTCACGCACTGTCAACATCTAGTATCGGCTACACGTTTTTCTCTAGATTGGAAAGCAGATGTGCTAATCTGAAAGATACTGGGGATAGGTTTGTGTCAAAAACTAAGCATTCACTTCTGTCATCCGCATATTCTATATATAAATTAGAACAGTGAAGTTTTTTCTAGCATGAGTTAAAAATGTACTAATGTCAGAAAAAATAAATATATGTAAATGATGAAATGATTAATAACGCTAGTTCATTCTTGCCTATTATATTCGACAATAATAGCTTTTCTAAATTAATACAACACTTACTTGCTAGTTCTTCCAAAATAATAAATTTGAATAAATTAATGGTGTTTATGCAAAAACCCTAAATGCCTTATTCATATGCTTTGGCTGGATAAATCAATTGCGGTCACGCAATTTTACGTGATAATAGAAAAACAACTGTCGCTAAATTTAGTGTCTTTTTTTGGATATTTTGACAAAAAATCTAAAGTTACTCTTGTTTATTCTATAAAAATCCTTGACGGTTATTATGTATTATTTAATGTATTATTTCATGTATTATTAAATGCATTATTTGACCCCTCCAAAATATAACAGTACCGCAACATTTTTTTAATATAAACATATAACTAAAATCAATCCAAATCTTTCAAACTTGTACTTTCGATCTACCTGTCAATAAATAAATATATGAATATAACTTTTATCCGCCAGGTGGCGCAGGCTAAGCAAGTCGCATGAAATTGAGCTCCTCGAAAACGTCAAAACTAATCAACCGGAATGGAGTTTTGTATGTCTAAAGTGACTTATTACTGAGATATTTGGAATCATAAGCTAAAAGATAATCTGATTAATGGACTAATAACGTAAAACTGAAAAAACAGGAGAAAAAAGAAGAATCATAAGTAAGGAACTGGATCTACAATTAACTGAAGACGACATTGAAATAGCACACAGAATACAGATTAACAAACAAGGTAAAATTGGATTATTAATACGATTTATAAAAATTGAAAAAACAAATGAATTATGGAATCAAAGAAAAAATATAAAACTCAAAACAGGGATGGTTTCCATGCAGCTCACAGATAAAATCTACATAAATGAACACTTAACAGAAAAAAATGCACATATATTTAGAAAGGCAAGATCTTTTCAAAAACAATGTAATTGGAAATTTATTTGGACATCAAACGGACGAATAAAAATAGGAAAAATGAAAACTCTGAAATAATCGAAATAGGAAATATTACTGAATTAAATAATTTATGATCTAAAGTAATTAACATAAATGATAAAATTAAAAAACACTAAAGATTAAAAAATTACCAAACAATTTAATTTTAAATAAAAAGAAAATTGCAACCAAAATAATAAAAAAAGGAAGAAAGAAAGATTAAAAATAAATACAATTCCACGCAAGAACGTAATAAAAAAAATTATCTCCCTAATATACATGAATGCGAATAGTGTGAATAATAAAACTGAACAAATAGAAGAGATAATACAACAACAAAATGAATCTGACATAATATCAATAGTTGAAACATGGAAAACAAACGAAATAAAAATAAACTTTAATAACTATAATGAATATTACATTTTTAGAGATAATAAAAAGGGAGGTGGAGTGTCCACTTACGTTAAAAGCGAGATTTTTGTGGATTTAATAGATAAAGAGACCGAATTAACCAAGAACCTCGAAATATTATCAATCATTATAGATCAATTAAAAATCGTAACCATATATAGACCACCGAACTCTAACATGACAAATTTCTTTGATAAAATGGAAAGAATTATAGAAAAAAATCAACAAAAAAATAATTTTTTTAATAGGTGATTTTAACATTAATATTAAAAATAACGTCTCATCAAAACTTCTTAACTTAATGGAATCAAATGGACTAATTAATAAAATAAAAGAACCCACAAGAATAATCTTAACAAATTCTAGCACAATAGACTTAGTTTTCACAAATATAACAAATAGTATATCAACAATGATGGAAGAAATAATAAGTGACAATCGATTTATATCGACAATTATAGAAATTAATAAACAACGTACAAAAAACAATAATGATAAGCAATTTTAAACAAAAAATATTCAAAGATTCCAGGAAATAATATCAAATATCAACTGGGAATCTTTTTTTGAAACATTGGAATTCTCACAATTAACTAAATACGAAAAATTCGTAAAAACATTAAAAGAAATCTACAATGAATATTTTCCAGAAAAAATGAAAAAAATAAATAGGAAATTAAATTCAAAATGGTTTAATGAAACCTAAAAAAAATAAAGACAAAAAATAACTTATATAAAAAATTTATGAAGGATAAAATGAAAAGACGTTGGAATGAATTCACAAAATAGAGAAATAAAAGATATAAAAAAATAATTATTATCTAGATCAATTTTCAACAAAAATACAACATACATATATATATATATATAGAAATTAATAAATACGTATAATAATAAATAATGGAAAAATAAAATTAATAATAAACAATGAAAATCAGATAACCTAACATCAATAATACACAAATTCAATAATTATTCAGAAATATTGACAACGAATTAAATTTAAACTCATCTAAAAATGATAATTTCAGAAAATATTTAAAGACAAATTTAACACAAACTTTTTACCTAAGCGAAACAACTGATGAAGAAATAGAAAGAGAACCAAGTAAAATAAACATAAAATAAGGCCCAGGCATAATCAGTTTCTCTCAATAATCAAACTGTGTAAAAACGAATTAAAAAAAAACATTACCAATAATTATAAACGACGCATTTTTAATGAGGAAATTTCCAAAAGAATTAAAAACAGAAATAATTAGATAAATTTTTAAAAAAGGTAACAAATATCTTAAGGAAAATTATGGACCTATTACAATTATGCAATTATTTTCCAAACCAATCGAAAAATTAATGTATAATAGATTAATAAATTATATAAATAAATATAATGTGATTCATCCAAATCAATATAGCTTTCCAAAAATAAATCAACAGAAGAAACACTTTTACAAACCACTAATAACATCCAAAAAAACCTTGAATTAAGAAAAATAACTTACGGATTTTTTTTTTCACTTAAGCAAAGCATTTGATTTAATTGGTAGAAATATCCTTAATGCAAAATTATTGCACTGTGGTATAAGGGGACCAATGTACAATCTAATAGATAGTTATTTAACTAATAGATCTCAAACAGTTAAAATCAATAATACTTTTTCCAAATTATTATTAAACGAATTGGATGTTCCCCATGGAACAATCCTGGGGCCTTTATTTTTTATTTTGGCAAAAAATGATTTAATAATAATAAATCTTGATGAAGGACTGCTTTCGTTTGCAGACGGCATAATATGGATGACAGAGGGAAGCAAAATCGACCCAATAATTTTCAATATAACCTAAAAGTTAAAATTATTTGAACAATGATTTAATGACAATAATCTAATAATAAATTCAAACAAAACAAAATACACAATTTTCCACACTAAAAATAAAGAAATATCAAATCAGCCGAATAGAACAAAATTTAACTATGTTATTATAGAAAAAGTTAGTTCAATAAAAGTTCTGAGAATATTAATTCAAGAACAACTAAATTGGAATTACCAAATACTAGAAATAGAAAAGAAAATTCGAGGGTCAAATGGCATTCTTGCAAAACTAAATAATTCATTGCCATTAAATATAAAAATTAGCTTATATTATGCGCTAGTATACAGCTATATCAACTATGGTAATATTATGTGGGGAAATTTATCACAAACTAATTTTAAAAAAGTAAATAAATTACTTAATAAAACAATACAAAAACTTTGTTACAAAACAGGTAAACTAAAAAAAGAAATAATTTATGAAAATAAAATCCTACGCATGACTAATATACGCAATTTAAAAATAGCATTATATATTTACGAACGAATAAATGAAAAACATATAAATATAACAAAACATAATTATAATACAAGAAATAAAAGTGAACTAAAAAGTATGCAAATAAGAACAAACATAGGTAAAAATAATATAAATCATTATGGAATCGAATTCTGGAACACAATACCCACTGAAATTAAAGAAATAAAACTGAAAAATAAATTCAAAACTACCATAACAATTTTTTTTCTTGGAGCATTAAGCAAATTAATCGTCACGGTTGCGGGTGCTTTTAAATGTTCGATTTTAACCTGTATTCTTTGTATACACTTTTTTGTGAATGTTATGCAAAAATAAATTTGATTTGATAAATGTCATAAATTAGAAAACCCTGTCATAATGAGCAAGTCACGAAGTCATAAATTAAAAAATCCTTTCATAACAAGCAAATCAGAGTCATAAACTAAAAATTCTTGTCATAAAGAGAAAATCCCAGTTATAACTTTTAGCATGTGGTCATAAATGATTCAACCATAAATTCTTTCGTTAGACCGTTTAATAGCGAAAGGATGGCAAAGGTCATGCTGAACTGGAACCTACAGTTTTCCAAGGAATCTGAACATCTTTAGGTCTAGGGAACAAACCCAGATCATAGTAAACAGTTAGTCGTGATGCAGTCAGTATGCAGTGAAGTGAGCAGTATGCTGGTAGGAATTCTATTTTGGTGCCATCGAGAGTCAAGCACCAGTTAACGGCTCACTAGGTAAATGCGTTACCACTGCAGGGCTAGTCATAAATTCAGGCAATTTGTTATGACAGATAAATCAGGAAATCGAACGATCAATCTTATAATATATGCCACAAAATTCAAGCACTCGATCATATAATAAACCACAGTCATATATAGTCGATTCTGCTTAATTAGGCCTAATCTCAAGGAACAGAACCCAAACCAAAAAACTAATAGTAATTTACATAGTAATTACAGTAGTAATTACATGGCTTAACTGGGACAACGTTCTGCATTGGGACAAAAATTTAAGATTACAATTGATTTATACATGCATAGTATGTTACATGTAACCACCAAAAAAAAAAAAAAACGTATATGCAAACAATTTAATATGAGGTGATCTTATGTACAGCACAACAGGGCTTCAGATACATATCACTTCATACTCACTGCCAGTGTGGTAACAAAGTACTATCATGCACATGACATACATCGGTGTCATGGGTCTCCACTTCCGAGTGGGGTAAAACTGAAGTTTTATTTTTGAACTGAATTTATTGTATAAGATATTATTACCGCTCTAAGGGCTAACACAATTGCCAAATAATAGTTTCTGCTAGTTGGCACATGTCATTAGATGAACACAACATCCCTCAATTCAGCCAGAAACAGTTTTTTGCATTTTCTGAAGATTGGGATTTTTTTTAGTTGCAACATTTTCATTGCAAAGATACAATATACATTGTATATTATGTATGTGTATGTAGTATGGAAAAACATTCGTTGTTTAATTTTATGTGAAATTCACCTATTTGGGGCAACTACTGAATTGGGCCAAATTGTTCTAGTCCCGATGAAGCAAAATCAACTGTATTTAAAAAATTTGTCATAATAAACTTATTATATATTTAAGTAATCTATCACAATACATAAATCAAAATAAGTCATAAATTCAAGCAATCTGTCATAATATGTCATAAATTCAAGATATCTGTCATAATAAATAAATCATAAATTCAAGCAATTTGCCATAATAAATAAGTTTAAGAAATCTGTCATAATAAATAAATCATAAAGTCAAGCAATCTGTCATAATACATAAAGCATAAAGTCAAGCAATCTGTCATAATAAATATGCCATTAATTCCAAATATGTGGCCATAATAAATAAACCAGAGTCATAAACAATGAATTCATTCAGATTATTTTACTCCACCTTAATATAGCAGAATAAAGTAGGGAGGGGGGGGGGCAAGGACCTCACCTCTTGTTCATCTTTTATGACATAAAGACAACTGTGGTCATGCTGTGCCGGGACCTACAGTTTTTCAAGGAATTTAAACCCTGGACCGCAATGGGCAGAGAAACGGTACACAGTCTATGGCACAACTGGTATCAAACCCAGGTTAATGAAACAATAAACAAATGCATTACCACTATGCTACCATAACAGCTCAATATTTATTCGGGGTTTCCACTCGCACTGGAGAGAGAGAAAAAAATATTGCCTTTTCTTTTCGGGGTTTCCCCCGATTTTTCGGGCAAAACTTGCCAACCAGTTGCAGACACAAAGTTGTGTAAGCTTAGTTATAAAACCCTGTTGCAAAGAAAATGGCTGCACATGTACAGGAAATTCAGCTATTCAAAACAGAAATTAAGATGTTCCCTGACTTTTCCACAAATTTTAGGTATGATTTCAAATTTCCTGACTTTTCCACGAAACTTAAGGATGATTTCATATTTCTTGACTTTTCCATGAATTTTAAGGATGATTTTAAATATCTTGACTTTTCCATGAATTTTAGGGACGGTTTCGAATTTCCTGACCATCCCAGGTGTTCTATGTTCTTTCAGCGTGTGAGAACCCTGTTTTATTAAAGAAACAACTCTCTATTAAGTAAGTTAAATATATAAAAATAATAATTTTTATATATTTAACTAACCCTAATCCAAAAGTTAAAATACTTTCAAAAAATGTTCGATTATACCTACAGGCAATATAAAATTCCGAAGAGGTGGCAAAATCGAAGTATGTTCATCAATCCATTTTTCCAAAACAAGAATGTGCTCACTATCAAACTTCGTTTTTTCTATTAAAAAAAAATCAATATATAGCTATATACAGCTGAACACTGATTTGATATTCACGCATAATGTGTTTCTCAGCATCAAATATCTTTTTTTCCAAAGTACCAAATATGAAAAAGTAATTGTACAGAATGGTATTCCTTTGTACAATGTACATCTTTTTTTATTATCCCAAAAAAAGAGACAAAAGTGGGGTTTCATTTACATATAACATGTATCATTGGGAGAGTTCAAGTATTACATAAGCAATATTTTGGACCTTTTATATCCCCCTCCCCTCATGGTAAGCAAAAATTAACAATGGCTAACATAGAAAATAAGCACAACAGCACCCCACAAAAAAAAAGGTGGTTATAAAGCTTGAATGCTCTCATACCTACAGTACTATATACTCAATCATTATGTTATATCACTCTGTATATTTTGCATCGCATGACTGTGATGCAAGGAAATGGTATTTGCTTCAATGTGATCTCAGAATCATGATATATTGACATTTAGCCCTGTTTCCTGCAAGTGAAACGCAGCCCAATAGGCCCAAAAATAGTATGTATAATCACTGAACCACTATTAATCACTGAACCACTATATGATTTATATTTATAATATCACCATGGAAGAGCGATTTTCACCTTGTGTGTCAAGTGAATTTTTAAAACATACCTGACTAGTCAATCACAAGCACTAACCTAGTTTTCCCTGAGATTTTCTGGTAAAAAAAATGGCAACAATCAACGCAACCATAGAATATAATGGAACAGTGGTCAACTATTCTAAAGAATACAATACATTAGCAAATCAAATGAACTAGAAGTGTAACAGATAGTTCGCTGGTACACCGAAGAAGACTGAGATGTGCTTAGTTATACACTGCTTATTATTAATATTTTATAAATCAGTTAAAATTATAACTATTTTTTATTTATTCATTGTCATGTATCTATTTTTATTTTGTTTATCAGATCGGTGAACAACATATTTTTCAGTGAGATGCTGAATGTCAGTAATTAATTTTGGTGTATCGCAAAATTTTAGCAATTGGTTTTGGTGTGCTGTGAGATGAAAAAGATTATTAATCAATTGAATGTTAACTAATCAACTTCACTGTAAACCAAACATGGTCCTTATCTACAATAATTAAGAAATAAGCTGCCACTAGCAATTTGGTTTGCCAGTTATGGCGCAAGGACAGCTAAAGTTATGCTGCAACATGATCTACTGTTTTCTAAAGAATCCAAACCCCTTTTCTTAGGAAATAAAATCTGGACTATTTTTGCATGGTAAGCCAAATGCATTACCACTATGCCAACACAGAGTATTGGCATATGCGGGGGGTGATGAGAGTTGTAACCCCCCCATTGCAATGAAATTTTGTATATTTAACATAGGAATATGTGAGTTGTAGCTCTGTAACCTCCCTCCCCCCCCCACAATGAGTCTATAACAACCTTTACGAACTTTCTGCATACACCTATGACATGGAATTACTTGCAATTCAGAACCAATAAGAAACAAACATAGAAAGCAAACTATGTACAGATATTGAAACCAATAAAGATGATAAATAACTTCATGCACAGCATACATTTAAGATTAATGAATAATTAACGTATCTTAGAAGCAGTGGGTAAAAATCTTTGAATCAAACATAGATCCCCCTTGTTCTGGGGAAGACAAAAGCCATTGCAAAAAATTAAAGTGCAAACCCTATATATACATAATTTTTTGAACAAAATTAACTTACATATTCATAAAAAAATAAAATTATCTAATGTCGTTCAATTCTGTAAAAACATTAATTTACTCCATAAAGGTGTAAAAATTACGCACCCTTCTGTTTTTCCTTTGAAGATGTTTGGGGCGTTGCTACAGCAGATGCTAAATCCTGTAACACACATTGAATCTAAAACATGGTAATGAAAATATTAATTTGTAGCATATGTAAAATACGTGAGAATTTTTTTAAAGTATTGCATGCAAAGAGGCTTAAGAAATAATACAAATGATATAAATGCAAAAAGTCGTTTTGCATTTAATTTGGATTCATAAGTATCAGAGGAGTATAATGATTAATTATTATAAGTAAGTGTACCACCTGTAACCATTTAAATCAACTCGAACAGATTCAATTTCATAGCATTTTCTATTTATTTCTACAGAGCTTGCCAATTTCGAATCGTCAGTATTTGCGGACCCTGCATGTATGTGATTCATACATAGTCTATGTTTGTGTTTCCTATTAACTCAACGTTACTCACAGACTACTTTAAGCATTCCTTTCCTTATCATAAAAGACCCCAGGGGAGGGTCCAAGGACCTTCCCCCAAGAAAAAAGTGAAAGGTACAATATCTGAGACCAAAATCAATCCAAGCTAATAATATTAAGCTTAAGTAACCCATTCTCAATTGTAAGTTAAACCATTTTATATTGTATATCATCGATAAAACATTTAAAACATCTGATATCAGTCTTGTTTTTGTTTTTTTTTTCCAGCACTGAATTTTTATTCGTCACCAATGGAAGTTTTATCAAGCCACAGATTGAAAATTTCCACCCTGCACTCTTTGAAAGCAGGAGAAAAAAATAAGGTTACTGGCCTAGCTGGTCCAGATAACTTTGGTAACATTCAGAAATTAAGTCACCATTCACAATAGGTGTTTGACTACTATACCAATGCATACCAAACTTCAACAACTATTTTGGTGAACAACAGAGAAGGGGGCGGGGGTTTATACATTCTTTCATATTCATTTAAAAATAAGCAAACACTAAATGACAATTCCTTTAAAATATATACCTCTGTGAGTTGTGTTGCAACAGTTTCGCATGATTTTGGAAGAAATTCTCGTGCTAAACCTATATTGGACGTCAACTCATCTGTCGAACCCAAAGCCTCAAATATAGCATCATCCTTAGGCCGTCTTTCGCCAGTAAAGGTTGAAGAAGTGCCTATGAGAAACATTTTTTCATTAAAGACATTTATTGATCCCCATTGCCAAACCTGAGCCAACACCAAAATCTTCAACAAACTCATGCAATCCATCAGAAACATAAAGGATGCCATAAATGGTGATAAATCATCATTAAAGTACCAGTAAGTGTCATGGACTAGTATATAACCTTCAGCCAAACTTTCATAAAAAAAATAAGTATTTAGAATAAGAACAAAAAAAATTAAATAAAAAAACACCATATTACCTTTGTCCCCTGTTTTTGTATAAATTTTTGGGACTCTTCTTTCCTTGCTAAATAAAAAAATTGCTTTAGACAAAATATTTTAAAAGTTTACATATAACTGTTTACAAAAAGAAATGGTACTTAAAATTAGGGCACTATTTAAACCAGGGCTATAGCTAGACTGGGGCCAAGGGGTGGGCTAAGCACCCTGGAAATCTAATCGGCCTTCCCTTAGAATTTAGTGTTTAAGCACACTTTACATCGCATCATTCGATGATGAATTCCGGTATTAAATCTGTTTAGTATGCTGCAATCTTCAATAATTGATTTCTTGTTTGCCAGGATATAGTCAATTTTGCTGGTTCCTCTATTGGGGTGTTTACATGTCCATTTTCTTTGTAATTTCTTTTTAAAAAATGAATTCATGATGCTCAGATGTTAAGCTTTGGTAAATTTGATGAGTTAATTGCTATATTCATTCCTTTCCTCGTATTTATATTTACCAACTGATGTCTCTTCTCATTCCAGTTGTCCATTTCTTGAATTAAAATCCCCCACGATGAGCTTGATATGTTGTTTTCCCTTCATGCGTAACTGATTTCTTCATAAAATTCTTCAACCTCTTCATTAGTATGGCTTGATGTTGGTGCACATGCCTGTACTATCTGAAGTTGGTATTAGCAGATTAGTTGAACAATGAGCCTTGCTGCTCGATCCGACATACTTTCACCTTCAAGAAGGTAGTCTTTGATTCTTTTGTTTATTAAGAAGCCAACACAACTTGTTCTTCTAGTTTCTGTTCCTCTATAACAGTGATTCTCAACTCAATTTAAGACACGAACCACTTTGAAAAATTCTTCTGAGTTGACTGCAAGACCGTTATAACAAAGGAAGCCAGGTCTTTTTTTGGGAGAAATGTGTTCGCAAATTCACTCCTTGGAAAAAAAAAAAATAATAATAAATAGAAAAAAATTTAATGATAATGCAGTCAAACCTCGTTAAGATGAACACGCTTAAGACGAATTACTTTTAATACGAACCGTTTTATGAAATTCCGTCAGATTGTAAAATACTACAAATATGCAATCAATTTCATTTTTATAATTAACAATAATTATTTTTGTAAGTATTCTTTTTTTAAATTTTTTTTTTTAAATAATGACTAATAATCTTACGGACCACTTGGAACACATTTGCAGACCACCAGTTGGGAAATACTGCTTTATAATAAAAGAAATGTCCACTTTTAAGTTCTACCAACTCTTTACTTTTTCTTCTGACTTCACTCATTCCTATAATGTCCCATTTGATCTTTTCAAGTCCTTCCAGTTCCTGAAGTTTTGCTTCAGAAGCAAGGGATTGTCATAAGGGATACATAGCCATGGTCAATAACAAACAGCAGCCTGGGCCATTCCGGTGGTTCTTAGCACCCCCTGCTCTTGTGCCATGTTGACTTCTGCCTTGATCAGTAACACTTCCTTACCTGGAAACAAGGGGCCATGGTTTTTGGTGTGTCAGTGTCAGAAGGCAAGTTTCTGCCAAGGTGGTTAAAACCACTGGTTATAACCGGTTAAAACCAGCATGGCAGAAACTAGTTTCTGCCACAAAAGTGGCAATAACCGGCAGGGACCCAGAAAATAGTTATTTCATGCGTTAAAAACTTATCAGAATACCCCAACTTGCAAAAGGGAATGAATTTTAAAGTAAAATAGGTTTTGTTACGATGTTTATAGTATTTATTCAAAGGTTACATCATAGCAAATTCTATATATTTATTCTATAATTTTTCATAGCAGTCTATAATAAAATATCAGTTTTGCTGCTATTTTCTAATTCAAATAATTTCTTAATTTATTATGAATAGACGAAAAGCATAAGAAGTATTTTTCCAAGCCCACCAATACTGCAGGCAATATTATCACTGTGTGAACAGGAGTTACAAAATCATCATTTATAGTTGTTTCCTTTAAACTAGACCACCACATAGAAGCAGGGACATTTTCTAAGATTTTATTGGAGTAGTATGTTTCAGGAAAAGGAGCTGATTTTGCTCAAAAAGCTATAAAGTAAAGCACAAAATTTAGGTTAATGACATTAAGGAATTTCCTAGTATTGTCTTCCTGCTCCTGTGACAATTTAGATCACATGTACTTTGGATGAAAACTATAAACTGGCATATATGATGTTGAGTTATTGCCTGATTAAGTCTACTTTTTACCCTTTTTTGATTCATTTCCATGAGATTATAATCATCCATGAGGGTCAACCAAATTTCATAAGCATCTGGAATAGAAAAGTCATCTTTCCGAATCTTATACAGGGCAATAGCAATAGATTTTAAAAGCTGCAACAAGTCTTTTTACATCTTTATTAATCATCCGATTATTTATAACTTGAACAGCACCTTTATATATCATCCATATAATTTTCATGACCTGAACGATTCCAAGCTATCCACCTGACTTTTCTATTTTCTATTGCCAGGTATTCGTGGCTTCACAGTGTTTATGCATATTCCTTTAGCCAAGCACTTTGTAACGATTTCTAAAATATTTCTAAGCAGATACCACATGCTTTACAACAGACTTTAAAAAAAGTATGGTTCCATTGGCTGTAAATACAGCTTATCCGATTAGTCATAAACCATTGAGGCTTTTTTTTACAGCCCATCTGTCAATGTTGTTACTTTTTATTTCATGGTCAAAGGTTTGATAAGATAAGGGAAATAAGATGAAATAGACCAAGTAAGTTAAATAATATGGCCTGCGAAAGATGGTTTTTGTAACAAATCTTTGATTTACTCTAGTATTTTTTAATTATTTTAAAACATTTTAATTATTGAAACAATTACTATAAAGCTTTATAATATATTAAATTATTGTAATAAACATATATATTTGTAATCTTTCATTTACTAAATAATACAACACTGTTTTCTGTACTTTTATCAGTTTCTGCCAATTAAAACTGGTTATAACCAGTTCTGCCACTGGCATGGCAAAAACTAGTTTCTGCCGGCAGAAAGCCAACCCGGGTCAGCATAGTGGAGGAATTAGCCATCATTTCACCACGCTGGTTAGACGGATTGGTGAATTAGCCTTCACCTTCCCCCTTTCTATTCGTGCAGCAAATAATAATTTGCTTCATAAATTGAAAGCCCGGCCCGCACCACTTGAAGACGGGGTAGTATACTAGGTCACTGGCCTGGCTTGTTCCACAAATCACACATATATATAAAAGTTTTCCTCGCCCATTCTTGGCGGAAACAGGCTTTGGGACGGGCAGAGCGCCATGTTCCCAAGCCTCTTTTTACATCACTTCTTAATGTGCCATGTCTAGAAACTTCCTGACAATGTGACACGTGTTTAGGATTGTGGCTTTTTGTATTTCAATGTAGGTGTTTGGGTCAATGTTGAGTATCTCCAAATTCGTCGCAAGCGTTTTTGGTACTATCCCTGTTGCTGAGATGACTAACGGGATGATGAGGATCTTTTCCATACCCCATATATCTCGTACTTCATGTCTGAGATCTTGGTACTTGGTGATTTTCGTTGTGTAGGTTGTCTGTATGTTATTGGTGTTGGGTACTGCTATGTCGATTAAGTACGTGGTCTTATTCGATTTATCGACGAGGGTTATGTCAGGACGGTTATGTGGGACTGTCTTGTCTGTTATGATTGCTCTATCCCAGTAAAGCTTGTGTGTTTCGTTCTCATGCACGGTCTCTGGCTCATATTTGTAGTACGGGCATTTTTCTGTCAGAAAGCCAGCATTCGCTGCCAATTTCTGGTGGACTATTTTCGCTACTTGATCGTGTCTATGTTTGTAGTCTGACTGCGCAAGGATCTTGCATCCTGCCATCACGTGTTGGATTGTCTCCGATGCCGCATGACAGTGTCTGCATTTGTCGCTTTCTATGTCTTTTCTCTGGATGAATTTCTGATTGTTCCTTGTTGCGATCACTTGGTCTTGGATGGCTAGCATGAATCCTTCTGTCTCTGGCTGGAGAGTGCCTTTGGCCAGCCAAGAATTTGATGCCTTTTTGTCAACGTGTGGTTGTTGCAGGTCATTGTAGTGCCTGCCATGTAATGGTTTTCCGGCCCAAGTTCTCAGTTTCTGTTCGTTGGCTGTTTCGAGGACACGCTCTTCGGTACTACACAGGTTTAGTGGCGTGTAATTTGCATCTGCTTGTATTATGGCTTGGATGAGTGGCGATCGGGGACTCTTCAACTGGAAGTATTGCCTCATGCTCTGGATCTGCTTGTCATGTAAGTCTTTGAGGTCCGCTTGTCCGCGTCCTCCTTCTTCCCGGGGTAGTGTTTGCCGTTCAATTGCCGTTGCAGGGTGTAGTTGTCCGGCTCTTCTCTGGATGGTTCTCATTTTCCGCTGGAGTTGTTCTAGTTCAGTGTTGGTCCATTTGATGAT
Source organism: Dysdera silvatica (assembly GCA_006491805.2). Lineage (NCBI taxonomy): Eukaryota > Metazoa > Arthropoda > Arachnida > Araneae > Dysderidae > Dysdera > Dysdera silvatica. The sequence continues at coordinate 19,214,086 of QLNU02015003.1, read as the reverse complement.
CCCGAAGGAGTAGGTGAGCACTGGTACCGCATATGCGTTAATTGCTTGCGTGGTGTTCTTCCCGCTCAGTTTCGTCTTCACAATGCTTCTGTATATAATATTATAATATATAAATAATATTGCAGCAAGTGTATATATTTATGCTTAATGTAAATATAATGTAAAGGGAATTATCCCCATCAACTCCTTCCCCTCCCCACATATGCCCATGGTTAGATTCAAGCATCTTTCATTTTTAACCCAAAATGGATTTTTTCATGTATTTATGTGCAAAAGGTTGAACACTAGTAAGATAGCAAATGGATCTCCTGAGTTTTGAAATGCATTAACAACTGTCTTTCATAAGGAATCAGTCCTAATGAAGGATGGCTGCTGGTGCATCTGAAAGCTCCGATCAATTTGCCATATCACAGGTGTTTAACCTTTAGTATGTAATTTCTTCCTTGCATGGTATTTTGTATTTTTGTTCTAATTAATATTTATGTATCATTTTCATACAATTAACTGATAACATTAGGGTACTTTTTTTTGGCACAATGCCACGAAGGGTTATGCTTTGTGGGGACCTACAAATTTCCTAGGAACTGAAACCTCTTGTAGCCTTGGGAAACAAATCCCGGACTACAGTGGATACACAGCAATTAATCAGATTAGGGTATAAAAACAGTGTGTTAACTACAGCCTATTTACCATGAAAGCCCACAGAAACCAAGCCGTTTTCAATCTAAGGGATGCCTGAAAAAGTGCCATCACATACTCGTATCTCCCATTGAAAATGTGCTAGGTTCTACGATGAATTTTCAAGGTAGATAGACAATATTTATTATACTAAATAAACCAGTAGTATTCATTGAAAAAGTATGTATCGAATGTATATGTGTTATAATGAACATTCAGTAACAAAGAATTTTTGAATAAGATTTACATACAAAATCTTCACATTGATAACGTTGGCGTGGCTAGTCCCGAAGTTAGGGAGGGCTACGGGGCCCAACCTAATTCTCTGTACATTGCATTAATTTGTAATTTAAATTTTCTTAGAAGGAAAGCTATATAAGCCCGCCCCTTCCATAATTACCCCAATGTATAAAAATATTATCCTGATATTTTACTCTTTTTTTGTTTCTTCTTTCACATTCATAACAAGTGTCCTTTTTCTTTCTTGGTGGCTTACAAATTTCTTTTTCCTCTCCACTTGAGGGATATTCCGATTTTATTAATGGTTCAGTCCTGCAATTTCAATGTTTAATTTTAAACAAACAGCAAAATAAAAAAAAGATATTTAAGCAAAAAAAGCAGAATACTGCTTTATTACATCGAATAATATTCTCTAATTATCAAGCATTGCCATGACACCAAGAAAAAAGTCTGTGCTAGGAATAACATACTGCGCAAACTAACCGGTTCATCCTGGGGAGCACAACCAGATGTCCTACGTACTACGGGATCGGCACTAAGTATTTCTACGGCGGAATATGCAGCACCGGTATGGAGGTGCTCAGCTCACTCCAAACAAGTGGATGTCGCAGTGAACGAGACTGTCCGTATAGTTACAGGATGCCTTAAGCCGACTCCTATCTCAAGCATATATCCTATAATAGGTATGGCACCACCTGTAGTGCGCAGGAGAATTGCAACTGAAATCAAGCACTTGAAACAGAAGGAAGACCCTCACCATCCTTTGTACGAGCACAAGATACAGACTGTTAGATTAAAATCTAGAAAAAGTTTTATAAACTCAACAGAAGAACTGAAAACTTCTCCGGAAGCACGACAGATGTCGCTGTGGAAAGCAATGATGCCGCTTACTTCGATAAAACTTCTAGAATCAGGACTAAAAGGACTTCAACTACCTTTCTCTACATGGAAGTCCCTCAACCGCTTGCGGACCGAGGTCACCCGGTGCAAAACAAACCTAATTAAATGGGAGATGGGTAATGACGACGAGTGCGGCATGATTCAGAACTACGATCACTTACTGGTATGTCCGAGAACGTCCATAACTTGACCGAGGGAAGATCTGGCAAAGGTAAATGACAGTGCTTTATATGCTGCCGAATATTGGAAAAATATTTAATAAGTACTTAGGACACGAGAGAAGAAGATTATCAAAACACACTATTTTTGCCGATTTTCTTTAAAAAAAAAAAATCTTGGGATAGCTTATTTCCATATAATAATAATCTCTCAAGCATAAATTAAAAATTGTAATGATGACTACGCAGAAACACTCATACTCCAATTTATAGACAGTAACTATAAAGCCCACTTCCCACCACCACCTCGCCTGCAAATCCCTTCAAACTTCAAAAGATATTTTGGGGGGAGATGAGCCCTTCCAAAATTGACGGATTATAATACGAAGAATATAATTAAGGACAAAAAAGACAATGTATAAAATATATTTACTGTTATCAGCATTTTTGAGTTTTCTGTCTGTGGACAATAAAAAAGTAAAGTAAAGGACTTCCATAAATATTTTGTATCGAAAGCTTTTTAAAATTTTGGAACTGTTTCAATTTTCTAAACACAGTTGAATCTTTTGAACTCAGTTGAAAGTTAATAATTAATTTTCATCAAATTTAGCTCGTAGCGGCCAAATTGGGAACTAATGGCGTATATTTAGTTAATGCTGGCCGAAAATTTTCAAATTTAGACAAGGTGATCAGATAGCCATTTTCGTCCCGAATTCCTGATTTGGTGTCGTTTTGAGCATGCGCGGCAGAGTTTCGCTCCTATGGGAGATAGAGCTTCGATTTTAATTTTATTCGATTCATCTTAATGAGTTACATATAGATACAAAATTTTAAACAGATCAGAACATTCCTTCACTATATAAATAGGGGGAGAACATAAACTAAATCCCCAGCAGCAATATCTGAAACTTTGTATTGAAATCATTTCAAAATTTTGAAACCGTTTCAATATTTATTGAATTACAGTGTTGGAAATTGGTGACTTAGAATTAGGAAACAAACTATAACTCGTCACATTCAAACTCACCAAAATTTTGGCAAGCTGGAAGTTTTGAGGGTCGGAACCTGGCGATTTAGAACTTGGAAGTAAACCACAGCTCACCAAGTTCCTGCAAGTAAGCACCAAGTAAGCTGCAAGTTGGAAATTTGCGATTTGCAATTGGGAAGTAAACTACAACTTACCAACTTTGAACTCATCAAATTTCAAATATCCAGCTTCAATTTTCAACTTATTAAATTTTGGGCAAGTCGAAATTTTTTATTGTTTTGCAAGTTAGAACTTGGTGATTTGGAAGCTGGAAGTAAACTGCAACTTGCCAATTTCCAACTCCTCAAATTCCAATTCGCCAACTTTCAACTCACCAAAAGTTATTGAAAAAAGCAAAACAACAATAGATTCAATATTAATTGAAACCCTCCAAATTTAAATATTGATCTTAGTCGATTTTCCTGTACCCTTTCGGTTACTTACACATGACACTGATATTCAGACATTCATGATTTTTTTTTTTATTATTATTGTTTTTGATTAAGATAATACTTAGTTCGTTACCCAAAACTCACTTTATTCCTTTGAGAATGCTGTAAACTCTGCCAGAGTTCCGTATCACATGAGAGTGTAACGCCACATAGGTGTGTATGAAGCCCAAATAAGCTGTGATCCAGCGTGCCATGTTTTTCTCGGACACAAGTGGATTTTTTGCAAATCAGTATTTTTCCTGTATCAGTGAAAGCTTTGTGGGGGTGCCCGCCACCAAAAATAACCATCAGTAAAGCAGAGAGTAGTACTCTCCCGCCGTAAGAAGCAATGGCAGCTAGTCACTGTGTGCCAATTGCCAGGTTTTGAGTTCTTGGAAACACTGCACTAGATTCTGCTAAAATTGCGCTAGTTTTAGGGGGGTAACGAACCAAGTATTTGAGCCAAAAACAATAACCACACAGCTGCAGAGCACGGACGAAGTCTCCTCGCCGCCGCGCTCTTACGTATGAATTTTGTAATATGTAAATACTAACCCACAAAATAAATGCTCAAAAAACATCGTCAACAAGATTTTCAACATGGTGGAAGGTGACTTGCCATTCGATTTTGGCAACATCGCAAAAAATTCAAGAGACAGATGACGTGTGACGAACAGTGCAGTTTCACCGAGCATCATGTTCAACCTTGTCTATAAGGATAAATTGCCTATACGATATTTTTTCCCTGTTCCTTGAGTATCGTTATGGACTATATCAACTATATCATAGTTTCACTATATCAACTTTTTCTAACTACACAATATTATCAATCTAACTACACTTTTCTAAATGCACAATATACATCAAATTGGTATGAATAAACTAATTATTATTAATACCTAATTGAAAACATTACAGCAGGCATTTTCATCCCATGTGAGTTATAGAATATATTTTTAGAAAAAATAAATACGGTTTTTAAAAAGCATGCCATTGATTCCAAAAACTGGTTAACGAGAAATATAAAAATGCCCTTGAAAATATAAAATATAGCAATAATTACAAAATAAAAATAAACAGTTTACTTTCGCCCTCTTTCCTAGTGATACCTTCTGTCGCCGAGGTCTCTGTAGCCCAGTATGTAAATTTTCTTGCTGGAAACTTAACTCCATGGCTGGAATTGGGATCGTATTTCAGGTTTCAAAATTGAGGCATGTCGATGGAAGCAAACTGTTTTTGTCATAAGGAATTTTATTTTATGGCTAATACTATTGTTCAAATGAAGTGTTGGATGTTTAATTACAACCCCGCTTTTGCATAGCCTTGGCTGGAAGCGTTTGTTTCTTTTCGACAGCTGGGAATACAGCGTTGCTGGTTCTTCCGACTTTTCCAATTTGGCCTTGAACCATTAATAAAAGTAATTCTTCACGAAAGTGTTGATAATGGTGAAAAGAAGGTCATCCATTTAGAGATATTTAGTCTTCTATGAAAGATGTTGACTTAATATATAATCGAAACAACTGAGAAAAAATCCAAATCTATCCGCTCCCCTTCTCTTCAACCCTTGCAAACGTTTCCCTCAAATTCTTTAATTATGGCTATTAAAATTTATATGATATCATTGATGAAATATGCAAGCAAGAATTAAGCGTTGTCAGTCATCAGAATACTTAATTAATGAACCGCAATTTCTAATAAGTTCGGTTTTGTATTTTAGCCATATACTCATAAGTTGATTTTTCCAAATTTTGTTTTATAGCATATTATTGCCCTTTTTAAGGAAATTTTCAATTAATTTTAATAAGTTTAACTTGCTCCAAGCAACAAAATTCTATGAATACTTCATTGTTGCGCAAATTCCTGTATTAAATTCAAATAATTCCACGGGATGAGAAGGTTATGAAGCTAACATTGTAGCAAGAAGTGTTTATAAAAAGCATCTGTATTTGCCGTAACGTTTTGCTCCCGCCAAATCACTGATTCTGAAGTTCAAAAATTGAATTTCAATTTAAAGATCAAGACGAAATTTTTCGGCTTGTATTCTCCTTGCTATGGCTCCGTCTTGGAAAGAAGTTCAGCAAGCTACAGAAGAAAAACGGCGGGAATTGGTTTTGTCCGGGCCGGAGATATCGAAAAGAATCTCGGAAGATGGGTTGGACGTTAGCATATTCCACATAAAGCATTTGAATTTCTTGGAAGTTAGCAAAACATGCTTAGCTGTGGTCCCGAGTGAACTAGGGGAGCTTATCAACCTGACTCGCGTTATATTCATGCATAACGAACTGACCTCGATCCCGGACTCCATTGTCAACTTGAAGAAATTGAAGTTTCTGGACCTGTCCTTTAACTCCATTTCCGAGCTGCCCAGTTCCGTGAGCACTCTGACCGATCTGCAGTCTATCAACGTCTGCAACAACAAGTTGAGTTCTCTGCCCGATTTGCAGCAACTGGTGAATTTGGTGTCGCTTAATATTGCGCACAATGAGTTTGTGGAGTTTCCGACCCAGGCCTGCGATTCGGCTCTAATCCACTTCACTGATATAGTGGCCAATAATAACAAAATGGCCAGTATTCCTGCCGAAATTAACCAGTTAGGGGGATTGAAGCTTTTGAATTTGGGTGATAATGAGATTACGGTAGTGTGTGGGGAGTTGGGCGATTGCACGAAAATGAAAGAGCTAAACCTTAAGGGGAACAAGATAAAGGATAAAAGGCTTGTTAAAATGATTGATCAGTGTCGTATCAAGCAGATAATGGATTACATCCGCAGCAGTTGCCCGAAAACAAATGCCGAAGATTCCAAACAAGCCAAGTCGAAGAAACAAGTGAAGCAAAATAAGAAAATGCCGGCCAATGAGGAGGTTGGTATTTTTATAATTCCACTCCTGTGAGATGCAGCAGCATAAATAATGAATTTTAATATGTATTTGTTTTTATAACAAAATGTTGATTTATGTTAAAATCAATTTACTACTTGTGTTGATACAGTAAAATGTTAACTGATTTTACAAGTGTTATTCTTTTTCTCTTGAGGAAGTTACAATATGAGTTTTGCTTAAAATGCTGTGTTGTCATTTCAAAATCTGTCTTATCTCCAACTTCCGCATATGTACATGCACATACCTGATATATCAAAAATAAAAATTCTGTAAAAAAAGATTTTGGGCCTTAGTACAGATACCGTCCCATTTCGTTTTTAGTGGGAAGTGTTTCCAGCCCGCATGGCAACTTTGTCCTGCCTTGCCGCCATGTTGCTTACGTCACATCACAGGCTTCGCCCCTTTCCCTTCTCCATTCTACTGCCAGCCTTCACCCCTACCCTCTCCCTCTTCTTCACTCCTACCCCTCTAACCTCTCTCTCCTTCATCCCTATCCTTCTAATCTCTTCCTCATGTTCCTTCTCCTTCCCCTCTCTACCTCCCAACCCCTGTTTTCTTGGCGGTCTCTTCCTACTCCCCCCTAACCCTCTAATCCCTTTCCACTCCCAGCCTCCACCCACTTTGCCTCTTAACCTTTCTCCTCTTTTCCTCCATCTCTTCCCCTCCCCCTGCTCCTTTTTCTCAGTGCAGCGAACAAAATAAAAACGGCATACTAACTTTTATTCCTTTTTATCTGTCAGATAACTTCACCCCTTCAACTACACAGTCATCCACGTTAGGCCTAGTGTACAAGCGCACCTTGCAAACCGGGCCCTTCTACTCCAAACCAATCCAACAACATTCCTCTTCCCTTTCAACCGCAATTGAACAAAAAAATCCACATTGACACGTTCCGGCATCTTTCCAATCGCTGCAACACTTCCATGACGCTCAAAAGAATAACGAAGCAGCTTCAAAACGTCTTACCACCGCCACAGAGAAACACCATATGCTGCTCCACCCTGTGGGACATCACGTGTTAAAATTTCTGACGTCAAAACCCGGCCTACAGCGACTTTCCTTCTCATTTCTAGGGGAAAATTGAACTTGTGGGACGGTATCTGTACTACCACCAGATTTGGTAACAATATCACGTTCATTACCCAAAACTCACACTATTCCCTTGAAAATGCTGCAAAATCCGCTAGATTGCTGTAGCATGTGAGAGTGTGATGTCACGTAGGTGTGTATGAAGCCAAGCGAGCGTACCATGTTTTTCTCGGACGGAAGGGGATTTTTTTGCAAATCAGTATTTTTCAGTGAAAGCCTAGTGTGGGGGGTGCCCCTCACCACCAAAAAAATCAATAAAGCACTGAGTAGTACTCTCCCGCCGTAAAAAGCAATGACCACTAGTCACTGTGTGCCAATTGCCAGGTTTTAAATTCTTGGAAACACTGTACTAGAATCTGCTAAAATTGCACTAGATTTAGGGAGTAACGAATGCAATATTAGAGCCAAAGATTTTACATATGGAAACAGTGTGTCTATTTAAAGAATTGGCATCTCCATAACTTCAGGATAAAGAATTTTAATATACTGAAATTCTACTGTATATCGTGTTTTGCAAGCATATGCTAGGAATGATTAACATACAAAATTGGCAATACCCCCCCCCCTTTTTTTATTTGAAATAAAGTAAATAGCTGCATGTAACATTTAAACTGGAGATAAATGTCCGTTTGAGTGTACTTTGAAAAACAATACTTTTTAAATACCCTTAACCTCTGATATGACTACTTGAAAAACATGAATCGCCAATTCCTGTCCTGAATACCATGAAAACAAGATGGCGGTTCGTATTTTGGATCTGCAGTGTATGAAGTATGATTGACAGTAGCTATATCAAATTAAGTTTATTTTTTTAACTCTAAGGATATGGCCATATGGTGGCATAAAGATGGCATGTTCCAGAGATATAGCAATTCAAAAGTTATTGATGGGGATGATGGCTTAAGCAGTTTTGGTATTAGTGTATGGTTCGTAACGTGTAAGATATTACCCTTCACAGGGATAACACAATTGCCAAATATGGTCAACACAGAAAAGCCTCCGGGGCGAGATTTTTGTGAGTTTTCGTGGGGGAATTTATTATACAATAATTTTTGCCACCCACGTATAATTAGCTCAAACTAGAGCTTATGTAATTTTGGAGAAAAAGAGGCGCCGTCCTCATCTTGGACTCGAACCAGGGTCCCCACGGTGTCTTGACCTACTAGACGAACGAGGACAAGTAAGCACTACTTCCCCTGTGGGCAAAAAACAAAACAAAAATTTAATTTTGTAACTTTTTTACACTGGTGGATAGGCTGCAAAATTTTGTACATTTACGAAATTACACTATCATGATTTGTTCAGAAGTCAGAAATTATAGTCGGAAAAACAAAAATATGGTCGATTTTCGAGGGGCGGGTTCACCCCCTAAAATAATTTTTAACCGATAAAAAAAATTTTGTATCCAATAATTTGGCTTCCTCTACGAATACACAAAATTTAATTAAAATCGAAGGGATACACTTGGTTTAGTTTCCTTATTAGTACGCATCAATTTTTCTACCAATTTATACAATACAATAACTTTATTTAGGTATCAACACAAATATAATTACAAAAATTGTTACATATTTTCTGCTTGAGCAACAATGGTAAAAGACCAAGGGGTCTGACAATGCCCATCTTGTCCAAAATAAGGGGGAGAACTATATGAACTGAAAGAAAAAATTAAACAATAATTAGAGAAGAAATAATTAAAAATAAAAAAAATATTCAAAGTTTTGATTTCCTGGATGGCATATTTGACAACCTCCCCCTTCGGTGGGGAAATATGGGTCTTGGAGCAGTATGAGCCTACCTGTCCTTGGGCTTTAAAATAAACTTCTAAATATAAGCTCTAATGAGCCTTAATATACAGAACTGTTACAAAGAGATGGTGCAGAAGGCCCATACCAGGGACACGGGTGATGAAGGGTGTGAAATCGACCGAAATAATTCACAGGGTAAAATATGTCTGTGATGGGAGAAGTGGAGTCAAGATCATCTATCTATGATGCTGTGATATAGTGATGACACGTTCTTCCAGTAGCACAGCAATTCAAATTCATGGGGGGGTGGGGGAGAGGTGGTCAAGTAGCTTTAAAGAAGACTGAGTAATGTGGAGGAGGAGGATTGTGCAAGGGTTTCATTGGGAAGGGTGGCCGCCGGAGGCGGCGCTGTAATCCCAGACAGGACGCTTGAACAGCGTAATCAGCCGCCGAGGCGGCTGAGGGGGAGATGGATTGCCGATCAACACGGCACTCAAAGATGCACGTTCACATGAAAGTCGTCATTTAACTTGAGTGATGTAGCCTTGGAGAAAATGTGCTTTGATATCCAATGGGGGCACTTGAGCCCCTCCCTTTCCTACACTATTGAATTCATCTATCGTGCTATTCATTCATGTTCTATTCCAAAAGTAATGTAGAATGCATGCAATTTTCTCCGCTCACTGTTGTCTGGGACTTGGTTCTTTAAGCATAGGATATTTAGATTGCTCTGTATGTTGTAGGAGTTGATGCAACATGACCTCAGCATCTGTTGTCGCACTGTAAAAAAGAAAGCAAAAATAAGCGAGTTCAGTTCATGGTTGTGCATTAACAACAAGAACTATTGATCTAAGCATTAACTGTGAACGGCCATCTTTGTTTTCTGCATTTTGGAGCTACTGTTGTAGAGGTGTCCACAAGAGATCGTTAGAATTTTGGTGTTATGAACAAGTAATGATATAATTAATGGGCCCTCGAGACTTCGAAAATTTGATGTAATAGCAGTGTTTATTATAACAGATATTAATTTGAAATTGTATGTTTTGATAGATTTGATACATATGTGTTTTTTTCTACCTGATATATTACTCCGCAGATCATACAGCTACTTGATCAGATGACTGTCTTGCATGTACAAGACGATATTATGAAGGTGATCACTATGCCCAATGTCCAAGACATTCGTCCATATATCGTTTGCTGCATTCTTCAAAACATGAATTTCCAAAAGGAACAGGCAGTAAAGAAGTTCATCACTCTTCAGGTAATCCTTTCCCTACCGATGTATTCAAAGCTTTAGTTGAATTATAATTCCATTTCACTATATCCCGTTTTTATGATCTGTAGTTAGACATAATTTTGTGATTTTAGACCAAGCTTCATGATACTATTTGTGAGAAGCGTACGTTGGCCACTATAGCAACTCATGATGTCTCTAAAATCAACGGTAATCTGACATACGATGCCAGGGAACCTAAGCAAATGAAGGCAAGTCATATGATTCCATTTTGCTTCTTGATTTTTTAGTAGTAGTTGTATAGCGAATTGCACCACCATGGCCACATAGGCATATGCAGAAAATGCATAAGGGGGATTATAGACTCAAAGGGGGTTATAGAGCTACAACTCATATATTCCTATGTTAAATATACAAAATTTCATTCCAATGGGGGGTTACAACCAGGGCTGTCCCGAAAAAAGATGCTGAGAGTATGCAGTGCTGTCTTAATTAAAGAGTATTGAAATTGAGAGGTTACTGGACTTGGTGACGTCATTGCGCCGCCCTGACTGGCATTTGACTGGTCGTCTATCCAAGCCCAAGGTGGCAGTTACCACTTTCATCAGTTTTTCATTCCTCACCTGGTCGTACGCAGGATATTATTTTGAGGCTTGGGGGAGTTCAGGATGTTTTTCCTCATTTGTTTCCCTTCAAGTTTGTAAATGACTAGAAAAAAAAAAGGCTGAACTTTGTTGAAAGTTTCCCAAAAACCAGCAAATACAAAAACTTTCTTCAGACGTTTAAAGTATTCAGTGCATACTCGGTATTTTTCAAAATTTCTTGAGAATACGCGATGCACACAGCACTTACCCTTTGAAGAAAGCCATGGTTACAACCCCCATTGACACAACCTGCATATACCAGTGCATGGCCCTCCTGCAGTGGTAATAGTACATTCACTTAATATGCCATTGATCTTGGTTTGAATTCCAATGGTTCTGAAAACTTACAGGGTTGCCACGTAACCTGGAATTGTCAAGGAATGTCTAAATTGTCCCTGAAAGTCACGGGAAAATGAAATTTTTTGGCCAAACCTGGAAAAGTCAGGGGAAAATCTTCCAAACCTATTTTGAATAACTAAGTTTCAGGCAAACATTAGACTATTTTCCCCAAAACCAAAGTTCAATTCAAAGTTTTGTTTGCAATCGATCAGGAAATTTTGTTGGAAAAGTCAGGGATTTTTTTCCTCCAATGTGAACGGGAATTCTGAAACTTACCACTCTTTGTTGTCTGGGAAAAATTCTCTTAGTTTTAGGAGGTTGAGATTTCTTAAGGGAAGTGTAGGTCATATTGTGTTGTGTAGTGGTAACCCATGTTCAACTCTCGATGGTATCGTATAATGTCTGCCATTTTTCTGCCTACTGTAACTATAGGTTCACTTGGCAGCAGAGATTTAGAGTGTTCTGAAAACCATATATCCCGGCGTAGCATGCCCTTGTTCTTTATTTAAAAGTACATTTTTTTTTACTCTTTTTAATGTAACAAATTACACCAGCAGCGTTCTGGTTAAGCTCTGAATTCTGTGAAACAGAATTCTTCAGTCGTTATCGCCGTATTGTTATATCCTTCAACCTTACTGAACTAGGTACACTCCTTGTAAGTAATATTGGTTATGTCCTGCAATGGTAACATGTATGAGAGCCAGTGGCAGCTCGTTGGGTGACACGAGTAAAGCGGAACTTCACCTTAAAAAATTGGATGGTCGAGCAGTTTTTTTTTATTTAAATTCCAAATCCTTTTTATTTTTTATCAAATTTAAAATTTGATTAGAAAAATAAAATTCAAAATTTTATTTTGAGCCCACTATTTTTTTTTTTTTTTTAATTTAATTACTTTAATATAATTGGAATTACATTCAGGAACAGAAGGCTACGTTTTTAAGTCAGCGCTTTAAACGCGTTAAACGCACCAACGAAATATTGCTCGCCGAGAAAAAGGGCCGTATGAAGCGACGATAGAAATTTAGAGCTTCGCTTCAAAACGGAAATGTTTTGCGAACATGGTTACCATGGCGATGGAATATTTACAACGAAATCAAGTATTGTCAGAGAAGAGAAATTTTTATCGCATCATCATGTCAGCTAGTATTGCCAGATCAGAGGTTTTACCTCTGAATCTAGAGGTTTTGCATGGGGAAAAAGGTAAAAATTACCAAAACAGAGGTATGGCTTGATCAGAAATAAAAATTGAGATTTTTGATTACCACAGAGGTTTCTAGAGGTAAAAAATTTTCTGCGGGGATGTGTTACTGGTCAAAGAAAAAAAATTAAATCAAAGGACTGAATCCAACTTTGATTCAAACTACAAACAGTTTAGTGTTATATCTGTTAAAATTATTTAATTACCCTGAAGTATTTCGAGGCACGTTGAGTGGTAACAGTAGTAGCATATAATTTCGTTGTAGTTTTGTTTCTTAAGGGGACACAGGACCTTTAAATCTTTAAAAATCGATATTTTATTTATTAGTTTAAAAAATAATATAGATTTTTGGCAGTGTTTTAAAACAAACCGCATCAGAATTCTTCAATTACATGTTACCAAGTTCCAACTTGAACACTCTTTTTCTCAAAATCACTTTTTCTATATTGCGCGCAGATTATCTTCAGATCTATGCCCACTAGAGTTCTGAAATTTTTAATATGCTTTTATATCATAAATACCTATATTTTAAAACCAACTGACAAAGTAAAAATATATTTTCAATAATTTAAAAGAAATATGATATTTAAAATATGTCGATTTTTTTATATAATTGCTATATATTATTTTTTATACATTTTAATGACTTATTTCTTCCATATTTTCTGGTTTTAGGTTAAAGCTGGTACCTTTCTTGGTAATTTGTGTATGTTTATGTATGATAATGGGAATTGTATCATTTACAATGTGAAGAGAATAAACATTAATAAGCCTGTGAAATGAGTAAATTCCGCCTTTCTTTTCTCCCTTTTCCTTGCAATTATATGCTACACTGTACCGCACCATGATCGTTTTAACACACTAGAAGAATAGCGAGGAGCTTGCTAGGAAGGATGAGACGTCCTTTCCACTTTCCTCACGTGACTAATGAATTACGTTTAACATCACGTCATGTGGAGCCACTCGAAGAGCAGCCGTTAAACTGGGGACACTGCTGTGTCCATCTTTTATATGGTCCAAAGTTCAGATATGCGCACTATGCTACAAGTTCTCAAACCGCCTAGGAAATCAATATTTCCGTTACTTGATTCGTTAGGTTAAACCTAATAGGTTCCTTTACAATATGACGTTTACCTTAAATGACCAAGTATGTATTTTATTAGAAACCCCATTCTCCAGTTGGAATAACGATGATAAAAAAGAATTTTTAAGTAAGGAAAAGCCCATGCCTGTGTTAAATGTAAGTAAAGTTGCAAAAAAAGGACAAAGTATATAATCGGCATTTTAAGATTTCGTGATATTCGGAGTTTGAATGGCTGTGTGGGAGTTATTATTTAAATAAACTTTTTTGTATGCCATGTTTAATCATTGGTGTTAAATCAAATGTGTGGAATAAGAGTGGTTTCGAATGATTTTGGTAACGTTACCCGTGCTCTTCACAAACATGAAGGTTCTTTTGATCGTGTGGATTGTACATTATGTTTTTCAAACTTAAAAAAAAATTTAAGTGGTACCGAGGATGCTTTAAAAGAATACTTTAGGCAATATATATTAAACGCTTCAACGAGAATGTGCAGCTTAATAGACGTTTCATTCAATTGCCCGCCCATTCGTGCTGTTCTTTACTTGGGGAAGCAAGAATTAGCATTTCATGGTCATCACAAAGATGTAACCTCCACTAATCATGGTAATTTTAAAGAATTGTTAGAAAACTGCATTTCGATAAGCCCTGTGGACATTCATGAGCACTTTTGAAAAATCACACCCATGTTTGCCGGCAATTCTAAGACTATTCAGAATGAAATAATTGACTGCATTTCACAATATATTGATGAACGTATATCGGTTGCCGGTTTCCTTTCAGATGTTTTTGCTAATGTCGTGTAGTTTTAGCAAACAAACCAAGCTGTTCTTTTCCCCTCCAGGAAATTGTAAAATCTTATATATGGTCTGTGGAAAATTCTGTTCACCCTATGTTGTTCACATTTTGCCTAATAAAAATCATAATATACCTTTTCAGATTATTCCGCTGCATCGAAAGACTGAGGTTTCTGCTGCAAAATTGTATGCCCAGTTAAATGAAGAAGCAGATGCACTGAGAAAGGAAAAAAAGAAAAACACTTTCTCTGGCATTCACAAGTAAATTTTTTTTTATACAGTAAAGCCTCTCTACAACACTATTATATGGACCTAGAAAAATTATCGCTGTAGAGGGATTTATCGTTATAGGGAGGTTTTACTCTATATATATGTATATATTATTATCACGGCTCTGATAGTCTTCGGTGCCAACTTTAATGTATTTTCGTAAAGAAGCATGCCGATCATGATACTTACGTTATCGTCTCATAGCTTAGTCTGAACGGTTTCCCAATTTCACACTCTCATCTGTATCCTGGCATGGATCACAGGAAAATAATGCATTGCTCATGCCCATAGACTTCATGCCAATACTTCTGAATCTTTCCTTGGGGTGGTATAGGAATTGCAGAAACGTACTTTGGCAAATGCGTTACAACTATAATCATAAACATAGAAAGAATCGTAAATTAGTGGTGACGTTTTGTCCTGCTATGGATCCCAATGTAACGCTTTTTGCTAGGGGATGCTAGTGTAAAATATATCATGTGATTATGATGAAACTGAAATCGTAAGCCTTAAATAGATTCCTGTGCATAGGTGTAAGAGTTAAATATAGCATAAATACGATTTTGCCTCTGTTCTAAAAAACCTGAATATGGGGTAAGAGCCTCTACAAGATTACAATATTCATTGGAATCCATTTACGAATTCAGTCACATCGTAACACGCATTAAAAGAAAATGCGTAGGACATTGGGATCCATAGCAGGATAAAACGTCACCACTAATTTACTATTCTTTCTCTGTTTACGATTATAGTCGTAATGCATTTGTTTCAGTATGTTTCCGCAATTCCTGTACCAACCCCTAAGGAAAGATTCAAAAGTATCGGCATGAAGTTTGTGGGCATGCGCAATGCATCATTTTCCTGAGATTCATGTCAGGATACAGATGTGAGTCGGTTTCACATCATCCTTGTAAAACTGTGCATGCACACAAAGAAACATTGGAATCTGTGACATGACATCGACAAACCGCTCCTACGGTTTCCGCAAGCTGGAGGTGTGAAGCCGGCTAGATTTAGAAACTCCATTCGTACCTTCCGAGACTGTGCGCTGCACATGTCCACCTACTTCACTTTTGATACTTCTGAACATTTCCTTACGGGGTGGTATAAGAATTGAGGAAACGTATTTCGGCAAATTTGAAATGCACCGACCGAGCCATCAAGGGTGTATCAGGAAAGGGGCCCGGAACCCCCCCATTCTTCTGAATCTTCCCGACTTTTTACGTTAGGGAATAACGTGCCCTCCCCGATATAATAAATACCCTGCCCACCCCGGTCCAGATCACCATTGAAGAGGAGAAATCTATTTTTTTAGGTACACGGTAAAGGGTGGTTTTGTGATTCCAGACTTGTCCACCGTCATAAACCATGTATTAAGGTTAGGTTGTCATGTTCAAGTTCGTTTGGTTCAGAAAACAGTTTGTGTCTATGTCATGCGCATCGTTACATAATCGAACCAATCTAGACAAAGCAGACATCATCCCAATAGCTGTGTCTTTCAGTTTCACATTTTCTCAAAACTGCTTAAAACGTAAAGATTTTTTTTATTGTTCATATTCTTTCCAAAAGATTACTTCTTGACCTCTCTTCATTTTTATTAATATATTTGTTTCCAAATGTGTACATTTCTTGTTATTATTCAAACTCATCTGTTCTTCAAAAGAATTTTTGCTTCTTGTCGTTCTTATTAAATGTACATCCACTTCCATTCCATTATGTAATCTGTTCTCCAAACACGCATTTGCAATGAATTGAACAATGTAATATAAATCAAAGTTGTTAAAAAAAAGAAAGCAAAGTTTATTGACAGGATATTAAACAACTGTTGCTATTTTGCGACGGACACAATTTTCTTTCTCGCATTTTAGATTAATTCGTCGCATTTTGGGAAAAAGCAACCATAGCTTAAATCCTGGTGTCAGCTGATGTTTGAATCGCAGTCAATGGATTGCCTATTTTCCGAGAACAACCGGTTCATATTGGAAAAACTTCAAATATACTCGCAGGGAAAGAAATAACAGATCACCTGTAGCTTAGTGGCTAGAACACTTCTCTGGCAAAGAAAAAGAGACGTGAGATTGTACCCCACCAGGATTCCGAAAAGTCTCTTTCTTTCTGCAAGTCGTTATACTATAATTTTCACAATTCATGAAATAAAAGAAATTGTTCCTATGTTCAAACTATTTCAGCAATTGTTGGAGATGTTAACATTCTATAGGTGGACGTGGATGTTCCATCATGTTGTATTTAAATTTTAAAAAATAATTTGTGTTGTCGTCAGCAAGTACTGATGTGATGTGATTTTTATTATAGGTACTTATATCTGCTGAAGGATAAGCCGCTCTACCCATGCTTGTCAGATAGTTCAGGTCAGGTGATATCATTTCCACCGATAACGAACAGTGAAGGGACAAAGGTATAGGCATTTTCAAGTATTTTAGTACACAAAGTACATACAATCAATGGTCGATAGCTACATATATGCCAAATTTTAACGTTCAGTCTAATCACACCACCAACATTTAGGAGTAACTGGCACTGGTATAATCATAGGTACAACTTTCTTTGACAGTTGTGGCAATTTCGAAAGCATTCAAGCTTCCTTCCTGAGAACCAAAATAACACTGACAGAGACCACCTGTACGAAATCCTCTGACAGGGTCCCCATGGGCCCTTAAGAACTCCTTATTTTTGGTTTTTATTTTTAATGGCCCTTGAAAGTACTTAGTTTTTGTCAACACAGTCCATAAAACTCATATTTCGTGAAATTGGAACGTGACTGGCGGGATAATTTGATCGTGATTTTCTTTCTACCGTACATGCTGATATGTAGGTGATTGCATATTCATACATACACAGAGACAAGTTAAAATAAACTATAAGCAAAAGACTATTGGCATATGATAGTCTGGCAGATTGCTCTCTACAGTCCATATATAAATGTGTTAATCGTTGTGACTTTTTTTGTGGAACACAAGGAGATAAATTTATGCTTTTTAATAAAAAGAACATACTGGCATGTTTAAGAGCTAAATTATTTTGCGTTGAATTAGATATTGAATTTATTTAAATAAAACTGTTCTAAGCTTTGAACGATATATTTTTCTTACGATTAAAATATTCATATGTGTAAAAATACATGCACTATGCGAACGAAATATTTTTATGCATATGCTAGGTCAAATGGAAGGAGCATGTGAGACGTTCATATGTAAGTTTAAGTGGGGGAGCCGCGTGCGCGAATGTAAAGGAAGCAAAGTAAAAGTTTGAGAACTACTCACTTAGTCAATAATGATTTAATAAAGGTCCAATATGGTTTTTGATCTACCATCGAAGAAAAGATCGCTTAAATCCTTAGAAACTCCTTATTTTTTATTTTGGAAGATGAGAAGGAACCCTGTCTGATGCCAACACACTGATCATAAATCAATTCAAGGAAACCGATTGTGGCTGCGTAGCCATGTCTCTTGCCGTGGTATGAAAGAAGTTTTTCAAATAGATGATATAGAACTAAACGGGAGTTGATTGTTAACTGTGATATTGGAATTCGTAAGTAAATGAAAGACTTCAACAAAATTGAGATCAGATGGTAAAAACACTTTTCCTATTAGATAGGCCTCGTCGAAAGAAAATTTATGGCCAGCTTTCCAGGCGTATTTGACCAAAGCAGATTTTTTTAACTGTTTACATACGTAGACTCTATGGTCTTTGAGATGAAACCGAAGGTCATGTCTTGTTTGGCTGATATAAACCTAATCACACTGCCATGTGATAGAGTAAATTCCCCAATAGTTGCAATATGAATATTGTCTTTCAGTTTCTAAAAGCTAAGTTTATGGATTAGTGTACAAGTCACATGGAACTTAAATTTATGGAGGATGGATGCAAGCAATTTTAGAAGAAATATGTTAAACGAAAGGAATGCTGATAGAATTAGAAGTAACGAAATCTATAGAGTGCTGGACAGCTTATGTCTAATAAGCTTCTTCAAGGCATGGTCAGTAATAATGGGATTGTAACCACGATCACATGAGTGATGTCATGAATATGATTGAGTTTGATCTTAAGCAAAACTTCAGAAGATAGAAATTTCAGAACATGTGAAACCAACCAGTCGAACTAGTTCATCCTCTGGCTTTTTGGATGTGCGGAAGCAACGTGTTTCAGGAAGCTAACAGCAAAATGTTTTTGATGAGACTTTACTGTTTTGGAACCCAGACGGAGATATGTATCTTTACGTCTCCTCCCTATGTTTCTCTCTAGTGCATTGTCATATGCTGAGGGATGTTGGTGAGATCCTAATGTCGTCAGAACACCATAAGAAAGCAATTCGCTTCTCTGGAATCTTGATTTATTTACATCAAATATATAAATTTTCTTAGACTTGCAAGCACTAGTAAAACTAAATAAAAGTTTCTACAAACATATTCAAACAGAAACAATAACATTACTTCGTTTTGCTCGATTTGATTATCAATCTAAATATAGTCAAATTGTGTTTACAATTAGAAATCGTTACACATAACCTAGTGTTTCATCTAGAAAAAAAAAATTAGGGCAGGCCGTTTGTTTGGCGCTCTAAATACACAGATACTCATGATGAATATCCGCGGTTACATCAGCTTTACTTCTACTAATTCCTTTAAACGTCTTAATTTATTTAGTTCCTATCGTTGCTTTCTTTAAAGTTTTTAGTTTTCACGTTTGCAGGTAACCATTCTTTTAGGGGGATGGGGGTTTAAGATCAGAGTTAAGTATATGCGAAAGGCGAGGAAAAGTGCACGTGATTGCAATCTAATGGCAATGTTGCCAGATGGCAAGATTAAAAAATCCCAACTTCATACAAAATAATAATTAAATTAATATAACTATAATTTAGTTAAACAATATCCTATATTATTCCTATACTATATGACAAGTAAGAGTAATAAAATAGGGATGTAAAACATGCTTAATTTAGTGCTTAAAGACAAACAAATTGATTTTAACAAAAATTTGATCTCAAAAATACGTGGAACCGCTAACGTTTATCGCAGTAGTCCGTGGTTGAAAGTCTGCAAACCTGGCAACAGTGATTTGTTTACAGATATTTGTCAGCAATCTTGTTTTGCCAAAACCATCAGTGTTATTACGAAAATGAAATGCTGGAGTACAAAATTTTTATAAATCAACAAATTTCATCACGCGTTTTGGATTCTAACGTGGGAATTTGAATTATCATCGGGGACGGATGATGTGTTATTTTCTGAGGGCTAGATGGGACATTTGGGCACAAGGGCGGACAAGTTGGGGGGCAGGGTGCTAATAGATTCGGCAGGGCGTTGCGCCCTTCTATTTCGCTTTAGATGAAATTGTATTAGATGAATTGTAAATTTTTATTAATTAGATCGCCAAAAATATATAAAAACATACAGGTCTAGTTTGATAATCACATGAAACGGTGTTTGGTCAGAGAGTTCTGGTAATTAGCCATGGATTCGCATGCCATTAACTCTTTAACACTCAAAGTACCTTGAATTTTATGTCCTTTCAAGTCCAGGGTTTTTCCATTTAAAATGGACTAGTTGGGGTTTGGAAGGGGCAGGTGGTCTTTGTTTGGTGCATTTTGGTCTTTCAAAGGAAAAAGGGGAGTTTATCCATGGGGGGTCTTCTTTGCAAGCAGTTTTTTAACAAAGATCAATGCAGCCTATTGTCTGATAAGAACGTGATAGTTGTAAATGCCTTATCAGTCACTAATGGAGACTTGTAATTGTTACTAGCTATGAGCATCCCCAATGGTACTTTACCTTTCAATGAAATACATGCTGTATGTTTCGGGTTTTGATGAATATGTTAATATTTAGGTTTTTTCATGAACCTTACTTGTACGGAAATAAAATTTTATCAAAATTTTACGTATAAAGCGAAAAGCATAGATAAAATTATTTTGGTCAACCTAATTTGTTAATATGGGCCCAAGCCCAGGACTCCACTTTTTGTGAGCTCCAAATTGTACGGAAGTGTAGGAAAATACGGGATTTTGTGATTTATGCACGTTTGGGGGAGGAGGGGTAAATGTACAAAATTATAGAACCCTCAGGCTTGATTGTGTGTAGTATGCTCCATGTGACATATTGTGTCTATAGACCCCCCTCCTTCTTTCGTATTGTTGATTTAGCTTTTATTGGGGTGGGGGCTTCGTCAAGCATATTGGGAGGGCTTGATTTCCCCCGGTAACAACTTAACGATGCCTCTGCTTCAAATAGCAAATATTTTATTTTGTCAAATGATTTTTCAAATAGAAAACAGCCCTGTAATTTTGTAGACGATGACCATATGCATAAAAAACGTAAAATTTCAGGCCGAAAAAGGTTTTGCAGGCGTTGTAGGAAAATTAATAAAACAACTATGTCAGGATATGTAATTGAGAGATCCTGGAAATGTTCTGTTTGCCAGCAGTGTTTTTGTTCAAGATGTTTTGTAAAAAATATGTAGGCCATACCAAAGCGAACTATACAAACCATCATATGGGGATATGTAGAATGTTGTAAGTATTTATCTGTAAATAAAATTGTAAATAATTATAAGTGAAATTATGCGTAATGTGCCATATAGTTGTGCATATACCTTTCAAAGCATTATACTTGGTTGATAAATTATATCCCCTGATGAAATTATAACTTTTAAAAATTAATAAAAATGAGAGATATATATGTATTGAAAAGTATCCTAAAACAATGCCATATCTAGGGAGGTGCAGTAGAGGCTTGTGCCCTGAGCGCCAGGGTTTTGGGGGTGCCAAATAAAGTGAGATTCAGTTTTAAATGCAAATACTTTGTAATAAATATTGGATAATTGCATTAAATATTTTTAATTCAAAATTACCTAAAATGCATGCATTTTTAATATTTATTATCGTTGTTAAGAATTTTGTCATCAGGAGGGGGCGTCAAGCTATGTGCCACAGGTGGAAATAAACGTAGATCCGGCCTTGTTGTAAAATATGAATCTACAAATATTGTTTTTAAATTAACCATTAAAGTAAAAGAAGGTTGTTAAAATATTATTATAAATAACAATAATTATTATTATTAAAATATTATTTATTATAATAATATAATAATAAATATTATTTATATAAATATAAAATTCTATAAAGTAAAAATATTGCTAAATAATATTATTATATTTCTTTTGTGTAATTTATATAGTTTGGTTTGCAATATCAACATTTATTTTATGGAGTAAATATTTATAATTTGTGACTGACCATTGTTTAGAGATGCTGATTAGTTGAAGTTTTACTGCATAAATAATCAATCATGAATATGAATGGTAGAGTGCTTATGATTACACAGTAAAATACACCATGGAATTGCATCCACCAGCTTTTCCTGGAAAGCGCCCTTCACCTTTATTGTCTCAATTTGAAACATTCCGTGAGCAATGCCTTTTAGTATAAAGAATACATGTCACTGAGGACAACGGGGGCCCAAATAACTCTTCCGAAACATTCCCTTATCCCCCCCCCACTGCAAACCGGGGCAGGTATGCACGTCTAAAGTTACTGGCAGCGGTGGGCGTTAAAGAGTTAATCTGGATCCAATTTAAACCATACCATAGAATATATGGCGTTTTTTCTGCCTGCTATAGTCCATGGTTTTATTCCTAAGCAGCAGGCCCTGCGGTGGCGCAGTGTGGTAACGCATTCACCTAGTGTACCATTAATCCAGGTTCGACTCCCAGCAGTGCAAAGAACACTTACTCAGAGATCTCATAAAGATCGTACTGCTCACTGTAGTCCAAAGTTCGATTCCCTAGACCTTAAGAGGTTCTTATTCTTCGTAAAACAGTAGTTCCCGGCCCAGCATGACCAATGTAGTCCTTGAACCATAAAACCACAATCAATCAATTGATCCTAAGCCACAAAGGTTCAAAATTTTCAGGAAGATTATAAGTTCCAATTTGGCATGTTTAACTTTTCTTACACTTTAAAACACAAATCAACAAGGATGAGAAGCCAAAGCAATCTAAAGTTAATGATGTTGTAGTGTTAACCTGCAATCTTTAAATTTTCAGAACTTTTTATTAAAGTATTTCTGATATAGGTGTCTGAAGAAACCACGAAAATCTTGGTAGAAGTTACCGGCAATGCGTTGACTGCCTGCAAGAAAGTGATGGATAGCCTTCTGGAAGAAGTTATAAAGCTGGACGTTGGCATGCCACCATCCAGTGATCAGAGCGGAGATGAGGAAGAGAGCAAAAGGTCGTATTTAACTGTTCAGCAAGTCAAAATTGTTGATGAGGAAGGTCAACTGAAGGTGGTTTATCCCTCCCGAACGGACATTCAGTCAGATAACATTAATGTTATCAGGTTTTAAAAAAAAACCTTGCATTTTTATATGGAACTGATGAAAAATTGAGTGTATAAAAGAAGTTATTATACAGAAGATTACAATATAAAGAATATTGATTTTTTTTTTCTTATGTACAATGCAATCTTTTGCAACTTTTCAATAAATTATCACTGCAAATGTATTTTGTCTTTTTTTTTTCTAAAAGACCTTATGCTATATTACATACAATTATGTACAATTATAATTACACATTTGAGAGAGACAGCAAGATATAATGTGCATGTGTATACAGTGAAGAGCTAAATATCTGAACCCCTCAAGACCAAAGGCAGTGCGGATGATCGAAAATTCAAATGATTGGACGATTTTGATAGTCACAGACAAGGTATTAAATCTATATTTGGGGTGGGGTTATATATGTGTATTAAGCTGCTTTTGGATGACATGAATTTAGACAAAATATATTGGACTTAAATACAGAAGGTATTAATGTATTTTCTTTCACAATGAGGGTACGTGTTGTCTTGTTTTTTATTCAGCTTATTAGAATCCTCCTTCGCTGCAAGACAAAAAATGGCAACTGACATATGCAGAAAGATGACCACTTAAAATTTGGAAATTTCAATGACCTTTGACTTTTCTTGCAAAGCTCTCCACGAACTCCGCAGAATCACATTAAGTTTAAAATTAAATGCATTTATGCTGAAAATGGCTGTTCCTGAAAATGTAACAAGCAAATAGATGTCTTTTAATTCACTAACGAGATTTTCTTTTGCTTTTGATGGTACAATTACACGAATAAAATAATCTTAAGAATTTAAAGAAATTCATCTGTTGCTCCAGATGCAAGATTAGTTAACAGAGGCGTATGAGAGGTCCCATATGAAACAGTCTGCTCATGGGTGCCACTAGGGTGCTTAGGTCAAGACTGAAATTCAAGGTGCACTAAGGGGACTGTAAGAAACAAAAACCCAACTATATATCCATGCTTTCAAAAGATACAAAAAACTGATTTCCTTCCTCGGGACAGAAAAGTGGCACCCATGAGTCTGCTGCGCAGTGTACTCTGAAATACTTCTACTTGGACCTGCGTCGTAATCGGCTGTCAGTTGAGCAATTGGCAGTTTCTGATTTTGCTTTACCAAGAGGAACAGCCTCCAATGTCCAATTTCGTTAATTATGATCATTTTAATGACTTCCGACGTCTTGCTATCTACTACTGGTTCCACCATCATTCATCCACTTTGCAGAGGATTGATAATTTTTTTCCAAGATAAATAAATTTTAATACAGTGAAAATCGGTTATAACGACCTCCGAAGGGAGCGTCAAATTCGGTCGTTATAAACGATATTTTTTAAAATCATGGTCCAGTAATACATGTTAGAGTTTTATAGATTGTTTTGATAGCAAAAATTATAAAAACTTGTTGGCTTAAAAATAAAAATGTACTTAATTATAATGGATTTAATTACTGCATATATTAAAATATATTGATAGCCACACCAAATATATAATGAATTTTTTAAACGAAAAAATTGCAGCAAATATAATAGTATATATTATAAAAAACAAATGACCAATAAAACATTACGTAAAATTCCTTTCATTCAGATAGACATATTTATTATGCTAATGATTTCTGAAAAAATCGGTAATTTTTGTTTGCGTTTTAGGGTGTCTTTTTAAGCATCGTATTTCTAAATTGTTTTCAATAAAATTTATAGAAAACTCAACTTCTGTTGGCATTTCATCGTGCAAATAGAATGAGCGAACGATTGTCATTGCCGACAACGCTTCCGAAATTGTTGGCTGCGGGAAGGTAATATCGTGATTTTCATTTTCGAGTTCCATCTTATCCTCGTCTGCTTCGAACTCGAATAGTAGTGAAACGATGTCTGTATCTGACAGATCAGGCGTAGTTTCAACTTCGTCATCAACGGTAGCGTAGTCGTGGAAATTATTCATTTTTAAACATTCTGGTATGTTTAACTCTCCTTCCCAAATATTTAAGTCATCACCATCGTTAGCATTATCAGTGGTAGTACAACTGGTCATGCTGGGAAAAAATTCACCCTGTTTAAAGCAGTTGGCTATCTTTTGATGGCTGACTCGATCCCACGCTTTAGAAATTATATTCACCGCGTCTAGAATATTTATTATAAAATCAACCCCAGCCTCAATATTTTGGTTCGTCTTTAGGATAAACAACTTTCTAAAATTAACTTTTAGTGAGTTTATTACACCTTGGTCCATCGGTTGTAAAACGCTGGTTGTGTTCGCTGGTAAAAATACAAGTTTTATGTGCTGAAGAGATTTCACTGCAGGGTGAGAAGGGCAGTTATCCAGTAAGGGAAGAATTTTCTTTTCTTTGGCACGCAATTCTGCGTCCCATGCATGTGTTATTTTCTTAAAAATCTCGGATGTTATCCAAGCTTTTTTGTTGTTTTCGTATATCACAGGAAGCGTCTTCATATTTTTAAAGCACCTGAGTGTTTTTAATTTTCCAATTGCAACAAGTTCCTTTTTTTTTATACTGCCGGTCATATTTGCAGCAACTAACAGTTATTCGATCTTTAGAAAACTTTCCGCCAGAACATTTTTCTCCTTTAAACCAAAGCGTATGATTGAGAGCAAGCTCGGAAAAAAGTCCGATTTCATCAGCGTTAAATATCTCGTCATCCCTGCATCATTCATGAACTTTTGGCCAAACAGTGCTAAGCCAATTATCGCTGATACCAGAAGGTACTTCTGCTGACTCTCCACTGATTTTCCCGAAGACGATATCGTGTCTCTTACGGAAACGCTGAATCCAGGACATCGATGGTGTGGTATTTTTTCCGAAGAATTCAACAAATTGTTTGGCTTTTTCTTATAGCAGGAGGCCATTTATGGAAACATTAAAGCTCCGTTCAAAAATCATTTTACAGCAGCTTCATCAATGTCCGTGTGTTTGGGCTTCCGAAGTTTTTTGCAACGAAACAAATCATTTTCGAAATGCTCCAGAATTTTCATCCGATTTTTCAAAATTGTTGAATGGGATAACGAAAGTTACGTACCTATTACTTTATTACTCTCGCCAGCATCTAATTGGAATATTATGCTAACTTTTTCCTCCATGGTTAGAACTTTTCGTTTTGCCATATCGTAATGATATTTTTGTCGTAAGATTTGAGATGCTTCTCAGTTATAAGTTAATGTCTTAATAGTGGTTAGTTCTAAGTGACGTGAATACGTACAAAGAGCCTCTCCACTCGTCGGGTGTGGCTCGTTGCCGTTTCCTCGCCGCCCCCTTTTCTTTTCCGAAACGCCAATATAGTCCTGGGAAACCAATCTCCCAACATTCGCCGCTTTAGTATGTGTAGATAGTTTTGCTTTATGAGTTTATTAACGGTCGCAAGAGGGACAAACTGGCGCCACAGACTTATATTGTTTTGATTGCTACGCGAAAGGAAAAGAATGTGTTGTAATTGATAATTCGTGGAAGCAAGAGTTCTCACGTTTGCAAAGGATACACACATACTCACATCCTCCTTGCTATGTGAATTTAATGTTAGCGGTTTGAAGAAGACGAAATTGAGATCAATTTGAATCGAACAAGATGTTAGTCTTCTCCTTTCGTTTGAACGAAACAGTGTGATCCCAACATTGTTTCGAATCCACGTTGTTCCGATAAATGATTGTCAAGTCGCGTCGTTATATCCGATACAGATTTCCCTACTTGGGACAAAATCGCCTTCATTATAACCGATATATTTAGTTAAGAATAGAATAGGAAACCAAACTTCTTGCAAAAATTTTGTCATTATATGTGGTTAGTCGTTGTAACCGATTTTCACTGTAATTAACATTTTGTTGTAAATTTACTTGTTATGTTCAACAAATGCTTACATTCGTTATCTTAACCTTGTCTTATTTTCTTAATTATACGTAAATTGTGAAGTATTTAAATTATTGGAATATAATATTTCAACACTTCAGAATAACCTTCCTCTTTTACTGTCACTACTCTTTTATAGACAAATTATTTTATCTGGCCAGTGTCCACTAGTGAGGGGTTTCACTGTATTTGTTTCTGAAACATTTAAATATATTCCGAAATGTGTGCCTAAATTATCAATGAAACTGCATTTTTTCCTAAATAAAATTTGTGATACCTGTTGAATACATTTTGGACTCAAATCCTATAATGATTTGTTTTTTTGTTGGTTTTTTTTTTTTTTGCCAAAAAGGAGCTCTTGAAAACTACCGAAAATATGGTTAGACCTTGAATTTTCCTCAATTTTTTTTTTCAAGTTTTGGCAAAAGAAAGAAAAAAAGGGTATTTCTCCTTATTCCCAGTAGGAAGCCAGTAGTGCTTCGGACATGCCTCCTTCCTCTGTTGAATGTGGCTGATAGGAGGGATAGCTTTTGCTAGCAGTGTGCCAAGTTGAAAAGGAGCAACATAATCAAACACTCTAATTTCAGTTCTATGTTTATAATGTCTTGCATTTTTAATTTTTATGTATATTGCGATTGACAATGTAAGGTCCTTGAATTTCATCAGGACAAAAGAGTGGGAACCATGTACAGGGTGTCCCAAAAGTGACGGGCCTATTTGAAAAATTAATAAAAAAAGAACAGGAAGTGAGAGAGAGAGCTGCACCGTTTGCTACACTGTGCTTGGGAAGGCAGTAAATTTTTTATCTGACAAAATTTTAAAATTAGTTGCAAATTTTAACACAAGATGGCACTGCAGGCGATCTGCAAGAAGCTATATAGAAGCCATAGTCTGTGAGACCGCCATTCTGTACTTCGTTTTCCTGCTGTTAACTTGGGCTATTCAGAGATTTCCAGTTTCCTATGATAAAATGGTATATTGTTTGGAACAAATGGATATTTTTGGTGCTGGAATTTCACCGTCTGAATCATAGTGTTGTTGCAACAAGACGAAGTTTTTAGCAGAAATTCAATGTAACCAAAGGACTGAAAAAGGATATAATAAAAGCTGTGTTTGCAAAATTTTAACGGACTGGGAATGTGAACGATGACCATGCTCGAAAAGTCAGACGACCACATTCGATGGTCACAGAGGCCAATGCTGAGATCGTCCAACAAGTGATCGATCCAACAGCGGCCCCAGATTTCCGTTTGCCATGTTGCAGCTCAGGCTAGAATACCACGAATGTCCACTCACTGCATCATGCATCACAGCCTACACTTATTTCCATACAGGATTCAAACTCGGCAACCCCTCACTGCTGCTGCCATGAATGCACGAGAGACGTTTGCGAACGGCATGCTGCAACAGCTTGATGTCGGCAATATCGATGTGGGAGACATTTGGTTTACTGACGAAGTGTATTTTTATCTGGATGGCTTTGTGAATAAACACAACTGGCACATTTGGGGAACGGAAAATCCTCATATTACCGTCCCATCATCCGGCAAAAGTAATGGTTTGGGCCACCATTTCCTCCAAAGGACTCATTGGCCCATTTTTTCCAACTCCAAAAGATTACTGCAACACACTATTTTGACATTCTGCGTGAATTTGTCTCAGTACACAATACCTTGAAGGACTCTAAGAACACCTTGTGGTTCATGCAAGACGGTGACCAGCCACATGGAATGGCCGAAGTGTTTAATTTCCTCAACGAACATTTCGATGATCGTGTAATTGCTTTGGAATATTGCATGCGTACGGAAAGCGGGATGGACTAGCCTCCCTATTCGCCAGATTTGACCCCCTGTGACTTCTTTCTGTGGAAACACCTGAAAGACCAGGTGTACGGCCACAATCGACTGCAGAACTGGAACATTACATCTTAGCTGCATGTGAGGACATTCTAGCTGAGACATTTGCACGAGTTTCTGTAAATTTTGTTCTCAGACTACGCCATGTTGCTGCAAATGGTGGATATTTTGAAAATATTGTATTTTAGTTTTCCCAGATTGTAGCACCATCTGGTGTCAAAATTTGCAACTAATTTTTAATTTTTGTCTGATAAAAAATGTACTGCTTTCCCAAGCACAGTGCAGCAAATGGTGCATCTCTCTCGCTTCCTGTTCTTTATTAATTTTTCAAATAGGCCCATCACTTCAGGGACACA
>QLNU02015003.1:19162483-19184843 GCA_006491805.2 Dysdera silvatica | reverse complement strand
GATTCCTCTGTATTTATTTCGCTATACTACTAGGGATGTTACGATATTACTGATATGGGTAGGTATCGATACTTTCATTTAGTATTTGTAGTATCAATATTGGTGATTTGATATCACAATATTGAAACAAACATCGGTGTATCAGTATTCGATACTCCAACTAAGAGTGCTTGATATACACATAATATCCGTAGGTCTGAGCTTAGAGATATTCTGTGTGTGTATGTATATAATATTCAAATAGATCAAACATTCTGTTTGAATAGTATTTATTCAATTTTTATCCTAGTGGGGTGTCATCTACTGATAAAGGGTATTTTTAAAGAGAGTCCAAATTAATTTTTGAAAAATATTAATTGCCAAATATTAGTAGTAATTAATACATTGTATTGCAAATTTATTTCCTGAATGCAAATCTGCAATGTCACCGATCAAACTATGAATCCAAGTTCGAATCTAAACCAGGGACAGAATCTCTTATTTTTTCCTACACTTAAAAAAGTTGTAGTTTAAGCTAAAGCATGAGTGTCAAAAATTACCTATAATTAAATTCCCCTACAAAAAACTAGTATTGTGGCTTTGTGTGTTGACCATTATTTGGCAATTGTGTTATCCCTGTGAAGGGTAATAATATCTTACAACATGCATGCACACACACACACATATATGTACATAATGGCAAAATATGTATATATATATCGTAACCAGAGAAGGAATAAATAACTTGGTAAAACGATCCCTCCATCCTTACCAGATACTATGAATTATTGTTAACACAAACAGATATTCTGTTCCCCTTGGTGTTCATCTTAAAGGTCGATTGTATAAGGGTCCTATTATACGGACCGAGAAATATTATCTTTGTAGAGGGAGTCATTGTTATAGGGAGGGTTCATTATGCAGTAAAACCTATCTGCAACACTATTATACGGACCAAGAAAAATTATCGTTGTAGAGGGATTTATCGGATATCGTTGTAGGGAAGCTTCACTGTATATAAATTCTATAGTTCTGCATGATAAATTATCCATCGGTATAGGCTATATAAGAAATCTTTTTCCCTAGGCCGTGTGCCTAATGCAGAATGGTTTTACAAAGGTTTTGAAAACTCTAAACTCTGTAAAAAAAAAGCAAAAAATAACCCAACTTAGAGAAAAATTATATTGAAATTTGATTTTACAGCTATTTAATTGTATTTCTATGGTTTATTAATATTTGTTATTTTATATATGACAACTTCTGAACAATGAATTCACATTCGGTACTGACCAATACAGTATTGATACTTTATATTCGATAGTGTTATGGTATGGATATTTTTTAGTGGGTTTTGGTATCGATATCAAATATCCCGTCAAATGTGGTATCGAAACGTCACTACATACTACATGTATACATGATAATGGAAAAATCTCCATCCGACAGTGGACGGAAGATGGGTGTTGATAATGAATAAATGAAACAACATAATACAAACAAAAATATTTATTTACAATAAAAATGTATGAAAAACAAAATCGTGAGTTTTTTCTTCATACAATTTATATGTGCATATGTTTAGACCATGTAATCATTCCAAATAACTGATTTACATATAAACACAGACAGCCATATAAAAGACACACAATGGATATGGCCAGCTCTATAACTATAAGCTGCACTTTGACAATTTTACGAGTGCAATGTTATTAGTTTACACAACTGGCTATTTATGAATAACTTTTCAATTGCCCAACTTTGTATGAAGTGAAAAAAAGAAGGAAAATGCAAGTTAGACTTCCATATAGCAAGAACAGATATGGTCATGCTGAAACAGGACCTATAGTTTTCCGTAAAACCTAAGCCCCTATTGCCTAGGAAACCAAACGACAAACCATGTTGAACAGATTTATTTGTTTGTGACTTTTACGATGCAAAAATAGCAAGGGTCATGCTGCACCAAGAGCTACAGTTTTATGAGGAATCCAAACCTCTTACAGCCTAGGAAACCAACCCACGAACTACAATAAGCCATTAGTTGGTAAGTGTTCTTTTAGGGGGCACCGCTGGGAGTAAAACCCTAGATAATGGTGCACTAGGTGAATGCGTTATCACTACGCTACCGCAGGACGCTACATTGGGCAGAAAAAGCAGCACACATTGGGGTACCATTAGAATCGATTGAAATTAACGACATAATAAATGAAATGAATAAACTACGCCATCATATGGCATAAAGGATAGGTCTGTGTGTTATCACAGCGTAAAGACATTAAATGGGTATGAAGAGAAATCAAAGTCATGGAGAAATGAATAAGAAATTTAATGCAAGGTGCACACGAGTACCATTAAATAAAGAAATCAAAAATCAATACGATCAAAGCAAGTACTTTTTATTAACTCGGAAACTACAATTGAAAACCCACGTTTCAAACTCTGACCATCGAAGTGGAGGAATATTGGAATCTTTAACTGCGTCATGTTCAGGTGGCATCCCTCACCCAGGTCTTATGCTCATCCCTCCAAAAAAAATAGTTATCAGAGCCAATCCCCCTGAGACTTGAAGAACAATAAATATGTGCAAAAATAGTTAAAGGCATGAGGCCCACCCCTCCCTAGCCACTGTTTAAAAATTTGGTTTGCCAGATTCTGTTATGCATTTATTTTCAAAAATTTTACAGTCACATTTTAAAATAAGGTACTTTTTAGCTCATTACTAATTGTCAAGCAGTATCAATTATTTTTGTAATATTTTAGTATCTTGTACATTTACTAAAATATCTGACAGCCTTGAAGAAGGTAATGGTTGTTCTGAGCCCCCAATAAGTACTCACGTGGGTGCCACTGGTTGAGGGTTAAGGTAAATTAACTGTTGTTGTTCATATACTTTTTCTGTCACAAGAGGTAATCTGTATCCTGTCTAAAGATGTACCTTAATTGTATCTAAGCGGAACTGACCGACACCTTAACACACAGGCCTGCAGTGTCTTAATAATTATAAAGCAACTGGAATGAACGGGAAAATTTTCTTTGTTGTCTCTTTAGTTCTTTAAAAGTTCCTTTTTAATAAAATTATAAGGGTGCAGGGAAAGGTACCTCAGTTGAGATTAAAAACTATGCAGAGGTGCCATTAACGCACTATAGCTCATAAAATACATGGACTAGAAGGAAAGGATGCAATGTTAGTAAAATAGCACAGCCCAAGGACCTTCTATTTAATAAGGAAAAAAGGTGTTTTGTTTTTTGAGGACCCACATTTTTAAACATAGTAGGTCCTTGGGATCCAGTTTTATGAGCACCCAGAGACACTCTCGCCATGCCTAAGAAAGTGAACAAGAACAGTTTACCTGGGGACCCTTCCCATATTTTCATCAAACAAGCAACCCCCCTCAATCTCATATCCATTTATTTTAAAGAAATCTGGGTACAAATAATCAGGAATATTACCAAAATATAACTACGCCAGGAGGGATCCATTTTACTTGCATTCTATTTGTTGAATATCTGATATTATTTGTTTAATATACAAATATCGCACCCTTGCGACGAAAGTGTTACAACTCAAGATTTGGTGAAAATGAGTTAATGTTACAACCAGATGTAGAAAACAGTGTTGCATCCTGCTGTGCAAAACGTTAGGATATAAGTTACTCGGATTTCCGATAGTTGATATATGTAATGATTTTGATGTTTCATCGCTGTTATCCAACTCTCACGGAAAGAGTTCCATTTTGAGTTGTTCGTTGACCTTGAACGAGGGACCGTTAGATTCTCTTTTTACAAAGCCTAATATTTCGTTGTAACTGTTTACCATATCAGAAGAGGCAGAAAAGTATGTACTATTTCGAGTTGTCACACTTTCGATGGTTGGTTAATGGAAGGAATTTGTTTACAACTCAAACTGTCCCTCTTTAGCTGAATGTTCAAAGAAAATGGAGTCAGCAATGTAAAAACTTTTTAGGAGTACTAGAGTAGAATCTTGACAGTTAGTAAAGGGAATAGGGTCTTAACGCCTTCCAAATCATTTCTACGGCCTCAGGTTTCTTTCTAGAAAGAGTACGATGACGTACTTTCCTACTAACCGTCATGGCAGGGCCGTGCTTAGGGAGGTGCAAGCCGTGTGGCTGCTAAAAAATGCAGTGCAGGCACTAATAAATAAGTTTTTAGAGGTCCTTATGTACTTTCCCAGAGTATTTAATCAATTGACCTTTCGTGTGTGTAACGTTATATTTCCCATAACGCACAAGAAACTTTTAAATCGTGGTCGAAATAAATATACACGTTGTTGGTTAAATGCACTGGCATCAGTAGACTATGCAGGTTAAAATGTTCGTTATGATGGCCTTATAGCCACTACAGAGACCGCCTGTTTCCGACAAAAAAGAACTTATTGCAAAGTTCTGAGAAGCAGAAATTTATAATTACATTGTACTGGTTTTTCTTTGTGTTTATAATGCGACAGTGGACCTAAATAAAACCGCTTCATTTATTCACAACATCTTAAGCAAGAAATGCCAAGTGATTGATATATCCCAAACTAACTTTGTTTAAAAAGGTCTAATTTTAATTTAACTTCATTATCTTCTCTTTACCTTTGGCGTTTCGACCAGTGAAGAACTTTTTAATGCTAAACCCCAGTCGTTTTTTTTAATCGTTGTGTTACGTTAAAACATTTTTGAGGGCCGCAAAAATCTGTTTATCCCAGGGCCGCTGACGCCGTAAGCACGCTCCTGAGTCCTGTCGCCATAGGTGTCAAGCTTGCCCTTACAGTATTGCTTATGAAACCTGCAGATGCAGATGATCCCTCGTTGACTACTGAACCCACCACTCTGTGGATGGAGCTTATAATAATATCATTATTATGGATCCCGCAATATGCACTGAACCTAGCCAGACGTCGTCTCCCAGTCATGCCCAGGGCAGCATTTGATTATTACGTAAGCAATATTTTGGCCATTTTATACCCCCCCCCCTGGTAAGCAAAAATTAACATTGGCTAACATAGGAAAATAAGCACAACAGCACCCTCCCCAACTCTAAAAGTGCTTATGTAATACTTGAACTCTCCCCAGTGTTATTTCTCTCCGGTTGTAACACAATAACAGGATCATAACTGGTCAATCATTGAAGAAGCTGTGAACCGGATTAGGACCCCAAGGCACCTTTTGCCGCCCCTTTTTACCTGTCCGCCATCGCCCCAATCAATGACAGTAACATAAAAATTGCTACACATTTGTATTGACAATAAATATGTTGAAAAACAAACTCATAAATTGAAACATAAACATTAAACAATATTTACTTATATTGAAGTATTATCTCTTCTTGTAAGGTATTATTACCTCCCTGCGGAGGGTAATAATACCTTAACATCTTTACATACGGAGAAAGAGAGCGTTGTTTCCTGTCCTCATTCGTCTAGCGGTCCAAGACACTCCGGGCTAAACGGAGGGACCCTGGTTCGAATCCAGGATGGGGAAAGCGTCTCTTTTTCTCCAAAACGAATAAAGCTCTAGTTTGAGCTATAATCAATACGTGGGTGGCAGAAATTATTGTATATTATCTCTTCTTGGTATATAATAAATCAAATTCAACTATATTGATATTAATTTTAGCAAAAAATAAAAGCCTATTGAACACTGGTATTTAAATGGAAAGTATGACGTCTAGCTTTCTTCTTTTCAAAATAGTACTTCCCGTTTTTAGTTCTTGCTCGGCATCAGTAAATATCAAAAACCGACCAACGAAACTGTTATAATTCAAAATAGTACATCACGCAAACCTTAACCGAATCTAATAGACCGTTATATCTCAAAAAGTCATGATAATAAGGGTTTTTGTCTAATAAATGAAGCAAATTTTGCCTCGTCTGATGTTTCCAGAAACTGATCTTAGGATTGAAGTTATTAGATGATTTAAAAATCCCTCAATTCAGTGAGATCTAATTTTAAGACAGGTAAATTTGTAATTGGCCCTTCTTTAATTATTATTATCCATTACTTTTTAATGTAGCTCTTGACAGTAAACAGTGATTTCATATATGGCTCTTACGTTCTACCAGTATTTTAACCTTTCTTATAGCTCTTCATAAGGATTGTAACTCTTCATAAAAATTTGTAACTTTAAGTTTTGGCTTATCCTTTTACATATTAATATCCTAATCTTTCTTTCTTCTCTTCATAAGGCTCGACTTTTTGTTTATTCAGTTGACAAAAACACCCGATATGCAATTAACAGTAGGTTAGGTACATTTGCATATTATTTCAATAGTACAGCCACATTTCACATTACGTGAAGCTCAAAATAATGGTATCACGAAATATTTCTCTGGATAAAACCAAAAAGCTTTAAAAGTTTAACAGAAATGTGCCTCATTCAACCAAAGTGAAAAATATTCCCAAAAAGTGAATAAATTTATTAACAATATTGATATTGCTAATATAACTTTATATTGTTATTAGTGGTTGCGAAGGTTTACACTCGAAAAATATACAAAGCATAAACTAAGCTGGGGACCAATGGCTTAAAAAATAACCTCTAACTTTTGATGAACCTCTCACTATGGACATAGAAGTTGAGGACACATTGGGCAAGGTGTCAGCCTTTGAAGCATGTCAAACAACCCACCAGTGTCCGCCACGTTTCAAGCAGACACCACTATACTGCCCAACATGTTTCAAGTGGACATGGCCATACTTTTCCAACAGACATTAAGTAGATACCACCACAGTGCTCAACATGAGTCAAATGGGCACAAACATTGTGCTCAACATGGTTCGAATAGGCACAAACATAGTACCTGAAAATGTTTCAAGTGGGCACCATCATAGTGTCAAACATGCTTCTAGCAGGCACCACCACCACACTGCCCAACATGTTTCAAGTAATACTTCCCAGCAAACATTTAAGTAGATACCGCCATAGTGCTCAACATGCTTCAAATAAGCATAAACATAGTGCCCAAAAACGTTTCAAGTGGGCACTGTCATGAGGCCCTACATGATTCAAGTGAGTGTGACCATAATGCCCGAGGGCCATTTAACGAAAAGGTCAACCAAAATTTCAAAATTAGTTTTAACTAATTTTTTTAATTACTGATTGATAGTTAATAGTTTAAATTGTATTTTTCTTTTAAAAAAATCAAAGCTTCTTTTTAGTGAAGTGACAACATAGCACTTTCAAAATGGCCACCATCCATAGTCACATGTTTTGAATTTTAGGTTAACTTTTAGTGATCATTTGAGCAGACAAAAAACAATAGAAACTAATAAATTTTACATCAAAGATACGTCTCAATTTATATTATAAATTTCTTTACATTTATATAAGACCCATACCAACCCAGTAAAACACCTTTGTTTTTAGTGTCCCGCACGTGACACAAAAGATTATATTTTTAAATTTGTGAAAAAAATAATAATTTCTATGTCATTTAAATACTATTTCTAAAGGAGATAATAAGAGTACTTTTCTTTTGTGTTCCATTATAACTGTACATAAGTTACTTTCAAAATGAACTGATAAAAACTCATTGTCCCGCACATCATATGTCATGTGGGGGGACACCAACATTACTTGTCTTTTTTATTATTATAAATGAGGGTAGGCAACACTTTCAAGCACTAGCTCGTATTATTAAAGCTAGAAAAGTGCATTTATATAAATTTATGTATATCAAAAAAAAAAATTGGTTAACAGCTTTGAAGGTTTAAATCACTGAGGTGACTGGATGCACATAGTTTTGTTACCTTTCGTTATAAGTATGGTAACTAGTAATTTCAATGCATCGCAGTTTCCAGTGTATTTTCTTTGTTGAAATAATTGCTGCCTTGATGTTATATTTAAATTAAATCTCATAAGTCAAACACAATTTACATATTATTTTATTTTTATATTAAAATAAACCCATAATATGAAAAAAGAGAGGGTTATATGCTTTATCATTTACACTCTATCTTCTTAACTTACTAATTTTGCATTGGTACAATAGTTGCAACTGTTTTGAAATATTTGTTAATTGTATACCTTTTTTTTTTATTTTTGATCTTTCAGGAATGGAAAGTAAAAAATATCCAAGTGCAGCAAGAAATGAGGGAAAAGAAGCTGTTGGAAAATCCAAATTTTCAAAATGAAGAAAATAAAAGGATAAATGCTCTTTAAAAAAAAAGAAAAACTAACATGTCAGATGCTGAAAAGGAAAAACGAAGGGTTGTACGAGTGTGATAGAAAAAGATTGCAACGAGCAAAAAAAAACGATGTTCATCTGCAGTGACTATGCAACCACCCAGCAGTATCATAAATTCACCTATGCCATCTCCGTATCGTTCGAAATAACCCTTTAGTACAGCTGTACACAAAACTTTAAGAACACTCCCAGATTCACCACGTAAATGTTGCCCAGTTGTATAAGGTTTAGTGAAAAGAGTTGCTAATAACATGTCAGATTCCATGACCACTGCATTGAACATCTATGCACCCGAACCTGATCAAAATTTCAATACAGTAAAAGCGTTTTACTTCAGCCTGGGTATTGTATATACCTGCCCAGGTATTAGAGATAAAGTCACCATTTGGGAAAATGGGGAAAAGACTGTACTTACAAAATATTGCATGACAATGTATTTAAAAAAACATTTGCCATATTTCAGACAAAAAATCCAAATTTTGCATTAGGTTATTCAAAGTTCTGTTCTGTGAGACCAACAAATGTATTGCTTCTTAAGAATACATCAGCAGATCGATGCTGATGCAAAATACATGAAAATTTTATCCTACAACTTAAAGCACTGAAACTGATTTATGAAGGCAACTTTCGGGAAAATCAGTAATGTGACAAAACACTCAATTCCACTTGTTGGCAGAACCATTGTAATACATGTTCTGATGGGAAGCTTTTTAAATTACTAACAGATGTCGAGGAGAAGTAATTTGAAAACTTTGGGAAAAAGATCATGATGGAAGACTAAAAATAGTTATGAAAGAAGGATGTGCTGCTGAATTGCATGATTATGTTACAAAAAACACGGCAAAAGTAGTACACCATGTAAATGTTAAACGCGTACAAGCTGATGCATTTCAATGTGACAAGCAAGCAAATGGGGTATGTGTCTTACAGGTCGACTTCGGTCTCTTTCATACGAATACCAAAATGAGATCCAATGTGCACTTTGGTCAAGATCTAGTCTTACTCTTTTTACAGCTGCAACATTTCTCAATGGATGTTGCAATACATATCTTTTACATACTAATGTTCTAAACGAAGACAAGGATACAATATATTTCATGCTTATGGTGCTATGTGATAAACTTTATGAAAATTATACCTTATCTATAAAGGAGGAAATTATATGGAGCGTGAACCAACATCCAAATTTAAGAATAGATATATATGTTGAAAGTTTTACAGATTCTATCTGAAAAATATAAAAAGCCCTTCTTATGGAAATATTTCACACTACTTCCCACGGGCAAGGCATCATTGATGGTATTGGAGGAAACTTTAAACGGCTTGTACATCAAGCAATTATGAGCTAAAAAAATGAGTCAATTGTTCAGGGAGCAGCAGATTTTGTCCATGTTGCACAAAAGGTCGTCGAAGCAACTACAATTATGCATGTGTCTGAAGAAAATATCCAAATATTTTATCACAAAAGCCATGGGATAATGTAAAGGCAATTCCTGGAGTTTCAACCTTTCATGTCATTAAATATAATAATGGCAAATATAATTTCTTTGAACATGCAAAGTGCCAATCAGAAGATATCACGAAGTTATGAAGTCCAAAGGCAGAGAATGATTTGTGCCTACAAGTAGGTGAATGGGTAGTAGTGACATACGATGGAATTAATTATCCAGCTGAAATCATTTGTATTGCTGGACTAGACTGTGTTGAAGTTTCGCTTATAGTGAAATCTGGTACATATTACAAGTGACCGCATCTGCTGGACAAAATTTTATACATGCTGAAAGATGTTCTTAAAAAAATATCACCACCTATTGTTGTTAACAACAGAGGATATTTCAAATTTATAAACAAATTTTGAGTTCACAATGTTTCATATTTTATTGCATATTTATGTCTATTAAATGTATTATAAGCTACATAACAACTTATAAATTTGAAATCACTTGAATAAACATTCATATAATGTCAAAATATGCAGTAGAATTTCACTTATAATTTTCTAACATTTTAAAATTACGCTTTCCATTTATGTTTGCAAAAGTCCCGCTCGTGACAATGATGTCCCTCATGTGGAAGTACACATTTTAATTTTTTTAATACTTTAAATATTACTATTTACAAATGATATTAATGCTACTCCTACTTTGGACTTTTGTCTCTCTAAATATAATTTGAATTTAATGACTTCTCACTTAAAAGAGCAGAAATATCTTTTGGTTCATATAGGAGTTTATAAATATTTGACTTTGCATGTCCCACATGTGACGCACATCAATAAATTAATTTCTAAAAAAAAATTTATCACAAGTAATGCAATTAATAGCATAAAGCATCTTTGACATGAACAGTTGGTATAAAAAATATACACAATTTCATAAGTTATAATATGTGACCTCAGCATAACAATTTATCTTAAAATTATGAGTCCAAATGTCCCGCACGTGACTATGGAATGGCCCCAAACATTCTTAACCAACGTTCAAAAGAAACTCGAGTCTTTATAAAAAAAAAATGTGGTATGAACAAAATACACACATTGTCATGGCAAACAGCATGGTTTAGGAGAGTTATGTGAACTTTAAACTAGTGCAAAGACATGAGGTTAATATCAACACATAAGAGATGACAAAACACTGAAAAAAAGAAAAGAAAGCCAAGTAAGTTGCATTTAAAAATTATACGTACATTTCAACATGTTTAATGTCCATTGGGTGCTGTGAACAAAATCAATTAACACTGTTAATTAATGATTATTTACAGTTAATGGAATGATTAACTGCTACATTGTCTTCACCACATGAATCTTTGCACACTGGCATCATTACTCCAGTAAAATGGCTTCTCAAGGAATAGATACAGAGTAACTGCATTGATGCTCAAGAACAACAAAGATTCGAACAACACTTGGCTAAAGGATTTTAGTTTAGCATGGAGTCTGAACATAATGAAAGGAATTGTGAAGTACCTGAACTCGAGAAGTCTCTGCGGAACGATGGACAGGAGAACGCAGGAGACAAACAACAGCTTCCAATACAGGTCTTTTTGCCTCAGCTGATTGTGCATGACCCAGCCGCTAAACAGGTACAAAGGGATCAGC
Organism: Dysdera silvatica; assembly: GCA_006491805.2. Classification (NCBI taxonomy): domain Eukaryota; kingdom Metazoa; phylum Arthropoda; class Arachnida; order Araneae; family Dysderidae; genus Dysdera; species Dysdera silvatica. Next base: position 19,173,582 of record QLNU02015003.1, on the reverse strand, counting down.
ATATAGGATAGGTACTCGTTGCGATTCAATACCCGTCGCCAAATGTAGAATGTGTAGTGTCTATTATCGGCAAGTAAATAGGGATGTTCGTGGGTGAGGTATTTGATACACAGGGCCATACTCAAGCAAACAATAAGTGCAAAAAATGTGTACTTGGTAAGAAACTCAAGGAATTTCTTTACCGTGGTCATTGTGATCATGAAGGGACTGGCGAAGCAAAAGGAGAAAAGCAGAAAGTAACACAATTGGGGAACGTTGAAGCCGACTTCATGGGCTCTTTTGTCTCCAAGGACAATGGACTTATTGACGGCCAGGAAAAACACAAAACCAAAGCCAATGAGCAGGTAGCCTAAATTAACGTGAATGATGTCAGAGATGACAGGAGCCCAATGTTGAACATAGTTTGAGCATTTGGTCCGCAGTCGCTTCAGGAAGTTTGTGGATCTGCCTCTGACGGATTTCTGATTGATACTGTGCACACCTTTCTGTCTTGGGGTCTTTGCAGTCAGGATTTGCAGTGAAGAATGTGCAGCCACCTTCAATAGATCAAATGATATTTAGTAGAAAAAAAATCAAATGCACTTCAACAAACTTCTAAAAATGAGAAAAAACACATTTATGACACTAAGATTTTACCTCACCCTCTAAATTTAAGGATGGAAAACTTTTAGCATTTATGAAGTCAATTTAGTTTTCCATTTTAATTCTGACCAACGAAAACAAAATCACGGAATGTGGTAAAATTGCCCACTCTTTAGATATGTCCCAGTCGCCAAAGGAGCGTTAACTTCCTTGTTTGGTAATCTTCTCGGATGACATCAGCACATATTGACGTTTTACGAGTTGCGAATTTTTCTAAATGTTTTGAAAAAAAAACCTCACCAATGTTGTGGCATGAAGTTTGCTGAACTCGGAATATGACCGTTGAGGTTTCCTTCTTTTAGATAAATACGTCTTGCTTTCCTTTCATTGACATTAACGACTGCTGCATGTACACAGGCGAGTTGTTTTGGTTTTTTTTACTATTGCAAGCTTTCAAATTGTGGGAGATTGCATCTACATGTCTTATTGATGTTTTTTTGTTTTTGGTGGTTGGGGAGGGGGCGGACCCCCACGATTAGACCTCCTCCACTAATTTAGGAAAAATAGTCATTCGCAAAAAATCCCCTTACGTCTGAAAGAAACACACAGCCGTTGCCCACAGCTCATTGCTTGTTTTAGCAATGTTCAAGATACAAGCCAGGCTTTGTGAATGCTGCAATTCACATGCAGACACAGTGCTTAGTGCTCTCAGATTCAATTTTAAGAGTACTGCATGAGTTTTGTCGATGGAAGGAGCTTGGCGACCGAGATACATCTAAAGTTTTATCGAAAAATCATCACAATAGTAAAAATATTAATCATGTAATTTTTAATTCATTAATCATTAATAATTATGTTTCAACTCGTCGAAACACGAATGACCCTCATGACCAATAATGGATACCACCACGCAATTAAATGTCATGTTCTTCTGAACAACCGCGTCTCCCTTTTATGCTACAGGTACAAATAAAAGAGCTCCTTCTTCATAGATATTCTCCCTCCCGCATGGACACAATAACAAATTTCTCCTCTACAAAAGAAACACTTTTTCACACCAAGTTACTTGTTGCTGCATTGCTATTGGAGACAATAGAAAAGTTAAACTGAAGTTTTCAAAAAATGAGAATACGATATAAAAGGCCAGTAATATTTTCCCATTTTGTATTTTCCATGAAAGATTATTATTCTACATCACAGAAAAAGTGTATCAAACATTATAAATGTCATTTCTTGAGCATTAGGGTGCATACAGACATGCAACAGAACATCGTTGTGTAACATCCCATGTTACACGATAATGTTACAGGGCGAACATCACTGCATAACATGACTGCGTCCCATCAGTTCATCCCGATATCCAGCCTACACTGACAAAACGCTGTTGTTCGTAAACCGGCCTAAATACACGCATATGGAGTGTAACATAGTTCCATACCATTCTTTTGATGCGACAGGGAAAAACCGTCAAATGCTCGGACGAGGAAATGTTGCAATGTTCTGTTATGGAGTGTGATCCAGACTAGCTATGTAACGGTGTTATAATATGGTGTTCCGGTGCATGTGTGGACACACCCTTACAGTGACCAAAAATAATAAGACATCGGGGAAATGGAGAAAGCAATTTTTCCAAAATGCTACGTAAGTCATGACAGTTTAAGGAACAACACAAGAAAGTCACCTATGAAATAATGTAAGAAAAACTTGTTATACTCACAAAAAACATCCATATTATGTTCGTTTGTCGGTAAAGAACTGAGAACCCTCCGAAAATCGATGCAGCCCATTGATGTTGATTGAGGTGCAAGAGATACATAAACAGAAGAAAAAATCCAGCTCCGCAATCCGTATAAAACAAGAATGTATAGAAATACAACAATGGAAACATGGTTACATTTACAGCTGACAAAAGAATAGTTTTGGGTGACGCATCCTGTGGATAAAAGATGACATTACTATTGCAATTCAAGTATTTACATGGGAGAAAAAAACAGAACAGCACACACAAAAATGAAAATCATTCTGTCTAAATGGATTTAACTCTTTATACTCCAGTGAGCCAGCTGGGGGGAACATTCAATATATGGCTTTTAATTCCATTGGTTTAATAGCCTAGGGCATGGATACCCATACTAGTACTTCTAGAAGGGGCGGGGGGGGGGGGCTGAGAAAATTTATTACCTCCTTCTCAAAGCTGTCGAGAATTTTTGTGAATGTACAAGATACCAAAACGCTACAAAAATAATTGATACTGCTTGACAATTAGTAATGAGCTAAAAAGTACCTTATTTTAAAATGTGACTGTAAAACTTTTGAAAGTAAATGCATAGCAGGTTCGGGCAAATCAAATTTTTAAACGGCTAGGAAGGCCCAAGCCCCTGTCTGCCCCCCATATGGGCACCCATGGCCTAGAACGCAAAGGGTTAATATGCACAAAATGTAACCATAATACAGTGGAACCTGGTAAAGTGGCCACCTTAATAAGGTGACCACTTTTTATAAGAGAGAACTGGTAGGGACTTAGTCTTGCCTATACCAAAGTCTGTAGTGTATAGTGACCACCTGTCTATGGTGACCATTGCAGTCCGATGTTAATAAAACATTAAAAATGCAAATAATGTCCAGATTTTTCTGCGGACGACCAAAATTCTCTCACGAACCACCAGTGGTCCGTGGACCAATGGTTGGTGACTGCTGTTATACAGCATTTTAGTAATGCAGCGATCCAATTGCCTTACTGACAATATCAAGATACAATTTTCTAACAATAGAAATATATTGCTATGGTAATATAAAGGCCTAATTCATTACTAACTAGTAAACAACTCTAGTATAGTCATGCACCGCCATAGAAAGGTATCATTACGCTTTCCAGCTCACAACATATTTGATTACAAGAGTTGCACATGGTCCAGTGCTGACGCCTGCAGTTAAGGTGGTGAATCTAGTTTCCTACCCTCTATTTTAGAAAATAATTTGGCAACATTATGCACAACGAATTTGATTATTCAGTTGTTTCTCTGAAGTACTGTTTACAAGCCCCATTAACACTATTTTGAAGTTGATGTGCAGATAAAGTGTTTTGTCGATATGCAGATAAAGTGAAACTGTTTTTTTTTATATACAAGTAAAGTAAAACTGTTTTGAAGTTGATATGCAAATAAAGTGAAACTGCCTTGAAAGTTGATATGCAGATAAAGTGAAGCTGCAGATACAGAGTTTTGAAACATTTAGAAAGCTAAGCTTATTGGCTGAACATGGCCGCAAATGGCAGGATAACTCTGAACCACATTAGTAATTTTTTTTTTTTTTACACCTGTGGTGTAAGAACAACTAAGGTCTTGTTGGGCCAGATTCTGCAGTTTTTTTACGAATCCACTGGCATAGGAAAGGAGGGGCTCAACTAAAGGTGCAAATAAGCACTCTCCAGTCATCACTCATCAACTGAACTTAAAAATCTAAAAGTCTGGCAACTTAAAATGTGTTAACAACTGGCCAGATTTCTCTCTTTTCTTTTTTTTTTTGATACTACTACCAGACCCTACCAACAGGTACCCCCAACCATATCCCACGTCATTTGTCTCTCCAGGTGGCGAACTTCAATACTGATAAAAAGTGGCTTACTTCAGAAACTGTATCGAAAGTTACGGAAAAAGTGCGGATTTTCAACCAGTATTATTTTTATAATATTTTTCACACGATTCCTGAACTGTAACTTCACTGCAAATTCTTTTTTTTTTTTTTAAATAAATAAATAACAGAAAAAAAAATGGCTCCTGGCGGCTGGATCTTTGCTCCTTTTGCCCTCACCCTGTCCTAGGCCCCAAAACCAAAATTTACACTATATGCTTCCACGTTCTTATTTATATGGATTATTTGAAGCTATATTTCTGGATGTAATGTATCCAATGGCAGATTTACCAATAGGCTGAATAGAATACAGCCCATGGTGGAAATTTTCGAAGAAGTTTGCCGCCGAGAAGGCGTGAATATTTTGGCAGCTAATGGAATTATAATAATAATAATTTATATTTGTTACGTTCAAAAGCATAGCTAGGCACTGGCACAGGGAAAGCTGCCATGGGTGTCACCTTGAGAGAGCGATTCAAAAAGGTGCCAAATTCTCGAATACTGGCAAAAAAAAAATAATTTGAAATAATTACCAGAGTCATCAAATTAAGAAATTGACAAAAGTGCCAAAATCTCACTGGGCATTAAAGGGCATTGTTCTCTTTAAAAGTACTGGAGTCCCCCTTTTTTTTCACTGGCACCAGAGGAATCCAAATCTGTTGCCTAGCAACCAAACCCTGTACTATGTTAGACAATAAAAGTGCATTCATTCTACAGTGCTATTGAGGTCAAATCCAGGTTAACAGCATCACAGAGGTTATGCGGTTATGCTACCATAGGGAGCAGTAAAACATTTTCTACAGGAACCTGAACCCCTTAAATCCTAGTGAACCAGTTCCCAGACTACAGTAAACAATTAACTGAAAAATGTTCTCTTTTTTGGAGGGGGGAGGGGAGCATCGCTACCAGTTGAACCCAGACTAATGGTATGTTAGGTGCTAACATTATCACAGAAAAAGTAGCTTCAGTTTAAGCCCGAAAAGAACTAAAACAAATTGATTTGATATACAATCAAACTTGTATATAACGATATTTACTAGTTGCCCTGACAGATATAGTGTGTATTGGGTTTAACTTTGTAGGGTCCATAACAGTAAATTGTTTATAACAATATCTTTTCACTGTCCCTTCAGTATTGTTATATTGTTATACACAGATCTCACTGCATTAATATAGATTTTGGTAATTATAATGTAAGGACAGCAATGATGTGATGTACCAATACTAATTAAGAAAAAAAACCACCATAAACTTCGGATATCACACTAAAACATTTTCTTTCTTTCATTTGTCCTTTATTGTGGAACAACAATTAAAGCTAACATAAACCACTATCTTCCAAGTGATCTAAGCATTTATCACAAAAGGATCCAAACATCTATCACAAGAGGATCCAGAAATTTGTGACAAAAGGATTCAAACATCTATCACAAAGGGAGCCAAACATTTGTCACAAAGAGATCCAGACATTTGTCACAAAGGAATCCAGACATTTGTGGCAAAGGGATCCAGACATTTGTCACAAAGGAATCCAGACATTTGTGGCAAAGGGATCCAGACATTTGTCACAAAGGGATCCAGACATTTGTCAAAGAGTGATTTGAACATTTGTCACACAGGGATCCAAATATTTGTCACAAAGGGGTCCGAACATTTGTCACAAAGGGGTCCGAACATTTGTCAGAAAGGGGTCCGAACATTTGTCACAAAGGGATCCAGTCATTTGAGGCCTTAAAAACAATGATGGTATGTCCATTTTTGCTTAAAATAAGATATGAAAGCGTCTATGTGCAACGAACCACCAGTTTCGTTTTAGCCAACAGTAACATGATGCCATCCTGTACCCAACTAATTACGTTATGGATATATATACCAATATTGCAGGCAAAAAAGCAACCCCAGAGGATGGACTTAACTCAAAAATTTTAGTTTTGTGGATTATACCACTGTTGTTTTCAATGCCTCATTTGTCACAAAGGGATCCAAACATTTGACACAAAAGGAATCCAACATCTAAATACAAATGGATAGGGTAAAAAATGGTAAGCGCCCAGCACTAGAGGAATGTGTTTGTATTTTTAAGACGTAAGGTTAGCAAAGGTGATGCTGCAGTGGAACCTAGTTTTCCACGGAATACAAACCTTTGCTACCAAGAAAACCACACCCTGGACTATGATGGGCAGGAAAACGCCACACGTTCCAGGATACTATTGGGAGTCGAACCTGGATAAGTGGCACGGTAGACAAATGCATTACCACTATACCACCATGGGAAAGTTGGCCTGTATTTTATTCTAGTGGGCAGTTAGTTGGCAAGTGTTCTTTTGGGCACCGGTTAGTGGTAAACCCAGATTAAGGGGATGCCATAAGAACATGCGACACATTATAGAGCCACTAATTGACTTCAAATCCAGATTTCCCGTGATATAGACAAATGCGTTGTCTCTATACTGCAGACTAAAGCAGAATATTATATAAAACCGTACGTAACTGTATGACACCAAACTGAATATAAAACTGTACAAAAGATAAACACAATAACAAAAGTACGAATCCGTTATACCTTTTGATGCAACTTCTGAAGAATATGGTAAATCACGATCGCGTTGCCCACAGTAAAAATCAAGTTTGTTGAGCGAAAACAGGTAATGGAATCCAAATTTCTGTTGAACAGTTTGGACAGTGGAACAAGTATGACATTGGACGCTACGTACAATCCAGGGGGTGTTGTGATTTTGGGATTCCACTGAAAATAAAAAACAAAGATTATATGCCAATTTGTAACATTACCCAATTCCAACACCTTGAGTTGAGTCATTGGTATCCCCAAGTGCCAATACCCTATAACAGATATGAAAAACAAGTCGTGTGAGGTGGTTTTCAGATGATCATGGCCATATTGCACACTATGGCATGCAAGGTTGTCGAACTCCAAAATATTTTATAATCATAACAAAAGAAGGTAATAGTGCAGAACATGTCCCTTAGTGTTTCTCTCCTCTTGAAATGAATAGGAAAGTCGCTAGATTTAGTACACAGGGTTGTGACGTCACACATACGGGCATTTGGATGTCTAAGGGCATTTGCACATGTTTCGTCGTTCTTTTGGCTGTGTTTTATATTGCATTGTTTTTATTATGTGTGGAAGGTTGAATTAGTTTTTTGTGGAATTGCGGTTGAGAGAGAATAGATATGTGCTGCAATAGGTTATGATAGAAGGATTTTTTTCGATCGGATATGAGTGTGAGACGACGTCGTGGGTTAGGCCTCGTTTGAATGACGTTTTTCAGTGCAGTTTTGAGACAGTATGAATGGGAGAAGGAAGAGAAGGGGGGTGGAAGGGCTGGAGTGGCAGAGAAAGGTTTGAAAAGGCAAATAAGGGAGAAAGAAGAGAAGGGGTAAGTGGATAGGGGAAAGAGGGGGGGAAGAAGAGGCCATGGTAATTACGGGAGGGCGAAGATTGATAGAAGTACGTGAGGGAAGGAGGGGGACTGACTAAAAGTATGCGAGGGAAGGAGGTGAATTACCAAAAACGTCGTAAACAACATGGCAGCTAGTGACTTTGCCAATGTCGGAAACATCCGATCGCACAGAATAAGTTAAGTACTCGTGTTTTTTTTTGTTCTTTTTAAGGTGACACTACAGATGAATCCCCTGTTTTGTCGCCAACTCGTCTCCAAAACTGATGCTATACTCTTAAAAGGGAGGGAAAGTTTTGTGAAGCGTTAAAAATGCACGTTGTAGTATCGAAGCGTCTGTTCGTGCCGATGGCAGTTTGTGAGTTGTAGCGATACGATGAGTGACCATTTAAATGTATTTATTTTTGTAACAGATTGGAATTGATGGTATGTTTGGGATGGAGAGCGGATATAGGAGGAAGACGTTTGAGAAGGTATGGGAAGAAGACGTATGGAGGGAAAAAGGGAAAAAGAGGAGAGAAAGTAGGAAATGGGGAGCATCACAATGTCGGCGCTGAAAAGCTGTTTGACTCATACTACGCAGAGTATATGTGGAGGCGGTGTCACAAATAGGAAGTGGAGGAAATGATTCTAAAAGCCATAAAAGCTCAGAAGCTTAAAGACAGAAGTTTTTTTTTTTTGTTAAAAAAATGTGAAAGGAGTGTAATAGGCAGTAAATGCAGTATAGCAGGTAATTGCTCCTTAAAACAACATGGTGGCCGAGAAGCAAGCGCATGATGACATAATCCAGGAAGGAGGTTGCTGCGGCATGGTTGCCACGCCTTGGCGACAAATCACACAGGGGACACACATGTAGTATAGCCTTTTTTAATTGGGAGGAGGAGGAAAGAAACAGATGAGAACAGTGTAAACAACTTGGCGGCTGTGACCAGTGATGCCAGTACCAATTGCCAGTTTTAAAAACATGGACCAGATTCGAGTTGGTTGCGTGTTCTGCAGTACAGCCCAATTTCCATTGTGGTGCACAATTTTATAGGAAACAAAAAATTGAAAACAAAATTCTGCAATAATTTATTTTGTGAATGTTTTTTCATGTGGAGGCCTGATTGCATTTCCAAGTGGGCTCACCCCCTCCGCCCTCCATACGGCAAGGCCCCTAGTCTGCTGTACCCGGGGTGGGGTCCGCTGATCTTTCAAAAAACATCCGAACTTTTGATACATAACCCGCACAAAATCACACATAAACTAAGTAATCTTTGGGGTCCTCAACAAATTGTATGAGTGTAAGGAGGTCCTCTGACCAAAAACAAATTTTTCGAGAATGGCTGTTCTAGCCAATCGTAACATTACGTTCTATAAACTTCATCCATCTTTCAGAATACCTACAAAATGCAACATAAACAATACCAAATTAAAGTACACTATATTATATACTCTTTATCAAAAATCGAAAATTCTGCGTTTACATACATCAGTGAAGTTTCCACGATAGTATTTGAGAGCTTGCGGGTAATGGAAAACTTCATCCATGTATGGTTCGGGTTGCTTGTTGCATACAATGGTCAATAAATATGCAGATATGGGAATGAACAGCGTGGCAATGATTTTATTAATCACCGACATGGCGAATTGTTTCTTTGAAGGTTTTCCTTTTTGACTCCGAGATCGCTAATATAAAGATAAGCTTTTCGTATCAGGATAATCTACAACAGGAAATCCTAAAAATCAAACCACCTGCATTTGTTTATGTTAGTTAGGCTTTGCGAACGTTGTTTTCTTCGTTAATAACCGCCACTGGTGGTTCCGAAGAAACGGGGTGGGGTATCACCGCGAAGAACATTTTTTTACCGCCATTGTTAACGGTAAGCAAAAATGTGTCTTTATACTGCTATATATTAATAATTACAATGAGAAAATTTGTATTCGCCGATTCGAACACTCTCTTTGGGTTTGGATGTGTCACGACGGATTGCGGCGCAAAAATGACTTTCGATCTGAGGACAAGTGCTCTTACAAGACCGCAGGCAGACTTTCAAAAAAAATAGGTAAAAACAAATGGACTAATTGTGGGTAGTCCAGTCTCTGCCCTGCAGACAGCATGCAGCCCGTGGGGACGCTTTTGGCGGCCCTCGTCCACATTCAAGAAAAAATATTCTTAAGTTATCCACAAAGAGCTAGGATGACTAGAGAGCGCATGGCAACACTGGTGAAGCCAACATCGAGGTGGGCAAAGCTCATATGTGAGTAGCAAAAAGGGAAAAACCAATGTTTTTACCACAGAGTGGCAAAAATTATAGTATAATAAATTCCCCCACGAAAACTCACAAAAATCTCGCCCCGGAGGCTTTCTTGTGTTGACCATATTTGGCAATTGTGTTATCCCTGCGGAGGGTAATAATACCTTAACATCTTTACATACGGAGAAAGAGAGCGTTGTTTCCTGTCCTCATTCGTCTAGCGGTCCAAGACACTCCGGGCTAAACGGAGGGACCCTGGTTCGAATCCAGGATGGGGAAAGCGTCTCTTTTTCTCCAAAAACGAATAAAGCTCTAGTTTGAGCTGTAATTAATACGTAGGTGGCAGAAATTATTGTATAAGAGTTCTTAATATACACTAGTAGTGTATATTAAAAACTCTGTCCTTTTTACGCAAAATATAGTTGCCACGTATGAGTTAGGCTTTGTTCGTTGAATTAGCTTTTCATTAATTCGTTATAATTATAATAATTAGAGTAATAATAAATGACAATAATTCGTATTTTATTTAATTTTTATCCCCTATTTTCAATTCAACTTCATTATCTGCTCTTTATTTTTACCTATACCGTTTTAACCAGTAAAGGACTTCATGCTTTATAAAGGACCCAATGCTAAACCCCGGTAAACGTTTTTATCGTTGTGTTATTTATATGTCAAAATATTTTTAAGAGCAGTTAAAATCTTTGCCCAGGGTCGCTAACATGGTAAGCACGGCCCTGTTTATATGAATCAAGCAGGCGCGTGTATATCCACATGTCATGTGTAATTAGTGAATAGTCCAACCATTGGTTAACAAATAATTATAAAATTTTTCGTGTATCACGCTATCTTCTTGTATTTTTATCCATCCTTTACCAATGCCGTTCACAGGTATATGTTCCAAAGAACTACATATACGCATGCGAAGCCATATGTCCTCGTTATTATTGTATTCGGTTACCAGTCCAAGTTCTTGCACTTTTCGCCAAATACATTGGTTGAAGTGATAATTACAGCCACTGATACCGACAGATTGAAACAATTTTTGTAGTGACTGAATTGCTGACTCTTCACGGCTCGGAACGTAGCTCTTAAAAAGAGTAAAAAATCTTTCATACGTTTGCCTCTTCTTATTGGGCAATAGAGCATACACAATGGGAATTATATTTGTTTCTTCCAATGTACTTCCGATGTCAATATGGATCGTATATAGTTGACAAAATTGCTTACT
>QLNU02015003.1:19134064-19161618 GCA_006491805.2 Dysdera silvatica | reverse complement strand
AAGTTTTTCAAAATTTTCAGTAGGCAATGTGGTATGAAAAGAATAATTCAGGAAAATTATTTTAATAAGTTATTTATTATAACAATGAATTACGAATTTCCCTGACTTTGGCCTTTGTATTTCAAATTTCCCTGACTTTTCCAGTTAGAAAAAACTTCCTCAGGTTTTCAAGCTGAGTAAACACTCTGTGGATTCTACACAACAGCTAGGAGGATAGCACCTTCTACATCCGAGGGTACTAGTTCTAGACCAACACCCCCTCCCAATTAGGAATTACCGAAATTTGTCTAGTTTCCCTGGCCCACCTAACTGAGCGGCTAAATACATTCCTATGTTGATCTCTTTGATTTAGATGTTGTTGGGTGTATACCCAAACTGCAGCACTGGCATTTTCATCGCATTTTCCTAATGCTAATAGCAAAGAGAACATTTAAGTATTACGTAAGCACCTTTGGGGGAGTGAGGGGTTGCCGTTGGTCTTATTTTCCTATGTTAGCCAATGTTAAATTTTGCTTATGGGGCTTGGGGGGGGAGGGATTAAAATAGTCAAAATATTGCTTATGTAATACTTGAACTCTCCCATATCAACGTACTTGGAATTTGAGTATCTCATTTTTTTTTCTTACAATCCCATGTCGAAACTTGTGGTTGCCCGCTTGGCCTGGCAATTAAATTTTTAGAAGGGCAAGTTAAACAAAAAAATCAGTTGCCCCTGGGGCAATTAAAATTTTCCTTTTTTTTAATCTCGATATTTATAATATTGAAAATATCGCTAAAATGCAATATATAATCAGATTTTCAACATACGTTTTGTGCGTTCGCTACCAGTTTGACAAAGAAGCTTTTAATACTTATCCATATCATAAAACATTTCAACAAATGCTTCGGAGACGGTATTGTTTCTATTCAAGAAGTGCTCTAAGTATGGCCGGTCTCAAAACAACACACAGTGCGTTAAAAACAAGATTTGTGAAACCCAGGCATGCTGATGAAACGAGGTGGATTACTTACTCCCTTGAAGCTGCAACTGCAGTTCATCAGTTATATCCAGCTCTTATTAAACACTTTGAAAAGGTTTCTGTAAGTGAACACTGCTGAAGCGAAGGTTAAGTCAAAACAGATTTTGAAAGTGATTACATCAGAGAACTTTATTTTATACTTGCATTTTCTGATGGACATTTTGCCTATTCTCAGTCAGTTATCATTAAATTTTCAACTACAAAATTTGCCCCTCCTTGAAGTATATTATACACTACACAATTCCTTATGTACACGGAAAAACTAGAATCAAGCCCAGGAATCAAGTTTAGTAGTATTCTGTCTGCAAAACTATTTCATAATGCAAAAATAAAATTCCAAGCTTACAAAGATTTTGCTGCTTCATCGGCAACAATAAAATCTCTTCTTCAATCACTGAAAAATAGATTTGAAGATGTTTCAATCATAAATTCTATGAACTTTTTCAATTTCAAAATTTGGCTCGGAAAGTTTGAAAAAACATGTGGGGACAGAGAAATTACTAAATGCATTACAATATTTGATGATGTTATGTCAGAAAACAATTGTTCTGTGGAAAGCATCATGTGCAAATGGATTGATTTTAAACATTTTTTGTACATAAAACGCAAGAATGTCTGCAAGTATGAGTGGAATTTTATGAATGAACCGAATACTATAAGAAATTTTTCACTGTTAATAGACTTGCTTCTCAGTCTTCCAACTCAGAGTGTGGATTGTGAACAAGGTTTTTCTGTCATGAAAAGGGTAAAAGGTAATTGGCAAAGCAAACTGCATGTTTTCGTTACAACAGACTTAATACAAATAACACTATCATCTGCACGTAGCGAAGATTTTGAATCAAATGAAGTCATTAACGTGTGGTTAAGTGCAAAACAGAGAAAACCATACCAGAAACTATATAAAAGTCGAAAACAGTCACTTCTTTTGCCAGAAGATTCGCTTGTCTCAGAGAATGATAATTGTACAGACCATAGCTGTACAACAGATGATGATTAAAAGAATTGCATCATGGGTAAATTCTCTATTTCTATTTTCACCCCTTAATCTGCAAACGAATATGGCAATTTTATGAATAAATATTTATTGTATCATTGTAATGACGTCAACAAAATTTCTCATTTTGTACAATAAATAACTTAGGGCAACAAACTTAACTTGGAGGAAACCAAAATATTTCCAGTAGTTGCCCCATGAGCTACCACAAAAATTCACTAGTTTCACCCCTTGCTCATGTGTGAATGTTTTTGCGAAATAATTTCAGCCAAAGTAGTTTGGTTGCTTTGGGTAATTGCATTTAAGAGTTTAGCTAACTTTTTTGGCGAGATCTCTTGGCGAATGCTGCAGATTACACTTTTATCACAATCAGCTCCATCCAATTTATTATTGCATAATCAGTTTCTGTCCAAAATATAAAATCATTCAGTTCCAGTCTGTTCCATGCTGAGTAGTTATAAAACCAATAATTAAACCTGTGGTTTTTTTTTGTCACAAATGAAATAAAATACTACTGTAATAAATCTTATAGCAATTTGACTCAACAAGTCGAATGTCGCCAAATGGGTATGTAATCTTACAAAGAAAGTTGTCCTTCACTAACCCATGATTGGCTGACTCAGCAAATATAGTCCACTCAAAAGTATTTTAAAAAAAAAAAAAACATATAAAATTCCATTTTTCGACCCAACATTGATTTGCAAATAGGCTGATAATAACATAAGGATTTCAAAAATGTTTCGGAAGTGCGTTGAATTAAGTTCACCATGTATAGCTTTTTGAAGTACTGCCCTATGTTATAAATACAATTAAAATCCGTCTCTTTTCACAACATCAAAATGATCATAAGCTTTTGTTCTTAAATGAAGAATTCAACTAAATTCAAACTCAACAAAATAGAAAGTAGGATATCTGATAATATAAAAATTGTCCTCCCCCATAGCTGTGGAAAGGTATCCCTAATGTCAGTGGCATATGAAAGGGGGGCAATGATGATCCCTCCCCTTTCTTGTATGAAGACACATTTTCTATCAGGCTGCATCACGCAATCGTCTTTAAAGCCGCTTGAAGCCACCCTTCCCACCATGAGGTTTGGAGTTACTAGGCTACTGATGTTACTGTTTATCCAGAAATGTTACATTGTCCTTTTTGTAAGCTTGCTGAGTAAACTTCTCAAAGTTTGAAAGGAATGGTAAAATGCCGCACTTAGATTTCTTCGACACTTTAGCTTCCTTGATGGACTTAATCTGGGAAAGCATAAACTTGTCAAAATTCCACTTTGCTTGAACGAGAATGCTTGCAAAAGTCATGCTGAGAAAAGAACCCGTGTCTTGGGCAGACACGACATGCTGACTACTATAGAATTCCTTTTTCATAATTTTATTTTAGAAGTAATTTTTTTATGACCTATGTAACAGTTTCGGTGGTTCTCTTAATTTCATCACTTTTACCTGTGCCTCCCCACTCTCGTAGGAATGGAGTAAATATAGCCATTCAATTTTAGGCAGATTATCTGTGGCTACCGGGAAAACAGAATGGCCCCTAAGAGAGTCATATGCCTCGCATTTACAACCAAGTAATTTAAAAGTATGTATTCTTGGGTATCGAATAAACGAGAATGAAACATTGGTCATTTACTGAATGTGAACAGTGACGTTATGAAAGGGAGGATCTGAGAGGGTTCAAGAACCCCCCCCCCCCCACTGGGAAACAAAGTATATTGCTATCCTTAACATCCAATCACTTGGTCTTTCGTAAAGCTGCTTTAAGTCCCACACCCCTCTCAAATTCATGAATCGCTGCACTCCTGAATGCAAATAATTACTCAACTGCAATCAATTACTGAAGGTGAATGATTCTTCAATTGCAATCAATCACTAAATCAAAATTATTATTCCTTAATTTCCATACATGTTGAATATTTTTTTCCTTTTGACTCTAAAATGTTGTCCCCCCAGCCGATTTGAATTATATGCATGGGGGAATGAACACCACACATGCACATCAGTATGCGTTATGATTTACATATAAAATATATTGTGTGATTAAAATGATCACTTCTGTCATGTATAGAGACTGCTGAATCACTACATGCAATGATTTTGGTAATAGTTAAACTGGTTTAAGCTTAATAAACACATGCGAATACTTGATTTTTCATGACAATTTTTGACATGTCAAAATCATGTGCAATTCTTAATTTTCATCCATTTCGAACCACCAATGCTTTACAAAAGACTCACATTTAATTAAATTTAATTCATTCACAAATAGACTGTAATTATTTAATTATGAAAATAAATTGTTTTGTAAATCGTCTGCTGTATATGCACATATAACGAAAAAAAATAGTATTATTTTAATTAATTCAATGGGACCGAGCTATATCTGAAAAAAACTCCAATATGTTTTCAATTGAAAATTCTAAAGAAACCATAGCATCGGGATAACATCGTTCAATGAGAGATTCGATATATTTATATTGCCTAATAAACTCATCTTGCATTGAATGCCATACCACCTGCAACAAGTTCTCCTCTTCGCACAAGTGTTTTTCAACTTTTTTATACAAACTCTCCAACCCCTTCTTAACCTCTTTACCAGGATATTCCTTTATAACTTTACGCAGCTCTTGTTTGCTAAAAGCCAATTGATATCCGACTTCGTTCTCTTTGACGCCCTGTGCCACTTTATTTTGAACACCTTCGAAAAACAAATTGAGTTTTTCTAATGGTCGACCAAACAGCTGCGTAACGTAAGCTTGCAGTGCTTCGTTATACTTCTGTTTTGCTTCTTTACGTTCGTTCTCCAAGCATGGTATTTTCAATTGATAGAAGAGGGTAAACAAGTGATGAAAGTTCTCCATTTGTATCACTTCCTGTGGTGTCTTTTGATGATCGACTGATATCTTAACGATTGTGTCAAACACAATTCGAATTAGCTTTGAGTACCACCGATCGAGATCAGTTCGGCGTTCAGAGGACTTGAAGATGGCCTCAGCTTGCTGAGCAAACTTCTCAAAGTTTGAAACGAATGGTAATATACCGCACTTAGATTTCTTAGATACTTTAGCTTCCTCGATGGACTTGATCTGGGCAAGCATGAACTTATCAAAGTTCCGCTTTGCTTGAACGAGGACGCTTGCAAAAGTCATGCTGAGAAAAGAACCTGTGTCTTGGGCAGACATGACATGCTGACTTAGCCGAACAAGGACATACATGGAATAAAATCCATCAATTTTATCAAAGTAATAAATAAAATTGATGAGTTCTGCTTCCAGAACTGTGAAAAGTTCCCCCATCATTCCTCGCACTTCCTCGTTAATCTGCTTCACCGTCTTTTGAATGCTGAGGGTCTCCTCGCTTCCAGAACGACTTAAACTGTGGCTACTAGGAGTAGGACTAATGCCTTGGGGTATGGTAAGCTGCTGGCTGCTTGTGGATGATGCAACATCTGTCTGCAAGCCAAAGAACTGTATGCAAAACTGTTGTTCCGCTAAGCATACTGGTTCCAAAATACTTAAGAGACGCTCTAACACTCTGTCGAAGATTTCTGAATCTAGCTGGTCCAGATCTGAGCCATACTGCTCAGGATCCATTCCCAAAAGTGAAAATGCTTTTAATTTGACAGATGACTTTGATCCAAGGTCCTGATTGGATCCTGTAGCTCTGTATTTTCGATCCTTTTCAGGAGTGTTTCGATTGCAGATTTTGTCAATTGCAAGATCAAAAAAGGCCTTCACTTCCTTCTCATATAATTTTGAAAGTGACGTGGTATACACTTTCGTTAATTTCTTATAGTTATCAGGCTCGGTGACTTTTATCCAGTTCATCAACTCTGCATACGGCAAAAGCTCCCTGTGACACGTTGCATGTTTGGGCAATGTAATTTCGGCAGCAAAGAAACTTAAATTTTCCTCACACTCATTGCCTAAATGAACGAATAAATTATTGAGGTGATGTGAAAGTCGCAACAGAAACTTTCCTCGTAGCTTATCTAACAAGCGTTTCTGTTCTATGTATGCAGTCATTTTGGTCAGCCCAGGATGAATGTATGCACTCAAAGCATCCTGTAATGCTTTTGCAGCTGCAGTGCAGGCGATTATGCCTTCCGACGATTTTAAATCCCCATCAAGAAGTGCCATCTGATGTTGATGAGACAAATCAAGTTGCGTGATAAAGTAATCGAGTTCTTCCAAAAGTTTCAAGTTATTGGAATTTTGGATCTTTATCAATGTGTCTTTTTCTTCCATTCTAGAGACACTGTCCTTAACGTTTTTCAACAGCTCATCGTACGTATGAACTTTGCTTTCCAAACCTATGACTTCATCGATAGTGCCTTCTAACATGGTCATCAAAAACTGGACCTTGTGTTCCGAGGCCATTATGGCCTGTATATTTGCTGCATCGAGTTCAGCTAACTCCCTTGCAAGCTGTTCAGTAAATTCTTCAGCGTTACCAACAACAAAATCATACTGGGTCATCAGGCGTTCAAGGTCTGCTTCTTCGCTTGCTGATAGCGCTTGGTAGTCTTCCACTTCCAGAACAGATGCAGATTCTCCAGTCTGGGCAGCGACGCCAATTTTGGATGCCGAATCTGATTCTTCAAAGAGCACTTTCGGAATGTTTGTAAACGTGGGTTTCTGGCGAGGCAGGTGTTGACAACAGAGCTTCCACAAGCACTGAATGAATGAATTTTTCTCCGACACGTTACAAGCGATCCATTTGTACACTTTCTCGAAGTGCAAATCGAATTCGGCCGTCGGTTTGGCCTCATCTTTACCATCCACCAACTTCAATTCCCGCAATTGCCAGGAAGTCTTTTTCTTGAAAGTGTCTTTATCGGTCTTTTTAACTTGATTAATTGTCACTACCATTGGTTTATCGTTACTGACAGAGATGCATAAGAAAGCGTGTTTCTTTTTCTTACTCGCTTTAGCGACATTGGCTACGCCCACAAGCCGCTCATCGTTCGGCAAAAATACTTCTTTCTGCAACGAGTGGCGAATAGCCGCCATAATTCCCGCAAATTAAAGAACAATTTTACATAAAATTATGAATTCGTACTTCAGCAACACGAAGTTGAAAAGTTGAAATGATCGCAATGGGGCAGAACCAATGTTTTGTTTACATACAATCTAACATATAGCAGGTGACAGTTAACGTGCCTTGACATGACGTGTAATCATTGTTTTATAAAAGCGTTGGTCGCCAAAAATCATTCCGCATTTCCAGTTAAGGTTGGTGGGACAAATTCAAACGGAAAGTGGGCCATGGATAACCGAAATGAAAATTAAATAAAATTAACACTACAATTCTCACCACCTTAAAGTCCGTCAACCCTCACATACAATTCACTTTGGAAGAAGAAAACAACGGTTCATTGCCTTTCCTGGACGTTTTGGTACATAGATCGCCGTCCGGGTTCCAAACCAGCGTATATCGGAAACATTTTGTTGTTAGCCAAACGCCGCATGCTGCTTCCGCCCATCCACAAAATTAGACGATAAGCACGTTCTACAGGTTTGGTCTCATGTACTCTAAAATTGTCATCATCTGAAGAATTACTCAAGATTGAACTTAACCATATTCTTGACATCGCTCGAGATCGTGGTTACAATCCTACCATTATTGACGACGCTTTGAAGAAACTCACTAGACCTAAGCTGTGCAGTACACTCTTGATTGATTCCTCTCCTTGTAATTTTATCAGCATTCCTTTCGTTCCACGAATTTCTTCAAAAATTGCTTCCATCCTCCGTAAATTTAATTTCAAGGTCACTTTTACTCCAATCAATAAACTCGGTTATTCCAAACTCAAGGATATTATTCCTGATTGCAATTATTTTGGAATTTACTCCATTCCATGCCAGTGTAATCGTGTTTATATTGGTCAAACACGTCGGGCCCTTCGATTTCGTCTTAAAGAGCATGAAGCCTACGTGCGTAAACAACAACTGGAAAAATCTGCTTTGGCCAAACACGCCTGGGAAGCTGGCCACAAATTTTCTTTCGACAAGGCCCATCTAATAGAGAAAGTTTCTTCACCAGCCGACCTCAATTTCTTTGAAGCCTTCCATATTCTTTCGCATTCCTCTTCTACTGTTAACGATCAGCTTCCGTTCAATTCCATGTCCTCTATTTGGAGAAACTTCATTCGTCCCATAGCAAAAGACGCGGCTACGGACCCACAACTGGTTTACCCGAACTAATTTTGGACTAGCAATTTGGCATCGATAGTTTTTCTAGCACGTGTGCCACATTAGTGTAACTAGGGTTCTGAAGAAGGAAGCCTAAACGCGCTTCCGAAATAGCTATAAACCATCGTATTTATTTTAACTGTGTTAATGTGTTTTATTTTATTTAATATTTTGCGCAGTGTGTCGTTTCATCTTTACTACGAAATGAAAATGTTCAGAAAAAATTATGAAGAAGAAATCCAAAACTGACAGAAGGAAGCGTTGAAAGCAAGTCTTGCCTAGAGTCATTCCCAGCGATAAGCAAAATGTACTCAAGCGCCTAGGCGGTCACAGACTAATGCTGGTGTTCCCCAGCGGCTGAACAAGATAAAGATTTTCCAATTTAGGCCACGAAGAAGTGACCCAAAATTCAAGGACGAATCCAGCGAGAGGCGGAGGGGCGATTACCCCCCAGTGCCGGATTAACGCATGGTCCCTAGGGGCTGCAGCCCAGGTGCCTCTGCCAGCTAGAGATAGAGATGTAAAAAACCTGGGAATATTGAAACGCGGGAATAAACTAGGGAATTTTCGAAAATAAACTGGGAATTTTGGACATATTGGAAACTTTGATGGGAAGAAACTACCCTGACAGTGTTTCACAACACCAGATAACAAGTGTTGTGCACAACACCAGATAACAAGCATTTAAAAAAGACCCAAAATATTTCAATAAACCTTTTCTTAACTATATTTTTTACCCTTTCTTCCTTCAACGGAAATTGTTATTAGGTGACGAAATTATATTCCACTGGAAATGTTTCTAAGTTCAAATTAAATGATGTTATCGCTTTAAAGCATTAAATACAAAAAAATTGTTATCTATTAATTATCAAAATTAGTGCAATATTCATTTCTTAAAAAAAGTAATAAATAACGCAAAAATCGTTTTATACATTTCAAACGACAACATTTCAAAATTCCCATAATATTCAAAAAACCTTCGTTTTGGGAATTTTAAAAATTTCATTCCCAAAAAAACCGTTCTTTTCCCAAGTTTAAATCGGAAGGGCCTCCTCCAGAAGCGTGATCTCTTGTAAACGATCGTTTTGAATTATTTTACTGGAGCCTCACAATGCTATTAGCCCAGAACAGAACCGGATTTAGGGTATGAGGCGCTCTGTACACAAAGATTTTTGGCGCCAGTCTCCATTGGCGTAACTAACCCCCCTAGAAAATTTCTTCTAAGCATTGAATTATACGGTTCAGCCGCCACCTAGAAAAAAGTTAGCCCTAGATTTATGGGAGGGGGGGCAAGGGAGGATGCAGAACGAAATGCCAGGGAGGGCGCAAAGCTTGAAAATTTCACTTGTAAGTTTAGTTTTATTTTCTACTTGAAAATAATCATTTTTAATGTAAATTTATTATTCTCAAAAGGCGCATGCCCCTTCCTAGGTCCAGCCTTGGAAGGGGCAGGGGTAGTTTCATGCAATTTTTAAGAATTTCAGGTTTAGTGCTCGGGGAAAGCTGATCCACAGAATTCTACGATAAATAAATTGCAATTAAAAAAGTATCTGCTGCCTCTTGCGCGCTAGAAATGTTACGCCCTGGGCAAATGCTCAGCGTGCCCATTTATAAATACGGCACTGGCCCACTGCCCCCCCGTCAGGGTTAAATATGAAAATAAAATAAAGACGATAAAAATAATTTCATATGTTGTTTGTTACGACTGTAATAAATAAAAGTCTTACACAGGCGTCCAAAGTCTCTAAGTCTTGGAGAAATGCGATCAAGACGTTTTTCCACGAATCTATAAGCTACTTGCCTTTCAAACTACGTTTTCAGTAAGTATTGCTTCAGCAGAACGTAGTTTTTTATCCTCGAAGCGCCGTCAAACTTGGCTTCGAACGCGGATGACAGAAGAGACTTTTAATACACACCCACAGAGACATTCATATTGATGTAAATAAAGTGATTGACAAATTTTCAAAGAAACCAAGATGGCTCGACTTTGCACTATAAACTTCAAGTTTTTTAAAAAGTCGCTTATTATAAAAATAGTAAAATAATTACAATGTTTTTATAGTTTAAATTTAAACTTGTTCTATTAATTACATTGTAAATTATCGTTTTTGGTTATTGTATATGTCTCCTTTACTAGCTTATCCTTCTGTCATACTTGACTATAATCTACCCTAAACCATATAGTTTAATTAAAGGAAAGCCCAACTTTAATTCATTGTCATAAATTAAATATTTTGGTGAGTATAAAGGAAGGAAGGCTAGTAATATAACAACATTTACCTAAACCACTGATCTCGCAGGCCCGCGGTTTCTTCTGCAAAAGGAAAAAAAAAAACTAACTTGCACCTAAGAGCCTTCCTTTAGAGTTTTTTCCAGTTATTTGTTTGTGCACGTGCAATATAGAAAGGAGTGACCTTATGCTATCCTCACTATTTTTCCTTATTTCTGAAAAAAATCTAAAATTTTTGTTTGTGAATTTTTTTTATTTCAAACAGTTGTAGGCAGGCCGGATTAACATTGTTTGCGGACCGGATTGTGGCCCGCGGGCCGTATGTTGGACAGTCCTGGTATAATGAAAGGGTAGTAAAACACTGAAATTCCAGAACTGGTACACCTACGTAATATCGTGTAGCCTCCTCGTCCACGCACGCAGAAGTGTCGCAACACGACGTGGCATGGACTCGACTAATGTCTGAAGGTATCCTGGAGACAATTCACACCAGGAATCCTGCAGGGCAGTCCACAAATCCATAGGAGTGCAAGGAGGTAGAGATCTCTTCTGAACAGCACGTTGCAAGGCATCCCAGATATGCTCGATAATGTTCATGTCTGGCGATTTAGGTGGCCAATGGAAGTGTCTAAAGTCAGAAGAGTGTTCCTGGAGCCACTCGGTAGCAACTCTCGATGTGTGGGGTGTCGCATTATCATGCTGAAATTGTCCAAGTCCGTCGGAATGCACAATGGACATGAATGGGTGTAGGTGATCGGACATGATGCTTACGTACCTGTCAGAGTTGTCTCTAGACGTATCAGGGGTCCCATATCACGCCAACTGCACACGCCCCATACCATCACAGAAGCTCCACCAGCTTGAACAGTCCCCTGTTGACATGTAGGGTCCATGGATTCATGAGGTTGTCTCCATACCCGTACACGTCCATCCGCCTGATGCAATTGGAAACGAGACTCGTCAGACCAGGCAACGTGTTTCCAGTCATCAACAGTCCAATGGCGGTGTTGGCGGACCCAGACGAGGCGTAAAGCTTTGTGCCGTGCAGTCAACAATGGTACACGAGTGGGCCTTCGGCTCCGAAAGCCCATATCAATGATGGTTCGTTGAACAGTTCGCACGCTGACACTTGTTGATGCCCCAGCATTGAAATCCGCGGCAATTTGAGGAAGTGTTGCACGTCTATCTCGTTTAACGATTCTCGTCAGTCGTCGAAGGTCCCGTTCTTTCAAGGTCTTTTTCCGGCCGCACCGCTGTCGGAGATTTGATGTTTTACCGGATTCCTGATATTCACGGTATATCCGTGAAATGGTCGTACGCGAAAATCCAAATTTTGTCGCTATCTCGGAGATGCTATGTCCCATCTCTCTTGTGCCGACTATAACGCCACGTTCAAAATCACTTAAATCTTGATAACCTGCCATTGTAGCGGCAAGAACCGATCTAACAGCTTTGCCAGACATCTCTTGTCTTATATAGGCGCTGCCGACGGTATCGCGCTACGCTGATTGGTTGCAAAGCTCCGTTATTTGCATACGCACGCCTGTACCAGTTTTTTTCTCACTTCCGTGTATAACATTTACCAAAGCTAAAATTTTTTCCGGTGAGGGTCCCGAAACCGCCCCCAATAATAACAGCCTAGATCCGCCCTTGATTCCTGATGAAGAACTGCTAAGGTCCGTTTGAAACGTATGTTCAGCTTCGTTAAATAAAATTTACTAAGCCAAAAACATTGAATTTATTTTATTTACATGTAAATTTATATTCTGTACCGTGAAGTGTATATTTTCACTTCTTCAGTAATATTGTAACATTGTGTGTGATAATATTACATAAAAGGTAAATTGTTTTAATATCCATTTCATGAACATTTTCTGGAATCACGCTGTTCTGTTCCCCCCCCAAAGAAAAATACTTGAAGTTTGTCGTTTCCCTTAATTTAGTCCTTGACGCCACTAAATTTCCTCCAAATCTGTGGGCGAAAGAAGTTGTGCACCCTAAAATACTGTAATACAAAGCTAACATACATAGTATGTATAACGTTTTACTAATTAAAGTTCGATTTGGAATATTTAAAATAAAAATTTAGTGCTTATCGTGAATTTGCGGTGTTTTTTCTTAAAAAAAACAAACTTACCGCTTACTTTCAAAATTCAGTTTTACATCGTGAGAGTATTTGGCAAAAATATTATTTAAATTAACAATTTTTTTTTTGTATTAGCCGATGATATGGGAACGTTAAATTACCCTTAAAGGATGATTTCCCGGCCCCTGGTCGGAAAATCATTCTTTTCTTTACGAGTAATTTAACATTTAAAAATACCATGTTCTATGAAAACAATTAAAAGCTTTCAGTTACCAATATATTTATGATTACAAGAATACGGCGTGAACAATAAAAAAAAGTTAATATCTAACAATTGTTTACTATTCTATTGTTACGTTATTTTCCGTTCTGAATAGGAGTACTTCACGTTGCCTTTTATTGCAAGATATTCTTCTAAGAGATCGCTTGAAAAAACAGTTTTCCGGACATTAAATCCTTAACTACATTTTTGTAGAGAATGATATTTAAAAACAGATTTTACATCTTATATTTACTTTCTGGATTGTTTTTTTACGTCAATGCCACACGACGGAACAGCAGGTGGGCTGACAACGATGATTTGTCTACATTATCAACTGAAGCAAATAACAGCAGTGAAAAGTTCCTTTTACAGATCGTACGTCTTTTAAATGCAGGAAAGAAGGCAATGGGCTTGAAAACAGAGAACCCAATAGAATTCATGGCAATTGCTGATCATAACGAAACAGCCCGCACGAACAAAATGAAGTCCCAACAATCTGGTGTTGAGGATGCAATAGCAAAATCCACAAATCTTGTTACCGAGCCAGACGAGGAAAAATATTTAGTGATTTCCGGCGATGACAAAGGCGTCCATGTGGATAAAGAAAAAGTCGCCAAATTATCTAACGATAGAGTCAACAACATGACAGACGTGCAAGATATTTTCGAAATGGTGCTAAGCAAGTATGCAACATCTGGGAATGGTTCGGAAACCAAGGTAGAAGAGATTAAGATTGTCGAACGAAATCATTTCATACCATCATCGAAAATTGACTTTCCCAGCATTTTACAGAAACAACTACGTTCAAAACGTGAAGTCGCCATTTCTCCAAAGTCCGCACCTCAAAGTAAGCGATTAAAATGGAAGCTTTTAGAGCCAACGAGGATGCACAAAGCCGAAATCCGGGTCAACGAAAAGTCGCCAGACGGTCTGGTACTGCCACTGTTCTGGTCAGCTCTGACGATGTTGATTTTTATGCTGAGTATTTCACTATTGATTTACAGACACAAGACGAAAATCAGACACATTGGGTATAAACCAATACCTAGTTTAGACACAGAGACTAGTGTTGAAAATCAACAGATTTCCGAAGATGAGATTCGTATTACCGAAGATAGTGACCAAGATTTTGAATCAATTGATCTGGACTGGCAGGACGAGTGTGGCAATTGGCAGACGGACACTTCCACATACAGTCCAGTAGATACTAGTATTTATTTAAACACATCTATGTGATTAACCTATACAAAGGATTTTATACATTGCTTTCAAATCAAACGTTGCTTCCTGTGTGTAGATTGGTTTCCAATTCATCTTCTTCAGATACTCGTTTTCGTACCAACGGTAGCTGTTGGGTGAAGAGGACCTGTGAGCAGATTTACAAGAAGAAAACATTCGAAAACAATGCTAAAACCTTTTATGAAACCAAACACTGGTGAAGGCGAAAAATAAAAATTCTGCACACTATAAGAGTAAATAAAACACCATTGTGGTATAGTTTATTTCCATAATAACAAAACTGACGAAAGAATTAGAAAATTCATTTTATTTACATGCAAACAAATTCCATTAAAAGATCGTTTTATTGAGCGAAATGATAGAGCACAAATCTAAAAATGATTTCTGTATCGCTTGGCAAAGTTCTTCATTGGGATCTTGGTCTAACAAATCATTCATTATACTTTCCCATTTAAGAGGTATGACGGTATCTTTCACAGGTACAAGCAGATCTGCAATATTTACATACATAATATATTAACAAATGTCACACGACAATAGATGATAAATTACTCACAAAGGAATTTCTTAGTACCTGAAGAGGACCGAACCCACAACCACTTGGTAACCAATCAAAAGCTCTTTCTCAATGAGCTAAAGGCGTCAATCAAACTCCACTCCGCAAGCGAATATTGATCGACGCTTGCAGTTCAATGGGAAAGACTACTTGGCTACTTATTTTTACTGCTTAATTTTTCAGGACCCCAAATTATTAAACAAACAATTTCATAAATAAAGGATTTTCAAATTTCAAATTGTGCACCATTTTAATAAGCATGGTGAAACCTCCTACAAAGTCGCTGTTAGTACATGATTCACATATCTCTTAATCCCCTGGACCCACTCTGGCCTTCTTCACTAGCATCCAGTTAGTTCCTGGTGTTCTCTCTCTGGGTGTGTGTGTGCATGATTTGCTGTATTATCACAGTGTTGCTGAAAAATTTACATTTAATTTTGCCTAATAATGGTGCTAAAGCACAAAAATAGTGGGGCAAAGTATTCAAAAAATATATAAAAAAGTACTTAATTTGTGTATACGCAAGATAATTTTCAGTGCTCCTTTGAGGGTTAAGCTAAAATATCAGGATCCCGTTCGTTAAGAAAAAGGGTATATGTATAATAATGTACAATGTATTTTACTTTTATTGAATGCAGATATCCCACTGTGCCTAATTTATAAATTAAACTTTATTATAGGTATGTATGTAAATGAAAAATAATATGCAGGATTCACTATTAATTCATTGTTGTTTTTTAAACCTTCTATTATATTAATATACTCATGTTTGTAAAAATTGCAACACCATGAAGGAATCATGTGATTGAGCTGAAACTTTCAGGAAATGCAAATTAGGGTATGCTATTCAAATGATTAGAATTTCAGTCACAGTGAATGCGTGAGCTGAGTTCTATGAACTGTTGTTTTAGCCATATAAATAGAGAGCCGTAGCAGGACGTTAAAAATAGTGCATGAGTGTCTGCCAGTGGTAAAAGTTTAATGAGAAGACATTGTGCCTCAACGACGACAGTGGACACTATGTGAGCAAGTTATGGAGTTTGTTTGTTTTTTGGTTTTACGGCTCAAAGACTACAGTGGTCATGCTGCGCCGGGACCTACAGTTTTCCGAGGAATCCGAACCTCTTAAGGCCTGGGGAACCAAACCCCGGACTACAGTGAGCAGTGCGATCTTTTATGAGATCTCTGAGTAAGCGTTCTTTTTGCACTGCTGGGAGTCGAACCCGGATTAGCCGCGCAATAGGAGAACGCGTTACCGCAGGGCCTTATGGAGTTTGAATGGGGACGAATGATCGTCTTTTTTTTCTTATTGTGCAATAGCAGCTGGTATGGAGTGCAATGCCACTGATGCGAATGTAGAAGCGGTGGGCTGAAAGAAACCGGACAAGTCAAAATCTGGCAGTGGACAATGAAATGTTACACCAGCACAGGACGATAGACACCTCATCCACATACTAGTGATGGATCGTACAGTTTACCTTGACAGTTGGCAGAACACTGAGGCACTGCAACAAGTGTCTTATTAAGATTAGTAAGATGTGGTGCCACTATGCACTAAAATGAATTGGAAAAAAAAAAGTTTAAGGCATTTACCACATACTTTCATAAAAGGGCGGGCAAGGTGCTCCGCCAATTGCAATAAGCAGCCTAGAATGAACACTGATTCTATATAGAAAAAAAAATTTTTTTTTTATTCGACTAAGTACATATAGGGCAATATTTTTCTAGTTGGAAATTTTTTGGTCGAGGGCCAATATAAAAAGTTAAATTCAGGACATTCATATATATATATATATAAAACCCCTAGAGAAATAAACCACACATTCAACCATCCTTACATATTTTAAGCAATTTTTTTCCCTCTGAAGTTCTACGACTAACAGTTCAAAAAATAATTGCGATAACATCCTTTCTGAATCACCCTGTATGCATTTATGACTACTCTTTTGTATACAGTTCGTAACTTGTAGGCTTACTTATAAAGGTTTAAAACTGCTTTTTTACATAGGTTTATAAATATTATGATTATGAGATAAAAGATTAATAAAACACCATGATTACTACAAATAAAGATACAAACCTGCAGTAGTTGGTGAAATGCTGCATGTTGCACAAATACGGGAGATCGAAATTCTGGCCAACTGAGTAAGGAGATTCGCAACGTCTTCACATAAAGGTGGAAAAGCTCTACACATTCTTACAAGTGCCGGTAGAACTGACAAGAAGAATTTAACTTGCTGATTACTAATCAACACTAAAAAAAAATGCAAAATTTTACAAGAAATCATAACTAAATGTACAGCGAAATCTGTATATAAAACTGTCCTTTCCTTTCCCTGTCCCTAAAATATCGTTATTGACAACTTTTCCACATACTTAAATACTATATACATACAGTCATGGGTGGCCACATGGTGTACTGGGAGAGGAAAATTATTACTTTCTTCTCAAGACTGTCAAAAATTTTAGTGAATGTACAAGATACTAAAATGCTACAAAAATAATTGATACTGCTTGACAATTGGCAATGAATTGAAAAGTACCTTATTTTAAAATGTGATTGAAATTTTTTTTAAAATAAATGCACAGCAGAATTGAGGAAATCAAATTTTTGAATGGCTGGGGGGGAGGGGCTCGAGTCCCCCTGCCCACTTATATGGGTGCCCATGCATATAGTGCTATATACACATAATACATGTTCATTTAAATTCAGGTATTCACAAAGATATCATTAATAATACACACACGATAGGTTTTATTGGATTTAAATATTGGATCTTACTATCGAGCATTGTATGACAAATATTAATGCACAGCTTGGCAATATTCAATGATTTCGGAATGGCATATTGCAGACAAAGGTATGAGGCCAACTGTATTCCAAAGACCTATTTAAAAAACAAAAAAAAAAACTTGTACCAACACGATTTTAATGAGCTACAACAAAATTAAACAGATGAAGCAAAAAAAATACCTGTCTTTCGAGATCAGCAAGGCTCAACAGTTCAGGAAGAAAATCCAAGCAAATATGTAAAGATGGCACAGATGACACCACAATGGGTAGAAGTTCACTCGGATATATCTACAAAAATTAACATCAACGCTATGTAAAATAATTGCCTCCACATACAAAATAGAAATTAATATTTTCATAATTTTTTATTTATAACTCTGGCTCTGCTTCTTTTTTAGCGTTTGCTGATAATTTTCAAAAGAAAGTTCGTTCTTTTGTTTATAAAAAATAATAACAAATAAAACAAAAATAATAACTTATAAAAAAATATATTTTAAGCTGAAAAGGTCATGTGACCACTTAACACGTTCGCTGCAAACTACAAGAATACTCATAGTTGGCAGCGAACTGAGTTTACTTGCCAGCTAACTCATTATTGATCGCCTTATCTAAATCCCCGAGTATAAGCATTCGCGTAGCAAATGCATGTAATGTTTAGGTGTTTGGTGTACAAGAAGGGACTACATAATACTCTTGGCATACTGAAATGGATCATTTATTTCTCAAAACATAGATTAGTAAGTAGATTGGCAAGTAAGTAAATTAGTGAGTAAACGTAGATCAGTAGTAAAAAGACCTCAAAACGTAGACTTAAAAGATAAATTAGATAATAATTTAAAAGCATAAAGATGTAGATAGGATCTTGGAGTGTGTGAATGAATACACCATATCAGCTTTGGCAGCGAATGTGTTAAAGGAAAAAAAGAAGAAAGCAGCTAAGAAAATAAATATCTTGGACAGACAAAAGTCAGGGGCATGGCAATTAAAAATTATGGGGGGGGGATTTGAGTAGCTTTAAGAATATATGTGATTCAGGGTTAAAGAAAAATCAATATCTGGGGCAGGGGGCTTGTGCCCCTTGAGTTCTCCCCTTCCTACACCACTGGTGGCAGATACCGGTTAATTCGGACACATCAGGTCAAAACATTTTGCCCCAATGTTTGCAAACTTTTTCAACAATTTTGCAAAATTTTACACAAACTGCTAAAACATGAACAACTTGGCGTCTCTTACTGATGCTGCCACAGATTTCTTCTTTCTCTCTCTCTCTCTCTCTAAACAAATGAATTTGTGACTAGTGAAATGGCAACATTGGCAGACATCACCTGTGAACAGTGTCAAGGTTCATTCTGAAGCAGGTAACATGTGTCACCGAAACTACTGTTAATGTATTAAAAGCCCTTCAACTGCAATAATTTGTTGTGTGACTATTCTCTGTATATAATTTTTATGAGGTGTGTCATAAAATCCCAAGTTCAATTCAATTTAAGTGTACAATTTTTCACGGTGTCCGAACTTCTGGTAACACGGGAACCAAACCCTGAATTATGGTAAACAGAAAAACTGCATACATTCTATGATAACACGGGGAGCAGAACCCAGGTCAATGGCGTGATAAACCAATGCATTACCATTAGGTTTAGGGGGCCTACGATTTTCTAAGAAATCCTCTTCAGGCCTAAGGAATTAACCCTGGGATGACAGTGAGTAGTCAGTTTGTAAGCACACTCTTTTTTCTGTTTCCCAGACACTGTTTGGAGTCAAACTCGGCTTAGTGGCATGCGAGATGAAAACTGTGTTATGGAACAACTGGAATGGGACCAATGGCTTAATGTGAACTCCGAACTACAATATATTTTTAACAAAGCTTAACGTGGATCAAGCACAATCCACTGAACTCAAGGGCAGCGATTTTCAATCTTTTTCATCCTGTGGCACACCAAAACTAATTACTCAAATTCTGAGATACACCAAAAATAATAATAAATAATATATATATCATTATCATCAGCCATTTTCAATCCAACCATTGCAGGATGGAGGTCTCTCTGTTTTCACACATACACGTAGTACGGTGAAAGAAATACAAAGGAAATGGCCTTAAGCGCAGAATGTTGGCCAAACGGGTTGGCAAACTGGACCTACAGTTTAACGAAGAATCCGAACTTCGGTCACCACAGCCAAAGTTCTGCACTAAGGCGGGATTCGTTGTGCCACCCTCACGCCCCCAACGGAGTAACCACCACCACTTAAGCTTTGCAGCGGCACTCGGTACCAGAATTCTCGGCAGAGGACGATTGTGGGATATATATATATCATCATCAACATACATATAAAAAAAAAAAAAATTGTGCCAATCTAATAAAAAAAAACCCGGATAAATAACATTATATAAATAATAAATAGGTATAATTTGATTGATCTACAAAATATTAGTAATAAGTAGTGTATAATATGCACTTCTTGGCTTTCTTGGATGTGCCAGCAGACAATCCGGACTGTTTTCAGTTAGTTTGCTAATATTTATTTCTCAGTTTGCTAATATTTATTTCTCAGTTTGCTAATATTTATTTCTCAGTTTGCTAATATACTGCGTTCTTCAAAATAGTTGACCACTATTCCATTTATATGCTATGGTTATATTGGCTGTTGCCATTTTTTGTACTTGGAAATCTCAGAGAAACGAGGTTAGTGCCTGTGACTAAATAGTCAGGTATTGAATGTTTTAAAAATTCTCAGGACACACTGGTTAAAAAACGCTGTTCTAAGACAATGGTCATACCCAATGGGGCACATTGTAAATTAAATTCAGCCTGCTAGACTTAATAACTGTTAAGCTCCTTTAATGTTCCATGTGTTCAAAAACAAACACATGGAGGTAGACGAAAAAACACATGTTAGTAAAAATTAAAGGAAAAAGTTCACAAGTATTATTTAAAAAAAACAAAAACAACTTTACATACTTGAAAGTGAACGAGTTTGGCTAAACCAGGATCAGATATGAACACCTGGTGAAGATGTGAACAAACAATACTCTGAATTTCCCGCAGATTGTTGAGTAACCCTTCGGGTTCCTGTAACAGAAAGTAAGTTAGAGTGGATTTAATGCTACCGTATGGGAACTTACAACCAACAAAGAATAGAAGATAGTTCGATTGTTTGTGATTTTACGGCTTAAAGAATACAATGGTCATGATGCCGGGACCTACTGTTTTCTGAAGAATCTGCATTTCTTAATGATTAGGGAACCAAACCCAGGACTGCAATGAGCAGTGCGATCGAAAATAGTTTGATTGGACTGTTGAGGGAGGTGGTGCTATATTTTATACCACTACCAAAACTGTGATCCCCGGTCTCATATTTGCCCCCTCAGTTAGAATTACCGGTTCCTCAGAAAATTTTGGAATAATATTATTGATTAAACTCGTTATTGTTACTTCTTAGTAACTATTACTTTAACCTGTTACTACACAACAGTTTGGTTCGAGAGTCTGGGTTTCATATGATTATGATAGTGGTAACTTATATTTGGTACTTTTAAAAATATCAGTTTAACGAATACGAAAACATCATATTGTACTAAATACATAAATAAAATTCAAAACTAAAAAGTATAAATTCCTAAAATTATTAGTGAAAAAATAAATCATAATGCGATGTAATGAATCAGTTTTTTTTTTCTTCATATTTTGAGTTTTATTTATATGTAGGCTATTTAGTAATATTTTTGCGTGTAAAAATGAGCTTTTTTTAGATTCATATATCTGCCAGCGTTATTTCAAAGTAGTAAGAGAACGTGAGCCAGTGCAGTATCGCAAAAAGCATGTGTGTGTGTGGGGGGGGGTACCTGAACATGTTTGCTATCTTTAAATATTTTATAAAATTTAAAATGATTTGGTGAAAGCGTAAGATGTATTTTAATATGATGAGAAAAGAAAAGCTGATGTTCGCAAAGGATTCCGTTTTATGTAGTCAGGAAAGGGAGGAATTATGATTATGTTATGTATGACCAATGATAATATTTTTAATAGCTATCTAATGTTTTTTATATTTAAACTTTTTAAAATTATGTACATACAGAGAGAGAGAGAGAGAGAAAGGGAAAAGTAAAAACATTTAAAAAAAATGCATTTTTAAAATTTCAAGACTGGAAAAATTTTGAGGGTGGAAAATATTCTGTTTCTGAAAATTTTCTCATCCACAACTCCAGTCCTGGTCCACCAGGAGCTACAGTTTTCTGAAGAATCTGAACCTCTGTCACCCAGGGAATCAAACCCAGAACTACGGTATGCAGAAAAAATGACATGCATGCTAGTGTTTCATTGGAATTGAACCTAGGTTTAAATAGTGTTGCCACTATGCCATCGAAAAGCTGGACACCAGAAAGAAAAAAAAAAAAGCTGGACACCAAAAAGAACTCATGACAAATCCGGTTAAGAGGTCATAAAGGTATGAATGAACCATTTTACCAATGAGGTGCATAAGAATGGGGCGGGGTTATTCGTTTTATCTAAATGAAAAATATAATGAAAAAGATGTACAAATGGTGCTCCATTGTATTTGTTATATTTATATTCACAACTTATTATAGTTTATGCTTTAAAAGTATTTTCAAAGTTTCTATGACAGTAGTTCCCAACCTTTTTCAAGCCGCGACCCACTTTTATAGTAGCCAAGTAATCCGCGACACCCCCTTTTTATAGTAACTAAAAGATCCGCAACCCCCCCTTCTGTTTGCCGCCGCCACATTTGCAATAATAAAAGCATTTTTAACAGAGTAAAGAAAACACATTAAATACAAAATTATATTAATAACGTTTATTATATAAATTATCATAGGTGCCAACTTCTAGAAGTGAAAAATCTGTAGTCAATTGCACATGTGGGCAGGCCACCATTTTTTAATTAAACAAAATCATACATAATTTATGAAAAAAGGGCACAATGAGGAAATTAAGTATTTATTAAATTAATAATAATAGAGGATTAAACTGTATTAAACGCAATATTAATTCTTAGAATTTACAAATGCTGTAGTGCAAGATTTTGCATTTGAGAAATTTTTTGTCAAATACATTCTCGTAACATTTCACATGTTGTCTGCATTTAACTATTAGTAAATTTTCTAATGTGTCATCAGACATGGTTGACCTGAAGTCAGTTCTAATTTTCTTCACTTGACTGAAGACATTACTCCCAGTTTGTGGAACTTTAAAAGCCTGGAACTCACTGAATTCTGTTTGTAAAGCATCAACAGCTTCATCTTCTGTATTATTGAACAAAAGAACAGGAAATTTTTCTGTAAAATATTTTAAGCTGGAAAATGATGCATTTTCAAAATTCGATATTTGTGTAACCTCTGCATGATGTAACACTTCTAACTCAAAAGGAAATTTATTGTGCATGTAGTCACATGCTGCTATGAAATAGCTTCTGACGTTTTCATAAAATTCATTTTTATCATGGATGTTAAAATCTTGGATTACTTTCAGTGTTCCATTTCCAATTAAGATATCAACATCATCTTTTTGATTACTCCTCTCATGATAGTGGACTTTCAAAATATTATTACATAATTTTGTGACGCTTGGTTTTACAAATTTCACTAGCATTTCTCTGTACAATTTTAAGAGAAGAGATTTTAGCATATGAATATGTGGTTCCGCAGACTGAAGTTGAGCATTTGCTTTTTTAAATACAGGCACAGTATAAGATAAAAATAAACAGAAAGCCTTATTGATATCTTCCGACAGAAAATAAAACAACCTTTCTTCACGAGACATGGAGTTTTCAGTTTTTTGTTTCTTAGAAATATCCACATAATTTTGAGCTTTCCTTTTTAATTTCTGCGATGCTTTTTTGCTGTTACGTTCTTTCACTTTATCTGCATTTTCAACCGAAACTTTGATAGAGGGAATAGTAAAGAAAGAAAGTGGGGTGATTTGATTCCTTTTCATGGCCTCTTCCTTAAAAAAACTGATCAAAGGTTGCCACTGCTGGATTATACGCTCTAAGCACTTTCCAACAGACAACCAACGAGTGCTAACGTGTTTTAGTACCTTTTTTATATCAGTCTCATGAAATTCTTGAAGAATTTTCAACCTATCTTTTCTTTTCGAACTCTTTTGTAAGTAATAGTAAATGTCTACCAAAATTTCATCGATTTTAAATGGCAAACATGCAGCACTCTTTTCAGCTGCTAAGTTAATAAGGTGGCAGGAACAGCCCATAATTTCAATATTTTGGTGATGATTCTTTAACACCGCTGCTACACCTGCTTTTTTTCCTATCATAACAGGTGCATTATCACAGCTAAAGGCAACACAATTAGAAATTGGAAAGTTTTTAGATTGTAAAGCACTTACCAGAAGATTTCCAATATTTAACCCAGTAGCATCTTCTTTCAAAGATGGCATAGATAAAAGACAATTCACAATTTTTTCACACAAAGGATCGAAAAAAGTTACCACTATTGGATACAGCTTTGAATCAACATCGTTGCTTCCATCAGTTGCAATTGAAAATGGATAGCACCTTAAATTTTCAACAAGTGATGAGGATTCCTTTGCAGACATTTCTTTCATAATTGCAGAAGTGTTGGCCTTTGCAGATCCATATTGTTTTGCAATACTGCTGTCAGGAAACGTTTTCCGAAAGAGCATCCCCGTGTGATCGCTGCAATTCATTGGCAAATTATGTTCGATCAAAAACAATGTAAATAAACATTCAGCTTTAATCATGGAGGTATCGTTAAATGCAAAAAATGAAGGCTTGATACTATGATTAGACTCTACAGCCTTGAACGTCTTCTTATGTTTAACAGTCTCAGAATGCAAAGTAATATCGCGTTTACCACCGTGAGTAATGCTTATGTCTTTACTGTAACACATGCAGAAAGCATATTTTGGCCCCAGTCTTGATTTTTGAATAAAATTAAACATCTTCATATATTCGGCTTTAAACGTTTGGTAGTACCTTTTATTAACGGTCGACATTGTTAACATTGTTTTCAAAAACACCTAAAAACAAAACTTTCTTTCCAGAGCAAAGAGAGCTTCCAGAGCTTCCCTAAACAAAGTTACGTGCTTGACCAAAACCTTAACGGTGTAGCGCATTCTTTCTTGCCTTCCCCAACAACTACAAATCCCGATGCGCGATTTCGTTGCGCAGGGGCATCACTCTACGTCATAGCTGGAGCTAAAATTCCCCGTCACGCCACGCATGCGCCGTCAACGGCAGACGAATTTTCCCATTTTTTTAACCGATATTTGCGTTTATTTACATGTATTTATTTATTAAATACGCATCAAGAAAAATAGGTATTTAATTTTTTTAAAAAAAATCAGTATTTTAAAAAACACTGGGGATTTTAGATGAAATCTCCGAAAATCAGAAGTTGTTTTCTGACCAAAAAATCGATAAAAAATCGAAAGCCTTCCAGGTAAATCGGAAAGATTGGCACCTATGAATTATATATATCAAGTTAACAACCATTAGTAGAATATTACATTGTTTTAGCCACATCGAAATATAAAAGTATTAAGTATTGTAAGCATTTGGGGTGCAATTTCTTATAAAAATAGTTGTAATTAAAAGTAGTTGCGTAGACCCGCAGAAACCTGTTCATAACCCCATTGAGGGTCACAACCCCAGGTTGGGAACCACTGTTCTATGCAAATTTCAAAGCCACTTCATGAGGATTATGTACATTAACCCTTAACGCTTGAAAGGCCACATTATGGAGACATGTATTAATGCTATAGAAATTGGAAGCACATATTGTAATAATTTAACCACACACCCTTATTCTGTTAGTATATATATTATAATAATAATAAACCTTGAGCGTTAAGGGTTAATTTTCTTTTTAAATGTTATATAGTCCATTTGCGCAGACCTGATGCCCAATACCATTACCAGACGGGTTGTTCCATTGCAGTTTAGGGAAGGGCGTCTTGCCGTAACTGGTTTTTCCCGCATGAAAAACCAGTTCGGGCAAGATGCCCTTCCCTAAACTGCAATGGAACAACCCATCTGGTAACGGTATCGGGCGACAACTGAGCGCGAATGCACTATACTTACTCCACTTTCTTTGTCGGGTATGCAAACTTCAAGTAAAATTTGAACAGCAGCACTTTCTTGTGTAGAAACTAAGGCTGAGAGCAAATCTTCCCGATCTTTATCGCTCTCTAATTGTCCGACCTTTTCGATGAGAGGATTCTCCAGTGTATGGTGGATCAGGTGAGTCCTGGAAGCCGCCAGAAATGCTTGGAGCATCAGCAATAAAATCTCCATTAACGGTGGGCATCTACAACCCCAAAAACAAAATTATTTGTATGTGTTTTAAGCTGCACGGACAGTTACGACCATGTCATATTACAGTTTTCCTAGGAAACCATACTTCTGTTGCCTAAGGTAGTGCTTGAATTTCATGAAATCGATTAAAATTGCAGTGGATTATTTTTCAAAGAAATACAAAATTTAAATTTTTGTATGGTCCCTGTACACAAAATTGTCCATTTAGTAAAATGTTCCCCATACTCCAATGGGTCAATATACAAAATTTCAGCATTCTAGTGGGAAAATAACCAGAGATATCAAAGTCCAAAATAACTGACTAGCAACTCTTTTTTGAAGGGAGCAGCAATAGGTACATGCCGTGAAGAGGGAAAATTCATTCTGCTAAGCCACGTTATTTTGGGTCTTCATATCTCTGGTTCTTTTTCCACTAGAATGCTGAAATTTTGTATTGACCTATTGGAGTATGAGGCACATTTTACTCATTGGGAATTTTTGTGTACAGGGACTGTATAAAAATTTAAATTTCGTATTTCTTCAAAAAATAATCCTCTGCAACTTTAATAAATTTCATAAAATTCTGCACCTTTTTTTTACGCCACTTTCCAATTTAATACATATGTCTAGAATCAATATTTAAGGAATTAGAGGGGCGGTCAAGGTTTTTTGGGACACCCTGTACATATATATATATATTCTTCAGCAACTTACTACTCTCTTAATTAATAACGGTTTTCCAAAATCGCTCTACAATAGACAAATTAAAAAAAATCTTCTCTACATAGCTAAACAAAAACAGTTTTACATATGTATAAAGGATTTGCATGTATAAATGCTTGTTTTTCACGCCATCATCATCAATTAACTACGCCAAAAGGCTACCAAGCTATAACCCTGTACAGAGACGCTTCAGCTGGAGCATTCAATACGAAACTAAACAAGTCGCCATCTTAGCCTGGATTGCTTATATCCTTTAATGCTTGTATATATAATCGTGCCGTATCTATAGAAAACTTTCCGTATTACGTAAGTACCATTCACTATACATGCCATTACTGCATTAAAACTTTAAATTATTTATGTAAGGTCAATAGAACATGGACTAAGCTTTTCGGAAAGATTTCTTTAAAAAACTTTTTTTCTTTCTTTTTTTCTAATATTTGGCTCTGTATTCACTTTATAAGCATAAACCATTTTCGAAAAGCGTTTGTATATTTATATTCTTTTTTACACCTGTATATATTTCTATTTTGCACGTATCAAATGTATCTACGTATGATTTTCTATTTTATTGGTTTTATGTTTAATTTGCTTATATTGTATACATTATTGTTTATACTGTACTAATATGTGGATCAGTACCTTCTGTTGTTTTTTGGCGCCTTTGGGCCTTGGGATCTCGCTGAATACATCTGGCTTATCTGATTTACTTGCATTTTGCGACATACCTCCAGAAAAGGCGCCAAGCATGTAGTCCTAGAAAAGGCCCGACGATGGTTCTGGGATACATGCTTATATTACGTCGTATTTATATGTGTATGTATACATATATTTGTATATATGTATGTGTTTGAACTATGTAAATTATATTCATCTTTTCTCTTACCTTAATTCTATTCAACCTTTTTATTTAACTCGCCCCCATCCCCCCATTTTTTTTTTCATCTTATATATGCATTTGTTATTTTGCACTATATATATATATATATATAGAACTCAATAGACGTATTAAATTTGGCTGGAGTGCATTTGGAAGAAACAGTTTTATCCTGAAGGGGAAATTGCCTTTGTGTCTAAAAAGAAAGGTCTTCAACCAGTGTGTATTGCCAGTCCTCTCTTATGGATTAGAGACATGGAGCCTAACTGTTGGAGCAATA
>QLNU02015003.1:19121082-19133964 GCA_006491805.2 Dysdera silvatica | reverse complement strand
AGAAAGAAAGGATTCAATATCAGAAAAATGGCAAGTCACAGGGACCTGATATTCAGTAGTAACTATTAGTATTAGAAACCATCGAAGCGTAATAAAAGAAGAAAATTTAAACAACTGATGATCTAATCGTTGGAAGGGCCACCACTGTCCGAGTCACAAAATCTAATTGACACAGAAAATAACATTTTCTTAAAGAAGAATCATTCTGATCAATTCAAAGTCATAATATGCTCCTGTTTAAAATCTTAACTTTCCTTTTACTTATTGATCAATGTAATATGAAATAGTTTTACGGTATTATGCTGGAAAACTTACTAAAATTACCTCAATGAAAAATTACTTCAATAAAGAAAAGGTGTTTTTTTTTTTTTAATCCACATTTTTAAGCATAACGGGTTCTTTAGACTCAGTTTTATGTGCACCCAGGGATACCCCTGCCCCCTTTTTTGAGGCGAAGCATCAGATATCACATATCATTTTCTTATTTTGGCCACTGTAGACTGCATTTTGAGAAATGAATTTAAAATATAAATTCTAATATTATAAAAAAAAAAAAAAATACAAGACACAAATAGGAAATTTTGGTGGGGCTGAACCCCACCAACTCCTAAGGATGAGCCCCACCAACTCCTAAGGATGAGCCCAGGGGGGGCGGACTGGGCCTACGGCTAGCCAGTGCACCCACATGAATAACAGAGATCGCGCTTCTGAATACGCAAGGACTCAAGCCCGCCAATAATACTCCAAGGTATGTGCCCTTTGAGAGGACCCAGTCTGTTTCTGGATGAGCCACCCCTAGAAAGAGGTCACCTCAAGGTCAATTAATCTTCTAGGTAAAGAATTAAAAGTCAGTTAATTGGATTTATTCCTTTTTTTTAAGTTTTAATTGGGTGGTCTCAGTAAATTATCTAAATGAGTAGAATTCCACTGCAAATCAAGTTAAAGGTTGTATCTAATATTAAAAAAAATAAATTTTCATAGGGTGAGACTACCGTCTGCCTACCATCAGAATTCCTCCTGCCGTTTAGTAGGTGCCTGCCTGTTGCCATGGATACGAGCCTTAGTCCATTTCCAATGGAGGGGAGGGGAGCACTTGAAGAAGTACATTGCATCCCCTATTGAAAATCAGTCAAGGCTTTACAGATGGCAACAGCAGGAGGAGTACTAGTGAGACAGACTATATGTTCCATAAAATTAAAGTATAGTCTTAATCCAAAAGCTGTCAATGCGAATCTTGGACAGTCCTATACTAATGCACTAATGTGTAATTCAAAGCTGAACCCAAATTGTGGATATGTTTAAAGATCGTCACCTCCTTTGATAAAAAGGAGGGCCTTTTTTGAAGATGCGTAAATATATATAATCACCCCATGCATAACTGACCCAAGTGATTACCGTGTCAACCGACAACAATGGGAAGGTCAATAGTTCAAGTTCAGTGCAGAGCATAACAACAACTCTCATGAGTCACAACATGTTTTACTCTAACCCCAAATAGTGGATACGCATAATGACGACTTCTACTCCACCAGCTGTTTTATGAGTCAGAAGACGTAACTACGATACCGTGCCAGAGGAAGGGAAAAAAAAAGGTTGCGAAAAAATATGCCATATACCTGTATCAAGCCCAGAAAGAGTGAATTGCTCCTTCGTTCTCCTCTTTAATCTCACTTTGCAGTTCTTGATGTTATCATCGTTGCTTTCTTGAGCTAGCCAAGATTGCACCACACATAAATGCGGGAAATGTGTCACCAAAAGCCTCAATAATGGTGAAAAAAGGCCTGCAAATTGCTGTTGGTCTTTCTGGGCTCTCTGAATGAGGTAAAAAATCGGAATATTTGCGATGAACTCTGGAGAATAACGCTTGACTTTGCGTCCACTGATCAGGATGTTCTTCATGTTCGACAGCCTGGTATCTTCATAGAGCAACAGGTAGTACAGAAGGAGAAGTTGTGATGTCAAAGAGGAGGATGCTTCGTCAGTATCCATGGGTGCAACATTTTTATTGTTGAGAAATACAGGCTGATTGGACAGATGGTCTTGAGGAACGAACACAGACTTTGAAAATACAGCCAAAATTTCTTCCTCTGTGATTGGCTCGTTGGTGGTATCGTAAGACCCTTTGGAGCTGGGTGTTAGCACCGAGTTGACGTATACTTCTATCAGCCCTGGCAGAAGAGGGTGAAGTGGTGGAACGGTGTTGCACACTTGCTTGTAAATCCAATCCTTAATTGGCACCTGAAAACGAATATTGAAAAAATACATCCTGTAAGAAACCTAAGACACAGTTGAACACATATTTGAGCAACGTAAATTAAAACATATCTGTAGAAAATTTACATTCTAGGTTTTGTGAACTGTTGCCACTTACGATTAAGGGAACGAGTTTTTTCAAAATTATTATTTCCACTGCACAATGATCATTTATTTTTTGTAATTGCAATGGAACATTAGTATATTTAATTCTTTAAATTTTTAAGAATAAAACCTAGTTTAGTACCATTCATTTTCAAGATCAGACCTAGTTCTTTCACACCAACAATTGGCCAGTAGTTGGTTAAATTGGTTGAATTTTTATGGCGCAAGGACAACAAGGGCCATTCTGGGCTAACAGTTAGCACGAAGTTAGAATGATAGTTCTTCTTAAAACAAAGTCACAATAATAAATACAAGAAGTGAAGTTCACATACTTTGTGTTTGGTAAAAGCTCGGCTTTTTAGGAGTTGGTGAATGCAGTGAACAGGCAAAAATCCATTAACGTCTCTGCTCAAGTTGCTGGTAACAGGCACTTTCACAGCATGGGCTGTAACAACCTGAATAAGAACAAATAACCACCATAACAAATAGTTAACATCATATAGTTTACAATGGTGTAGTGAATGAACAGTTATTAATAAATAAGATGCCACTTCAGGAGATGGCAATTTGACAAAAAAATTTCCATCTTGGTGTATTTGACCACTTTGGGGGATGATACTTTTACAAGAATTACCGATTCAGAAGGTTGTGGTGCCTAGGTTTAATGCCAGAATACAGAAGGAGGGTATGGGGATGAATCCCCCCCCCACATTAGGCATCTACTAATACAAAGGCAATATTGGGACAAAAAAAAAAAAAATATGGAGCCATAGATTAAAAAAATCGATTTCTCCAATTGTAAAATCATAATTTCCAACATGGCAGACTCACATGCATAGCCGCCATGATGGGAAGTTTATAAAGTTGCCACAGTCACAGCCTCCTGAACTAATACTATAAATAATTATTATTGACGATAGTTAATACCAGAAAATTTTCAAAACTCTACATGCCACATTTTCGTTGAACCGTAGCAGTTTTCTGGTAAGCACAGCATTGCATGTCAACAAGAATTATTGCATGAGTACCTTAATAATTTTATTATGGCTGTAATATTCATATATATATATATATATTTCTTTCTTATTTAAAATGCTATTAAACACACAAATAAAGCTTATTTTGGACACAGATAATAATGAAAAAATTCAGAAAGATACTTTGGTGTGGGTACGGTTTTAACACAATGGTATCTCAATAACTCGAAACTCAAAGGCAAAGGGTATTACTTTGAGTCATCAACTTTTCTTTTTGAGTTCAAGGAAGAAGAATCACCTCAACATACCAAGAATTTTGAGTCATTGAGGTCCCACTGTGTATGTATAAAAACAAAGAATGGTATACCTGATCGGTGAAGATCTCTTGTGTAAAAATTGTTTTCATTCTCGTTAGCGTGTTTGATCGAATCGCGATTTTCATCCCAAGTGTTGAGCACACTAAGTCGGCAATGGAGCTAATTTGGTTGCAATGAAAGTGGATCGCAATCAAGAGTAACATCTCTCCAAAAGAAGCTTTAACACCGCTTGTGCTAAAAAAAATATCACCATTATCATCATCTTCAACAATTACACATCCACTGCTGAATGAAAATCCCTTCTCGAGTACTTTCCACACATAATTGGCTTCCATGTAACCCCAACCTACTTCCATTCAACCATTTAGTCTGAGGATATTTCTTTTGAAATCCAGTTGAGAATTTCAGTCGTCCATCATTGGCTGGTTTCTCTAGTGATATGCCAAGGCCATTGTTATTTCAGTAATTTTACTGCAACAATGATGTCTGTTCTCTACTTTTGTTTGCTCTCTCTCTCTCTCTCACACATCCAAATATTTCCTTTTCTATTTGCTCTAGTTATTCCAAGCATATACCTTTCCATGTTTCTTTGAGTCGGCTGCAATTTCTGTATTGCTGTTTTCATTAGACTTTATAATTCTCATCCAGAAGAAGACTGGTAATACACGCTAGCTAAAAACCTTTCTTTTTCAATCATATAGCATATAGCTAACAATAAATGGTGCAATCTTCCCGTGGATGCCCAATAAGAGAAGCTTGACATAAGGTAGCGCGTAAATCTTGACTAGACAGCCACTTGTTCCTAGTCAATATAAGGAACAGTGACTTCAAAATCGTTCATCAAAACTTTGATATATAGAGAATTTCAGAGAAAACAGAGAAAAAAGTGAAAGATCGAGTTCCAATGGATGAATTGACTGGAACAATTTACCAGATACCCTGCAAAGACTGCGAAAAAGTATACACTGGCGAGATGGGAAGAACTGTTTGTACACTTAAAAAAGAACATCATCGTGCTGTGGAGAAAGGTGAGATGACTAATCTTCTGGCAGAACATGCCTGGGAGAAAGGTCATGTTCCTGATTGGAAAAGTACAAAAGTTCTTCATAAAAATGTAACTTCTCGCTATTGTAGACTTTTTCTGGAGTCTTGGGAGACTTTTCGAATGCGAAGTA
The DNA here is from genome assembly GCA_006491805.2 of Dysdera silvatica. Classification (NCBI taxonomy): domain Eukaryota; kingdom Metazoa; phylum Arthropoda; class Arachnida; order Araneae; family Dysderidae; genus Dysdera; species Dysdera silvatica. The sequence goes on along the minus strand of QLNU02015003.1, from coordinate 19,129,137 downwards.
AGGCGATGAACATCGCAAAATCGATGCCTGAACCTTACCGCATTTTTGCTAGGAGATGGGGGAAAACCAGTTTCAGCTGGGATAGTGGGGGGTTACCCAGTGTGGGACAGTTTTTGGAAAATCCAGATTCAGACAGGGGGGAAAACCCGAGTGCCGGATAGCTTTGGGGAAAACCAAAGTTGGGGTATAAATACCGAACACCTACACTTCCTTGACACTTTCGCTTGATGAAGGGAACAGTAGTTCTCGAAACGTTGCGAATATTTTTGCAGATGGTAAATGTCTTTTACCTTCTTCATTTGTATTTCGTATATTCCGACCAGTGTCAGAATTTTACTAGTTTTAGAGAATTTCAACTAAAAGAAGTTGGATTCATGGAAGTTCTATTGTATATTTCATATTACACTACTTAAAACTCCTAGTTATTTAACATTTTACCATAAGAATTACCACTAAACTATTAAGTATTAATTACAATTATAGATATTTTCAATTACGATTTGAGATTAAAATTTTCAATATTAAATAATAAAAAACGCTGTTTGAATGGTGTTCTTAAAAGAGTAAAGGGATTGTTTCTTTAATAGAGAACAGTTATTTAAATATAAACTGTTAAACATGGCAATACAACTATTATAAAAACTTGATTAAATCAGGAATGTAACTTGGATGGAGAACACTCTTATTAGAAAAAGACTGACTATCGCAAGTTTTGATTACAATGTAAATTAACTTGCTTTAATTTTTAATTAATAAGTTTAATCAGCCGACCTGCCAAAGTAGTTCTCTTCTTTTAGAAGCCATTGGATCCAATCAGTGGCTCGCTTTTCTTGCTCGATCGTCCCAAGAAGTGTGGGACAAGCCAAGAGCATACACAAGCTGATGGAGACAAACCTGATGCCTGGTGGATTTGGTGGTGGCTGAGACGTCAGCAACTGAAGTATCAAATTAATTTCTTCATCGTTAAACCTATGAAAAACGAACAGAATCACAATAAAATCAACAAAAATGTAATCAGCAGTTCAATCAATCTATCACTCATTTACAGTCACAAATACCAAAAATTCAACTGTTTTTGACTGCTTGTTCATTTTAGAGCACAAGGACAGCAAAGACCATGCTGTGGCAAGACCAAGAGCTTTCCAGTGAATCTGAACCTAAGACCTAGGGAACCAACACCCAGACTATTGGGAACCAAATCTGAGTTAACGACACGCTAAGTGAAAGGTGAATGCATTATCACTGAGGGGGGGGGCTCATTTGTTTTGCTTGAATTCTATGTCTCAAGGATGGCTACAATCATGCTGCACCAGGTCTTACAGCTTTCTATATAATCCAAACCTCTTTCTTCTGGGGAATCAAACCAACAGACTACGGATCTGCAGAAAAGTGGGTAGTACGTGTTTGAATTCACCATGGATTTTTTTTAATGGAGGCTAAACACGCTACCACTGCACCAATGTTGATAACAAAAAATGATTTTTATAAATTTCAGCATCGTGGAAAATATCAGCCTTCGCCTTTTCCTGATTTTGACATATTCCTTTACTTGTCGCTTGCTGTGAAAATAAAAACGTTGGTTTCTAATCCCTCTCTTACTTTAAGCTTGCAATCCCTCGCAGTGCACAATACAAGCGGAGTAAAGAACTGGCTTGGACAACTTTCATGTCTGGTAACTTGTGGTGAGTAATACTAAAAAGGACCAGATTCTTCAGCCGCTGAAGTAACTCCTCTCTCATCATGCTTAAAATAAAGCAGCCATCACCATCAGTTTTCTGAGAAAGGAAAAAAAAATCAGGTAAGCACATAAGAAACTTTAAGAAATGAATTAAAGCTTTTTCATATCCTTCATAATTCTACTTTTTTAAATAGTTATTAAGGTACGGGAAACGAAGCTTTCAGTGATATTTCTCAACAATATCCCCATCTAAGTAAAGGAAACCTACTGGAAAAGGGGAAGGTTTTACTTATTAGGGGTGATTGTAAGTCCAAACCAGATTCCCTGAACATACCAAAAAATTCCCTGAAAAGTTACATAATATTTTTAGTAAAGACACTGATTTCCACAAGAATATAAAAAATTATAGGAAACAAAACTAAATTTTTGTAATTTTTAAAACGAATTCCCAAAAAAGGTAAGTTGAAATTCTCGGAACATAATCACCCCTGACTTATGTTGGAAAATCCCTTTTATATATATATGACATTCCACAAGGTTTGAGCTATGTGTAGAATTCCTAAAATATTGCATGCTTCGTGATTTACAAATTAAAACAACACATGACTTTAAAAGGGTAAAATGCTGACCATAGGAACAAATAAAGATAAAACTATGTAAATTGTTAAAATTAAACCTTTTTAAAGAAAAGAGGAATTCTGTGATTTTCCACACCACCTGTAACTCAAATGTGGAGTACACTTTGACCAAATAAAAACATAAAACACATTTTATTGGAGCCAATTTCATTTGTATAACCCTGTATTATTCCACATCAGCACGCTCCTGTAAATTGCACAAGAAATGATCCGCCACACACCCTTAACAGGATTTAAATCAAGAAAGCATGCAGGTCAGTTTATAGTGTACACACCTTTTGCCTGAAATCATTTTCACATGTTATTTAAGTTGTGTACAGCAGCATTATATCCTATAGAAATCGGTAATTACTCATACAACCAAGAAGTTGGTCACTAAATGATATAACATGAAGCTTTAGAACAAACACCCTGATATACCTTGGCATTTAAATGGACAGTCGGAAAAGTCAAGAATGTTTTACTACGTTCATGACATGTGAATCGTACAAAGCCTTGTCCTTGCTTCTATTTTGAAAATGCCACATCCTTCCACAAAAATCATAACCAAAGATGATGCATAGCATGCCGAATATTCAGCTTTAAAACTAGCCGAAGCTTTGCCGAATCGAAATTTAAAACAAAAATGGACTTCGTTTTGGTCACAATTTAAAACATCACAAATACACTCTGTTTATATTCATAGTGAATTTGAAAGGGAATTGGTCTTTGGTTGCAGAATATTCAGTATTCGGTCGCATCCCTAGCAAAAATGGTACTCACCTTTTGGCGATTTCGAAGATACTGGCCAAACCAATTTCTCACTTTGTCATCGCTACCAAGCAAGAGACCACTCACAAAAGCAACAAGGTCACCTACCACAGAATCTTGCTTATTAAGGTTGCCATTATCTTGGTGGCAATAATCCAACGTGAGAACGATGGTTAATCCTGGCATACGGCAAAACTCAACCTACATTAAAAAAAAAAAAAGTTAACATATACAGTAAACCTCTCTACAACGATATCCAATATAACAATCCCTCTATAACAGTAACTTTTCTCGGTCCATATAACTGTGTTATAGGGAGATTTTACTGTATAATGATCCCTCCCTATAATAATAACCCTCTCTACAATGATAGTTTTTCTCCAGTCCGTATAATAATGTTGTAGAAAGGTTTTACTGTATTTCCATTTTCCCCACAAATTTTAATTTGGTCATAGTACAGAATGTACCCTAGAGCTTTTAGCGGGAAGTGTTCAACATCACAGTGACACTGATTTGCTATGTTGTTTATTATCATTTTAACAACATGGACGTCTCGATTCAGTGAGTTAAAAAAGAAGGTACTAACCTTTATTGATTTTTTCCATTGGATATGTGTGGTTTTTATAGCCATTGTTCCCACACTTTTGTCCTGATGAAATTCATGGACTTTCCAAGGACCAAATAATTTTTTCAATTACCTTATATTGGAAATAAGGGAAATATCCACTTCCTTCTTTTTTTCTCCCCCCACCTACTCCCCCCTCCTGCTAAAACTTCAAAAAGGGTTTTGGGAAAAATTCAAGGACTTTTCAAAGACCAACCACATTTTTGGCAGTTTTCAATTACTTTTCAAGGGCCCTGACTTGGCAAAAAAATTCAAGGACTTTCAAGGACCGTGGGGGTCAATGACAGCATTTAAAAACGCGGAATAAATTTTCTAATATATTTTTGTGCCAGCATCACCATATTAACTCCGCGAAGTAGGAGTCCAACAGTTCCTCATTCCTGACCATGGTTTTTCCTTACTTCCTTCCTTATTCCGCCTGCCCATCCCTTCCTTCTCCACCTCTCCATCTCTTCTTTTCCTCTTTCCTTCCTTCCTCACCTCCTCCCTTTTCCTCCTTTCCTTACCCACCCATCCCTTTCCTTTCCTCCTCCCCTATCATGCACCTTTTCACTTTCTGGCAACAGCACTGAAAAGTGGCATTAAAACGAGAAAACAAATATCCTTATTTATTCATAATATATTATGATAATAATCAATACATTTATGGGGCAAGTAGTATATTTTAGGAAAAAATTTCCTTGAATTTGCTCTTAATCCTTTCAGGACCAAACTATCAAAAGCTTCCCCCCACCCACCCCCAAAAATACCACATTTCTTACTTTCTAGAGGAAAATGTGATAAGAAGTATAAAAATAATAAAAACATACAGTCAAACCTCGTTAAGATGAACAACATAGGGAACAGAAAATCTGTTCGGATCAATAGTAATTCATCTTATCCTGAAAGGATAGTATGCTATACAATTTTGACTGGACTTTAGAAAACAGTTTGTATTAAAAGTAACTCGTTTTAAGCGTGTTTGTCTTAACAACATTACAGTGTAAAGACAAAAATAAATATAGCCACTGTACGTTATGTTGGTCTCGAAAGGGTTTAGATATAATAATAATAAAAAAATTAAAAATGGACAATTCTTGTAAGTTCTAAAGAATATATATATATATATATATATGGCCTGCAAAAGGGTTGCTGGTATCTAACTGGAAGGAGACCCACACGCTGAACGTATGTGACGATGTGTGGAACCGGCCAGGCCAGTAACCTAGTGTCCTACCCCGCCTTCAAGTGGTGCAGGCTGAGCTTTCTATTTATGTGGCAAATTAATATTTGCTGCACGGATAGAAAGGCGGAAGGGGAGGGCTAATTCACCAACCCGTCTAGCCAGCGTGGTGAAATTATGGCTAATTCCTCCATTATGTTGACACACCAGAAACCATGGCCCCTAGTCTCCAGGTGCTGGAGTGCTCCTGATCAAGGCAGCGGTCAGTGTGGCATGAAAGCAGGGGGTGCTAAGAATCACTGGAATGGCCCAGGCTGCCGTTTGTTATTGACCTTGGCTACGTTTAATGGACGATCCCTTGCTTCTGAAGCAAAACTTCAGGAATTGGAAGAAGAACTTGACAAGATCAAATGGGACATTGTAGGACTCAGTGAAGTTAGAAGAAAAGGTGAAGAGTTGGTGGAACTTAAAAGTGGACATTTGTTTTATTATAGAGGAACGGAAACTGGAAGAACAAGTGGTGTTGGCTTCTTAATCAACAAAAGAATTAAAGACTGTCTTCTGGAAGTTGAAAGTACATCAGATCGAGCAGCGAGGCTCGTTGTTCAACTAACCCAGCGATACCAACTTCAAATAGTACAGGTATATGCACCAACATCAAGCCATACCGACGAAGAGGTTGAAGAATTTTATGAAGAAATCAAAGAGTTACACACCAAAGGGAAACAACATATCAAGCTCATCATGGGGGATTTCAATGCAAGAATTGGACAACAGGAACAAGGAGAGACATCGGTTGGTAAATACGGATATGGGGAAAGGAATGAACGTGGCGATCAACTCATCGAATTTGCAGAAGCTGAAAACCTTAGCATCATGAATTCATTTTTTAAGAAGAAACCGCAAAGAAAATGGACATGGAAACACCCAAATGGGGGAACTAGTGAAATTGACTATATCCTGGCAAACAAGAAATCAATTATTGAAGATTGCAGTGTACTGAACAGATTTAATACTGGAAGTGATCATCGAATGGTGAGATGTAAAGTGCACTTAAATACTAAATTAGAACGACAGAAGCTCATTAGGAAACAAGTAAGTAAGAGGGTGGATTTAAAGAAATTAAAAGAAAATACCGAGGCATTCAAGTTGGAATTAAAAAATCGCTTTTCTGCACTGGAAGGACTTATTGATGAAAGTGATATCTCAGAAGCAAATGAAAACATTGTTAAGACAATAGTTGAAACTGCTGGGGAAATTGGTGGTGTAACCTGTAAAAAGCACAATAGCAAATTATCTGAGAAGACGAAACAGCTCATGAAAAGGCGAAGAGATATGAAGGTGGACAATCGAAATACCAGTTCCAGGATTGAGTACATAGAACTTTGTAAAACTCTGCGCAAAAGCATGAAAGAAGACATAAGAAAATTCAACTGTGAGCTAGTAAGGAAAGCCATTGAAAATAACAAGAGCCTTAGGGTTGTTAAAGGAAGTTTATCTGTTGGGAAGAAACACATCATTGCATTAAAAGGAGAGGATGGCACCGTAACAAGAAATAGGGAAGAAATACTTAGAAGAGTTGAAGAATTCTACAAAAAACTATATGAAAGTAACAGTGGATTAAACGAAGACACTGAAATAGTCGAAGGAACAGCTCCTAAAATCTTAAAAGAAGAAGTTTCATTTGCAATAAAAAGTATGAAGAAAGGAAGAGCCCCTGGCGATGATGGTATTACATTAGATATCCTAAAAGAAGCTGGAGAATATGTAGAAGACATACTTGCAAAATTCTTTACCAAATGTCTTAACAGCGGTAACATACCAAACCAATGGGATTCTGCAACAGTAATTCTTTTGCATAAAAAAGGTGATAAAGAGGATTTGAAAAATTACCGACCAATTAGCTTGTTACCTGCTATTTATAAAATCTTCACAAAAGTGCTAACACATCGCCTGCAGAAAAAATTAGATGCAGCTCAACCAAGAGAACAAGCTGGATTTCGAAGTGGATTCAGTACAGTGGACCATATTCAAGTATTAAGAGAATTAATTGAAAGAACACATGAATATGAACTTCCATTGTGTGTTGCATTTATTGACTATGAGAAGGCCTTTGACTCTATTAAAACATCAGCAGTCATCAACTCTTTAAGATCAACAGACATTGAGGATGTGTACATTGACATGGTGAAACGTGTGTATAAAAATGCAAGTGCAAAATTTCGGTTACATAAAGATACCAAAACTATCAAACTTGGCAAAGGGGTGAGGCAGGGAGATACCATTTCTCCAAAACTTTTTACTTCAGCTTTACAGATGATTTTTCAGCTGATAAATTGGAATAACAAGGGAATAAAAATAAATGGTGAATATTTAAATCATTTGCGGTTTGCTGATGACATTGTTATTTTTTCAACGAACCCATCAGAACTCCAAGACATGGTACAGGAGCTCTCAACTAGAAGTAAAGAAGTTGGACTCAAGATGAACCTACAAAAAACTAAGATCATGTTCAATAATTTTGTAGAGGAAACAAAAATACAAGTTGACAACATTGAGCTAGAAATTGCTGATTCATATATTTACCTTGGCCAGCTGATTTCAATGGATGGCAACATTATGAAAGAACTCAACAGACGTATTAAACTTGGCTGGAGTGCATTTGGAAGAAACAGTTTTATCCTGAAGGGGAAATTGCCTTTGTGTCTAAAAAGAAAGGTCTTCAACCAGTGTGTATTGCCAGTCCTCTCTTATGGATCAGAGACATGGAGTCTAACAGTTGGAGCAATACGAAAGTTACAGACAACGCAAAGGAGCATGGAGAGGTGCATGCTTGGAATAACTAGGAGAGATCGAAAAAGAAACACTTGGGTGAGAGAGCAAACTAGAGTAGAGGACATCATTGTTAAAGTAAAAGGGCTGAAATGGCGATGGGCTGGGCATATTGCAAGAAGAACTGATCAACGATGGACAACAGAAATTCTGAACTGGATTCCAAGAGACCACCGAAGACCTAGAAAACGTCCTCAAACTAGATGGGTGGATGAAATAAGAAAACAGGTTGGGGTGACGTGGAAGCGAATTGCTCAGGATAGACTTGTGTGGAAAGCATTTGGAGAGACCTTCATCCAGCAGTGGATAGATAATGGTTGAATATGATGATGATGATGATATATATATAACACTGCCCGGATGCCTTGTG
>QLNU02015003.1:19065306-19120982 GCA_006491805.2 Dysdera silvatica | reverse complement strand
GGAAACAAAAATACAAGTTGACAACACTGAGCTAGAAATTGCTGATTCATATATTTACCTTGGCCAGCTGATTTCAATGGATGGCAACATTATGAAAGAACTCAACAGACGTATTAAACTTGGCTGGAGTGCATTTGGAAGAAACAGTTTTATCCTGAAGGGGAAATTGCCTTTGTGTCTAAAAAGAAAGGTCTTCAACCAGTGTGTATTGCCAGTCCTCTCTTATGGATCAGAGACATGGAGTCTAACAGTTGGAGCAATACGAAAGTTACAGACAACGCAAAGGAGCATGGAGAGGTGCATGCTTGGAATAACTAGGAGAGATCGAAAAAGAAACACTTGGGTGAGAGAGCAAACTAGAGTAGAGGACATCATTGTTAAAGTAAAAGGACTGAAATGGCGATGGGCTGGGCATATTGCAAGAAGAACTGATCAACGATGGACAACAGAAATTCTGAACTGGATTCCAAGAGACCACCGAAGACCTAGAAAACGTCCTCAAACTAGATGGGTGGATGAAATAAGAAAAGAGGTTGGGGTGACGTGGAAACGAATGGCCCAGGATAGACTTGTGTGGAAAGCATTTGGAGAGACCTTCATCCAGCAGTGGATAGATAATGGTTGAATATGATGATGATGATATATATATATATTTCATTAATAAAACATTTGTTGAAAACCTAACTACTCCAATGTAACTGAAACTGAGAATGTGTTATTCCGACGTGCTTCTTCACGAGCGAAGCGCCATTTAGTGATGGCAAGAAGTTTTGAACCAATTTACGACGGGCGAACAACACACTATCCCTTATAGCCACTGTAGTAAAAGTGATAAAAATAGATTGAATATAGTAATGAGAATCTATTGAATATAATAATGAAGAAAACATATTTAGAATAAAGATAGTTGCTAGAACAAAGACTAATAAGCTTTCTTTTCTTTCTTTCTTTTTGGTTTTACGGCTCAAAGACTACAGTGGTCATGCTGCGCCGGGACCTACTGTTTTCCGAGGAATCCGAACCTCTTAAGGCCTAGGGAACCAAACCCCGGACTACAGTGAGCAGTGCGATCTTTATGAGATCTCTGAGTAAGCGTTCTTTTTGCACTGCTGGGAGTCGAACCCGGATTAGCGGCGCACTAGGAGAACGCGTTACCACACTGCGCCACCGCAGGGCACTATTTATATTATTTTAGGGATATTACAGAACGCATTATTTTAGTGATATTACAGAACACACTGAACATACACAGCGATTATATGATTAAACAAACTGAGCATACAATAATAGTGGCTAGAATAGATTGAACATATAGAAGTAGTGTCCAAAATGCAATGAATACAATAAAATATTAACCAGAAATATAGTAAATAAAAAAAAGGATATATACTTACTGCTTTTCCCCTAACAGACAGTATTTGCGATGTATTCATTTGACATAACGTTCGCAAGGCATGCATTCGAATTTTACCGATAACAGACTCATCATCTTGTTTGTCCCCGTTCATAATCAGTGTTGTGCAAACTGAAATGAAACATCAAACTGTAATTATTGTTCTGAAGTTGATTATCATTCAGAATTAAATTCAAGGAGAGGAGAGACTTAACACAAAATTGCGGTCAATTAACTATTATCTAAATCCCAATACTTCACCCGAAAGACTATTTGACCTTGTGATTAATAAAGGTGACCATCCACATAGGGCATGTGAATTCCCTGATTAATCGCAAACAAAATTCTGAATTGAACTTCGGTTTCCGGGAAAATAGTCTTATGTTCGCATGAAATTTAGCTATTCAAAACAGGTTACAAAAGTTTTCCCTGATCTTTTCCAGGTTTGACCAAAAAGTGTTGCTTTTTCCTAACTTTTAAGGACAGTTTCAAATTCCCTAACAATGCCAGTTTCTCCAGGTTGCGGGAGAAACCTGCATTTTTAAGTTACCAGGGATGGGAGTGAGTTTAGAAGTAAAAAATAGCTATTTTGGTGATTAAAATTATTAAAAAGGAGACAAAAAGAGGCTAGAACTTAAAGAAAGAGACAAAAAAGAGTGGTTGTTTTGACATGGACTTGTCTGAAAACATTTTTTTCTTTTTTCTAATTTAATTACCCTACCAAAAGGCCAGTTCAGAACAAAATGTTAATTTATTAGATCTAGCAAAGTTAATTTCAAAATTCTTCCAGATACAATAAAAACCGTTATTTCGTTTTGAACATAGATGGGGCATGGCCAACATTTTCTTTATTTCAATACAAAATAAGATTTACAGAAAACAATAAAATTACAAATACATACACACAAAATCTAGGTCCTCAACTGGTTTGAGGACTCAACAAGGACAGTCCCAAAAAACAAAATACAGCAAAAGCTCTTTAATCCGGCATTCTTTGGTTCGGCACATTCTATAATTCGGCACCTATCAAACTTCTGCATTTGTATGTATGTAATTGTATAATGTAAATAATATCATTATACGAACAGTAAACAAATTAATACAACATCCCATTTAATTCCCTGATAAAGAGTAGCCAAACCTGATGAAACATGTTGGAATACATTTACTAAATTACATTTCATTATAATGTTAAATGTCTTTTTTAAATCGAAATAAAAATTTTATTAGATATACACAAATTATTAAAACTGATTTAAAAGTGCTTAATAACTCTCCACTCAAAAAGAGAAGCACAAATTGAACTAACATACCCCTCAGTTACGCTTCATCGGGGAGATTAACAATCGCGACTCGCGAGGTGAAGCAGCTTACTGGCAATGTCTCAATGTAACTCCCTTCTGTATGGAGTTCATTCGCGCATGTCTGTGATGTACAACAAGTTTCATACACAGCAGATTTATATCGAGGTGCTGGCAGAAAGCTACTTCACCTCACGAGCTGCCAATAACCATTATATTATCTAAAACAAACATGAAAATGAGAAAATGTGACAAAAAAATGTTAGCTATCAAAATATTAAATTCTGCAATTACAGTAGTTCAACTTACATGGAATAACATAGCAAAGAAAAGTGTCGGAATATATCTGTAATTTACAACATTGACGAAGCCTTCGTTGTTGAAAAATTCAACAACGTTAAATTGCAGGGGAATTCGTATAAAACATTTAGAGAGCAATTTAAAAAGAGATTTAAGAGAATCAAATTCTAAAACGAGATCAGAGACAGATGAAAAAGACTTTAGCTAGAAAGGAGACTCGCTCCCATCCCTGAGTTACACTTTCGTATTCTGTAATCAGTTTCATTTTATTGCTTCCAGTTTGTAAACTACAGGCTATGGAAACGTAGCCAATAATTCATTATTATTCAGTATGTGAGAAAGGCTTAAAATATAAAGTCATAAAAGCATTATTAAAAGAATAAAAATAGAAAGCAGCATTTTAATTATACAACTAATTATACTATTGATACTTATTTAACAGTATGTCACATACTGGTGTTCACAATCATAATGATGAACACAAAAACTTCATAAACAATCAAAATAATAAATGCAACATGATGAACATAGTGTGCAATGAGATACATTTGTAAGTACAGATAAGGAATTATTTATGAACAAATGTCCTGATTATTGGTCTATAGAAAAAATCAAGAAGGTATGAAAGGTCACTGTTCAAATTTCATCCAATGACGCATAAAAACTAACCTTCACGAAAACAATCCGGTGAATTTGCCACCAATCTACAAAGTAGGCAAATGCCATTTTTGATGTGAAGAAGTGATTCAACGATGTCAGGGATAGGCAACAACCCAGGCAGCTCTAGAACGAAGAACAAGGAATTCTTAATCAGTGCTACGAATGAAATACAAATGTAAAAATCTTCCAGAATCTGGAACAAACCCACATTGAGATCCTTCATAACATTAATTTGCCTAATACCTTTATATAACACAACATAGTTTTTAAACTATATTGAACTTTTTATGGAAATTAAATGAAATAATCATTTTAAACAAGGTTTCAAGAATAGTGGCTCTTAAAATAAAGAGCAAATGACTGAATGAGAGCGATTTTATATATGTTCTGCTCATTTTATAGTATTATATATGCTTCACTTATATAAATGCATATATTTTAATGGCTTTATATATATATGTGCCCCCCCCCTCATGTTATAATGATGATGACATATATGCTCTGAGCATTTTATAATAACCATGGGTACATATGCTTTGCTCATATCAAAATAGCTTTATATATTTTCTGTTCATGTTATAATAATCTTACATTACTCATCCTCATCATTAAGCAGAGTCTGGGTATGTGTGTGTGTGCATTCACATATAGGAAGCTACACATATATGATCTTAAAAATCCCTCTCATGTCATTGTCATTATTTTATTATGGTCATCTGATGTGGGGAAAATTTGGCTCAGAATTCCCTATATGGGGAATAACGTAGCTGGGAATTCCCTATGCAGGATTTCCAACATGCAGGTATATAAACTCAGTACTTAAACACACTCATTAATCTGTCTTCACTTGACAAAGGGAGCAGTTAGCTTCCACAACGCCATGTTTTAGGTCGCTGTTAAAATAACAGTTGTTGTGGAATCTCCTAGTGAATGGTTTGTTTGAGTTTCCTGACACATGGATAGCAAGGGTCATCCTACACCTAGGCCTACAGATTTCTGAGGAAACCTTGCCCCTTAAGGTCTAGGAAGCTAATACCAACACTACAATGAGTAGTTAAGGTAAGCATTCTTTTTTAATTTGGCATCATAGGGAGTGAAACCTGGGATAACAGCACGCTAGACATCCACGTCACCAATGCTCCACCGGAGGCCCCTCCTGGTGTAACACTGTCTTGTTATATAATTACTTTATACTTCAAATAGTGTAAGGATGTTGCAGAATGCACTACCATGGATCACACTCGCACCAATGCCATTCGTATCAGCTTCGTAGCAGGAAAAATGACCTTTTGTATCAGTTTTGTAGCAGGAAAAATGGCTTTCGATATCGGTTTAGTAGCAAAAAAAAAAAAAAGCTTTTGCATCAGTTCTGTAGGAGAAAAAAGCCTTTGCACCAGTTTTGTAGCAGGTGAACACCAGAAGTTTATTATTTTGTACAAAAAAATTGGTTCGCACATCAGTTTTGTAGTAGGTAAAAAATAGTTTAATCAAATGAATGAGCACAATAAAAATGAAAAGTAAAATATTTCATTGAAAAAGTAGAACTTCATGCACATCAAGTTCTTTGTTTCGTTTTTTATAATTTTGAAACCTCTTCCCTGATTTCCTCTTGAGAAGCTAAAATTGTTGAAATACGCAAATTAGCTTTGGTCAACGAAATTTGTCCACTTTACACTGCAGACATATTTCTTTGGATGGAAATTCACAGGCGTAAAAATATGATCAACAACCAATTTCGACTAATTTCATACCCTGCCAGTAGGTGGCGTATCAGGGAGAAATTCCTCTATTTTGATGGAAAAATACTAAAAAATGACCAACAGTCATTAATTACAGCACATTTACAAAAGTTTACAATTTTGCCGGTAGGTGGTGAATCAAAGACAAATCGCACATCAGAAAAAAATCACTCGTTAGTTAATCAAAATCGTCTTTTAAGTGAAATCGTTAATTTCGCTTTTTTTTTACGGAATAGAATTATAAATTACGTAAATTAATTAAATTTATTTAATAGGTAAATTTACTTTTAAATTAATCTGCAAGCCTCTGCATGTGTAGATAACGAAAGCATAAGGGGGAAATATCCCGAAATATATGCCGTGAAATCTTGGCACAAATCGCACGCTATTTTTTAAAGTATGATGAGGAAATTTTGATAAAATGCTGCGAGTAAAAAGTTATTCAAAATATGGTAAAACTGCGAGTTCACATAAAAATTTAAAAACTTTCGATGCTTTGTAAAACAGCCATTCCTTACTACAAATATCGCGATACACTTGCAGGTAAATTGTCTGCCCCCTTTTTTTCCCCCAGCTGTTTCACAATCACGGCTGCGTTTCATTTCGTTGTTTTAATCCAAATTCAAAGCAATTTTCATACACAAAACTAGAAGCAAAAAAATAGCAGAGAAACAAGTATACAAGTCGGAAGTGTCGCATCCAAACATAGAAGATGCGGGCCATCTGCAAAGTGTGTTTTTTTGTTGGTTTTTTACCAAAAAACCATAAAAATATGAAGTTTTAAGGGGCCGATAGAAAATTGCATGTGATGACCTTGAATGAGGTTTTCCGTAGTTTTCTTCATATCGACCATACAGCTGTAAGGTGGAGTTAAAATCCGTACAAGTTAGTGTATCTGGACGTGCATGCGCAAATGCGACAGGAGAAGCTATTTTCCCCTGTCGCCTGATGCTATTGTTTTCTAGCCAAATAAATATTATTGGATGGAAACAATGGTAGGATTTTTTCGCAGAGTCCATGCACATGTGCAGAAGATGGAGCCGGTCCTGTCTCTAGACGTTAGTAGCAAATAACCAGTTTATCTTATCAATTGTTGTGTTATGTGGTTTCTATTGCCGAGATTAAGAGCCAATGATTTGGAGAAGAGAAAAAATACTAAACAGTATAACCAATAATGATGTAAGCTAGAAAACGGTCCACCTGGTGAAACATGTGATTTTGGCAGAAAAATTCATGCTTTTGTTATCAGTTTGTAGTAACATTTTCGTTTTGGTGCAAAAACTGAAAAATTCATGCTTTTGTAGCAGCATTTTCGATTTGGCACAATTGGTGCAGGCGTGTGATCCCATGCTAACCATGGTCTTCCTATGGAATAGTTGATGAAATAACTGCATTAATTAAGTATTATTGACTTAACATCTTGTAATCAATAATACTTAATTAAGTATTAAGTAAGTATTATTGACTTAACATCTTGTAATCTATATTATACATATGTAAAATGAACTACTATACTGGATGATATTTTTAATACATTAAAGAAAATTTATATCACATTGATGATCTTGATTAAGTAACTTATGAATATAGCTAACCTGCTTGAGCAATGCAAAGTACATCAGCAATTTCTTCCAAATACACGGTACTTTCAAACAATTCAGAATTCTGGATTCCATCTAATCGGCCTTCTTTGACCTAAACCATTATTAATAATAACAATTAGGAAGAAGAGTTCTGAAACTTTATGCAGTTCACAAATTATATACACAACATTTATTCTACAGCTTGCAAATACTTTATGACAAAATAACAAATAGTTGACAGCAATGCTTCTGATATTCCAAGTAGGCACTGCATATAAAAAAAAAGCTGGCTTATAACGTATCAAAACATTCTCATGAGGTGGCATGTGTCATTAGACATTATTCACAATAGGCAACGTCTTATCTGCATCATCAATATAATGTGTACAGAAAATTTTCACTTGTAATATCACAGAAACTAACAAAAAAAAAAAAAAAAATAATAATAATAATTGGTTGGTTGTATTTTTATGGAGCAAAGAACACAATATTTTTAAGATATGTAAAATTTGGCTAATATGGGGAGCACCGGAGTGAACTACAGTATCATATAAATCTGAATAATAATGCTTACTCGAAGATCAATTAATGGGTTGAATTTTTGTGTCGCAAAAATAGCAAAGTGGCGCTGTGCCACAAAGAAACAGAGAATCTATGAATGATTTATGATGCACCCTAAGACTGAAGTTGATTTTATTACTTCATTTCTCATCAATTTCTATTCTTAAATATTCATCTTGCAGAACAGTCTAGAAAACAGGGTGAAGGACCTACATCCTTACCATATATTTTTTTTCAGGCATTTACCTTTGTTTTTTATAAATTATTAATTCTTAAATGACATACATTCTGATTATTTAAAATAAAATTTTATTTTTTAAAAGAAAATGTTTGCTCATTTGTGGTTTTACGGCTCAAGGTCTACAGTGGTCATGCTTCGTCGGGCGCTACAGATTTCTGAGGAATCCGAACCTCTTAAGGCCTAGGGAACCAAACCCTAGACTACAGTAAGCAGCACGATCTTTATGAGATCTCTGAGTAAGCATTCTTTGCACCATTGGGAGTCGAACCCGGGTTAACAAAAGAAAATGTTAAAAACAAACTATTTTTATTGACATGTTCTATGGCTAGTGTGTCGTATAAAACTCCGATAAAGAATCTGTAGCACATGGCCTTTTAATACCAATATGCATTCAATTCAAATATTCTTGTTTTATAGTGCAAATACATCTAATATCATGCTGCATCAGGAACAGCAGTTTTCCGAGAAATCAATTTTTTCTCGGGTCTCCTGCTAAACCACAATTTATGGTGTTGGTCCACTACACCGTATTCAATGATTGTGCATTTTGGCGAAATAAATATCGATCGATTGATTAAGCTTCAGCAACATAAACGGTTTGCAAAGAAAAATTTAGCTATGATATAATAAGCAGTTTAGACAGAAAAAGTTTACCTGTCTCACATAATGAACAGTCTGGACAGAAAAAGTTTACCTGTAGCATATAATGAACAGTCTAGACAGAAAAAGTTTACCTGTGACATTACAACGAGCAGTTCACACAGAAAAAGCCTTAATCGCCGTGCAGCATCACTACGTTCAAATTCCAGAGCTAGGCCATTTGATAAGGATGATATCAAAATGCTCTCACCAGGATGTCCGCCAAGTTTACATCTGGGGAATAAAAAATGCAACATGAACAAAATAATGGAGTGGTGGTTACTTTTCTCACAGCTAAACTTACATAGAAAATTAGTAAACAAGCGTAACATGAAATTCATATAAAATAAACAAGCTGGAAACATTCAAGTAACAAGGCAAGATAAACAATTGTGCAAGAGCTTATAGAGCTAAAGAGAACTATTTTGGGTGAAGTAAATTACTGGAGGTAGTAAAGAAAGGAACAGAAAGAATTAATTTGTTGTGACAGTCAAAGTACAAAGAAGTTGAACTTTCTGCCGATAGTTGACTTTTATTACATCCCTTTCTAAGTTAACTATCAGCAGAAAGTGCTACTTCTTTGCACTCTGTCAATAGTTGACTAGCAGTAGTAGATTTTGCCTGTTTCCACATGCTAGTTGGCTATCAATACTAATCATTACAAGAGGTAATCCAGCTTTCATGAATTGTCTAGTTCATTACTGAGTATAATCTTAGAATATATATTATAATCAATAGTAGGTTACTAAAATTGAACAACAGGCTCCCCAATGTTCCAAATGCACTCTTTAGCATGCACCAGAATTAACAACCAGTTCATGCAATCTGGATCCAGTGAAACTGCACAGTTCATCACATACCTTCTATCTCCTGAATTTTTTGCAATGTTGCCAAAATCGACTAGCAAAGGGTGAAGTTACCTTCTACTATGTTGAAAATGTTGTTTTTTGGGTTAGTATTTACTTTTTACAAAATACACACCTGAAAACAAATTACTCTTACTTGCATCAGGAAAGAGTTAGTATAATCCCCACACACCCTGCATGGGGGTTATGCCCTCGCAGTCCGTTTAGAGTCTTTGAAAACTCTTGGATCAGTATAATGTTGAATCACTAAAAACCTGCAAATTCTTAATTGAAAATAAGAATAGAAACTAATTACAAAAGCATTTCTGACATAATTTTGCTTAAAATAAAAAAAAAAAAGAAACACCAGCCTTGAGAAATACGAAGCACTTGGAAATGGCATCAAAAACTCAAAACGGATGTGTAAGTATGACGTTAGAGAGAGTATGATGTCACAAGCCGATCTACTGCAATTTTCGACACATTTCAGGAGAGAGAGAGAGAAGGCGTGTGATGACTGTGCAGTTAAACACTGGTTCCAATTCACCATAAATTATAATTCCATATAATTATAATAGTTAGGGTGAACACAAGAAAGACAGTACAGGAATATGGATATATAGTACTCTCATTTATTAATAACTCCAAAAAAATGGAGAAAAAATGTCACTAAACACATTAAGATATTAATTGGAATATGTGCAACAAAATATTTGCCACGACTGCAAAATAGCACCATTAAATACAGATGATCGTTAATTAGATGTTCTTGCGAGAATTTAGTGTACAATGAAATCTGTCTACAACAATATTCTAGGGTTTAAGAAAAGCAATTTATTAAGCAATTATCGTTTGAGACGAGGCTGATTTTGATACATTTTCCATCTGTCAGGACCGTAGTCATTACCATTACATGGTCCCCACTCTTTTGTCCTGATGAAATTCAAGGACTTTTCAAGGACCAAATATTTTTTTCAAGGATCTTACATAGTACATTGGAAATAAGGGAAATATCCCTTTTTTTTTCTTTTGCCAAAACTTGAAAAAGGGTTTTGGGAAACATTCAAGGACTTTCCACGGAACAACCACTTTTTTTTTTTTCAGTTTTCAAGTACTTTTCAAGGGTCCCGACTTGACAAAAAAAAAAATTCAAGGACCATGTGAACCATGCATTATAGACAGATTTAATTTTATTACCTGTTAGAATTAATAATGAAATACACCATCTGCACGAAGACCTAATAATTGTGGCAGAAATAAAGTTAGCCCAGGTAAGTCAAACTCGCAAAAAGAATGAAAGAAGCTAGTAGGGACATAGCAATTCAAATATTACATGAGGGGAAGAGCTCAGATAACTTTAAAAAAGATCATGTGATTCTTTGCTAAAAAAAAGTCTGTCTTCATGTCCGATGCAAGTGGTTTGAGCCTTGCGCCCATTTCCTTCACCACCGAAAGCTAAAAAGCTTTCGGTGGTTAAGATGATAATGAAAATCAATCCCGAAGAAGGAAGAAGAAAAGTAAGAAGCCCAGGAAAAGATGGTTAGATGGAGTGGAGAAAGACTTTAGAAGAATGAGAGTAAGATAATGATGAAAAAAAAAAAATCTTTTCAGTTTAGGGTGCCACTTGGCACTTTTTCAGTTTGGCGTTGGAAATCTACAGCACCTGTTGATGCAGATGATTCAAGATGGTGGACCATGGGTATCGCTTTGCAATTGAATCAGTGCCTGAAAAATTAACAAGTGGCTAGGAGGTTGCATTGTACAGACCCATTGAAAGGAGACATCTGCTAAGGTTCAGGACTTCTAGCAGCCAGTTTGAGAAAGAATCAGGTGGTAGTACAGATACTGTCCCACAAGATCAATTTTCCCCTAGAAACATGAAGGAAAGTCGCTGTAAGCGGGGTTTTGACATCAGCGATTTCGATGCATGATGTCACACAGGGTGGAGCATCATACAGTGTTTCTCTGTGGCGGTGGTAAGACGTTTATGGAAGTATTGAAGTGATTGGGAAGACGTCGGAACATTTCAATATGGATTTTTTTGTTCAATTGCGGTTGAAAGGGAAGAGGAATGTTGTTGGATTGGTTTGTGGGAGAAGGTTTATTTGGTTTGGAGTAGAAGGACCCGATTTGCAAGGTGTGCTGGTATGCTAGGCCTAACGTGGATGACTGTGTAGTTAAAGAGGTGAAGTTATCCGACAGATAAAAGGAATAAAAGTTAGTATGCCGTTTTTATTTTGTTCGCTGCACTGAGAAAAAGGAGCAGGGGGAGGGGAAGAGATGGAGGAAAAGAGGAGAAAGGTTAAGAGGCGAAGGGGATGGAGGTTGGGAGTGGAAAGGGAACAGGAGAAAGGGATTAGAGGGTTAGGGGGGAGTAGGAAGAGACCGCCAAGAAAACAGGGGTTGGGAGGTAGAGAGGGGAAGGAGAAGGAACATGAGGAAGAGATTAGAAGGATAGGGATGAAGGAGAGAGAGGGAGGATAGGGGAGGGAGTAGAATGGAGGAAGGAAAGGGGCGGAGCCTGTATTGAGAGGTAAGCAACATGGCGGCAAGCCAGGACAAAGTTGCCAAGTGTGTTGGAAACACTTCCCACTAAAAACGAAATGGGACAGTATCTGTACTAGCGCCAAGAATCATATAGGTGGCAGAAAAATTTAAATATCAAGAATCCAAATTTAGTACGGAATCAAAATTAGCAATTTGAACAGTTGGCACTTTTGCTTGACTAAGGGACACCCTAAGCTGGACTACCGCTCTTTAGACATGGTCTAATGAAAGACGATCATAAAGGAGGTCAATCAGGAACTGTACCGCTAGCAGTGGCTTAGCTTTTTTGCCACCCGGATCAGTGACTGTCATTGCTGTAATGGTTGTGCCTGTCATTTTTTAAAGGCTAATTGCCACCCCCACCCCCTGAATCGTGGCACCCGGGGCAACCACCCCCTAACTACACTACTGACCGCTAAATCAGTAGTTCCCAACCTTTTTCAAGTCGCAACCTACTTTCATAATAGCCAAGTTATTGCGACTCCCTTTTGTAGTATCTAAAAGATTCGTGACCCCACTTCGTCCACCACCGCCACATTTGTATGACAAATTGTTTGTTTGTTTGGCTTTTTTATGGCGCAAGAGCATCTGGGCTATACTGCGCCATTTGTATGATAAAAGAATTTTTAACACAGTAAAGAAAATAAATGAAATACAAACTCATATTAGTTATATATATGTATTACATCAATTGTATATATTATATTAATTATATATATAAATGTATATTACAATAGAGAATATAATGGATATTAATGTATATTATAGATATAAAGTTAACAACCATTAGTAAAATATTGCAATGTGTGTAGCCATGTTGAAATGTAAACACGTTAGAAACACATTTGGTATGAAATTTTAATTATTAAAATAATTGTAACTAAAACTAGTGGTGACAGTACAGAATTCGTCCCGCAGTGCAATTTTCCACCAGAAAGGAGTCGAAAAGCCACTATGGATGTTGTGACATCACACTCTGTGACATGGCAGTGAATGTCACAAGCACATTTTCTTCCAAGGAAGCTCTAGACCTAACGTGGATGACGCCTTTCATTGGCGGTATAGGAAAAAGAGGTAAAAATGCACATGATACAGCTAGGTCAGTGCGAAAGGGTTGTTGGTTTGGTGAAAGCAACTTAAGTATGACTGAGGTCTATCACATATTTGGGGATATATGAGGCGACGACAAGGAGCATGATAAAAACAATATTCCCGCCCCATATGTCCGACCAAGAAAATAAACGAAGGTTAGTACCTCCTTTTTTTAAGTCTACTGAATCGAGGAAGGGGAGGAGGTTAGGGAGGCTTGTAACATGACATAAATAACATGGCAAGTCAGTAGCACTGTTGCCATGCATGCTGAAAACACTTCCCACTAAAATCACTGTGGGATGAATTGTATACTAGTACCAAAATGGGTGCGGCCCCCCCCCCCAAGAAAAGAAACCTGTTCGCGACTCCAGGTTGGGAACCACTGCGCTAGAAAAAGGATATGTTACCTCAATTGTTGTTCTTTCTTGACTTCCACCTCTAAGGCATGAAAATTAATTGACAGAAGGGCGACTAAAGAATTCACTAACTCGATCCCAGAAAGCAGTTGCAATATAACCTTCCTCTTTTGTACCCACTCTGTACTTTGATCCAGTGGAGCGCAAAGGGCCATCCGTACAAGACATGGTAATAAAGGCCTGAGTTCTGATTCAGTTAAAAGGGATAATTCGTCAGTACTAACTCGCTGGATTGCCGAAAAGGCTTTAGGCGATACGCATAACTTTGACGTTATTTCGGCGGAAAATAACTGTTTATTCTTCATACTACCGGTCTATATAAAATCTAAAATGTTCATAGAATATTATAGTTCTTATTAGCAAATCCAGTTTCCCCGTATTATATCAGTATTTCGATGATAAAAACACTGGTGTCCAGAAATTTTTGAAATTTGGGGATAACAAGGTCGTTATCTTAAAATTTTTGGAATTGGATAACAAGATTTTTGTTATTCAAAATTTTTCGGAATCACGCCTGAAAAAACACGTGCATAAATTCCTTGACGATACACACAGACCGGGCAACGATTTTGAAAACAATCGTGCTTTTTGACGAAAACTGTTTGCTCGTTGCTAGAAATAGCTTCAAACCCAAGGATTTTAAAAAAAATAATAATAATAAATTTTATCAGCATATTTAATCACTATTTACTATTTGTCTACTGCTGAATGAAGAATTTTAGAAAATTTTTTTCCTATATTTCGCACTCTCTGAAAGTCACCATCCTGCCTACAAGAGACCGCTAAAACGGCCATCTTTCTTAAACATTTCTTCAGCACTGCAGATTTAGCAGCCTTCGCCTGGAACACAGAGCCATTGTCAATAGCCAATCTTCCTAAACGATCCAAATAATATCAACGATGACTTCCACATATGCGTGCGTTTTTTTTTTTTTTTTTAATTAAGCATATTGATTTTTTAAAATTAATTTTAAATATTTTTCTTCTTCAAATATTTTTTTAAACGTATTTTTAAAAAGAAAAAAAAAAAGCTTTATTTTCAGCATTTGGCTGTATTTATATGGTGATAGAACAATTCTTGTTTTTAATACTCGTAAAAGGCGCGTTTTTTATACATAAGTAAAATAACGTTTTTTATATCATATTGCTTTATCCATATCATATATGACGTTCCGGTTGTAATATTATATGTGGCATATAACATATCGGTTATGATATCATATAACTAAAACCGATTCTAAGTGCACCTGAAAGTATTTTATCATGGATGATTTGATCGCAGAAATTTCATCTCAAAGTGATCTGGTAGGGCTTATGTCTAGAAATCCGTTCGTTCCTAAGAAGTTGTTGTTTACAAAGAACTGCAATTTTTTTAAAAAAGGAAA
This sequence comes from Dysdera silvatica, assembly GCA_006491805.2. NCBI lineage: Eukaryota > Metazoa > Arthropoda > Arachnida > Araneae > Dysderidae > Dysdera > Dysdera silvatica. The sequence goes on along the minus strand of QLNU02015003.1, from coordinate 19,106,280 downwards.
CGAACTGTGTAAAGTTTATTCCAAAGAGTTTGTGACCAGTATTGAAGATGAAGCCTTTCTTCATAAAGAAATCCCTCAGTTTCCATGTGGAATAAAAAATTGTCAAAAGGTTTTTAACACAATTTATGCTCATGAGCTACATCATTGGAGTGTCCATTGTAATTCCTGCTCAGAGTGTAATAGACAGTTTCCGTCCAACTTATTGTTGCAACATCATATTGAGAAAGAACACGATTCTTACTTAAAAGTTGCTGCAGAGAAATCCGAAAGTGTGTACAATTGTTTAATCAAAGATTGTAAAGAGTCGTTTCATTCTCCTGATGATCGTGCTAAGCATTTACTTCGTGTGCACTCTGTTTTTGTTGAATCGAAAAAGAAAGCCCAAACTATAGAAAATAAAATGGATATTGTGGAAATGCCAACTTGTGTTTCCACTAAAAAGAAGTATGTTTCACGAGTACCACAATCAATATGCTTTGGTGCTCACTCGGTGAAGGCTTTTAATCAACCGAAGTCAAAAAAGAACTCTGGTAAACATAGAGCATCTGTTAATGATTCTGACATTACAATGGATGAACTTGCTGATGCTATACCGTGAACGTTGGTGACGTGAGTCAATTGTGATGCAGTGGAGTCTTCGGAACAACTGGTGTTTGAAGACGTAGTCCATTGTCCATAAACCACATTGGTATTAAAGATATATCTGGAGGTGCTAATCATCTTGTTGCCAAATCGGTCATCCATAATTCACGAACAACTTTGAGAACATGTCATAGAAGGAGAGAACATCCTTGAAAACACTACAACCATTATACTTGAACACAGTAATAGAAGATCACAATTATATCATCTAATAAACAAAGCAAGCATTTCTGAATGATACTAAGCCTACCTGTAACTGTTTTATCATTATTAAGAATAAAAGATATCAATTTAATCTTGTCATGATAACAGTGATGATTACTGATGCATTAATTTTATGTCCTCATTTAACTCAAAAGGAAATAGAATTTTCCTTCTTTGATACCAGATGCTCAGGGACATATTGGGCCACCGGCCCCTGGACCGTTGCACCCTCATCAGCAATAGGACTTGCGCTTCTGAATGGGCAAGGACTTACACCTTCCGATAATCCAAAATATGTGCCCTATGAGAGGAACCAATCCGTCCGTGCATGTACTTACGTTAGTTAGGTCAAGGTGGTGTATTTTTTGGAAAAATAAATTACCTGGTACTATATACAATTGAACCTTATTAATACAAACATACTGAATATGAATTGAAATTAACATGAATTTTTCCTGAATCTCCGTCCAATTTTATTTAGTAATACATATCCATCCTTTCTGAATAATACAAACTACTTTTAACACTAACAAATTTCTGTAAGGTAATTTGTCATAGCACTGTAAAGATTAAATTTATAAGTAGAATTCCTTGATATAAGTGTAAACCACTTATAATGCTGACTTCTGTTATAAATCTAAACACGAATTTGTTACCATGGGTGTTTGCATTAACAAGGTTTGACTGCATGATGTAAGTAAAAGATTTAGTACTATTATGTGCAGGTATGATTGTAGATAAGTGATTATTTTTCAGTTTTCTGAGTTTTAAAGTGCAAGTATACCAAAGGTTTCATTCCAGATAGGTGTATCAACCAAAGCACAATTTTACGGGAGATGGGCCCTGCTGGGGCGCAGCGTGGTAACATGTTCGCCTGGTGCAACAGAACATTAACTCTGGTTTGACTCCCAATGGTGCAAAGAACGCTTACTCAGAGATCTCATAAAGATCGCACTGCTCACTGTAGTCTGGGTTTGGTTCCCTAGACCTTAAGAGGTTTGGATTCCTAGGAAAATTGTAGGTCCCGGTGAAGCATGACCATTGTAGTCCTTGAGCTATAAAACTACAAACAAACAAACAAAAACAAGAAATGTCAAAGGCTGAAAACAACATTTACACCTCCCTCCCACTAAAAGATTGAACAATATTTAAAACTTCGCACAAATATGTTTCGTAGTTTGCAAGACCATAGCTAGGACTTAATTTGTGGGGGGGGGAGTAAAAATTTGCACAGCGTGTATCAATATAATCACAGTGTGCAAGGCCATAGCCAAGTCCCATTAAAAATTTAGTTTTTGCAAAGGAACCAGTCCCTAAGATCGCCCTTCCCACTTGGATATGGGCATGATAGTTTGGACAATATTAGTACATTATCATTTTTTTTTCACCACTTTACAATTATATATTGCGTACATCATTCTAAAAATTATTTTATAGTAAAAAATTGAAGAATTCTATTGGTAAACTATACTTCTTTGTTAAAAAATATGGTATTTGTTTGTTATAGTGGCCCCTGAGATTTCTATCTCGCTAAGCTTGCGAGTCGTCCAAACTCACCATTGGCTATAGCGACCATCTCATATGATGGATTATTATTTTCCAGACGTTTTTGGAATCCAATAACTTTCCTGAATCAGTACATACCTAGGCTGGGGTGGAGAGAAGGTGCCCCCACATCCTTAACTTAGATTATCTTCAAGTTGTACCTGAATATTTAAAAGGGTTGAATTTTTTGGCTTCCTGAAAATTTGTTTTTTTTTATAAATAAAACAATAAACAAGCTTTTTTTTTTTTCTTCTTATTTCACTCTACATTACAAATCAATTTTATGACATCACAATCGACATTAAAGGCCATATTTCTTAAATTGCTTTTAACAACTCATCAAAAACACTCTTTTTTCCTACATATTTTGTCTACATAATTTTTTTATAAATTAAATTATTTTAGGGAAACATAATTTTCAAAAACTAAAATGCTATCTGGAATGCAAAAATGAAAACATCAACATAAAAACAATATGATGGACACACAGGCTGTTTCTTTAGGACCATAAATGAAAAGCAATATATTGCAACTTGCCTTGGCGATTTATTTCGGGAGCCGCTTTAACGAACAAGGGTCAAAAATACATATGAAAATTTAAAAAATAGTAATTAACTAAATCTTAAGTATTGCGCCCACTATAACATGTTAGCACTCCCTTTCATCAGTTCAGTATTGAAATTTTTCACCCAGGCTTTTGCTCTGGTGTCATCCCCCTTACGCTATGCTAATGGTAGCAACTTCCACCTTGGGCTTGGATAAACAATGAACAACCGGTTAGCATGGCACGGTGACATCACCAAGTCCAGTAACCTCTCAATTTCAATACTCTTTAATTAAGACACCTTATACTCTCAGAAATTTTCTTCAGGACAGTCCCAGATACAATACTGTTTTAATTAAGCACTGCTATTAGTTTCTGGCAGTTAAACTTCTTATAACCAGTTTCTGTCAACAGAAAGCCAACCCTGGTTTTCTGCGAAATTCAAGAATTTTTGTCTGTATGTTACCTATACCGGCTTTATTTTCAATGTTTAAAATTTAAATTTCACACCAGATTTATCAAGTATTTTTGTTGGTACCAAAGTCCTTGTTATACACGGGTCCCATGAGTGCCCAGAGTGTGGGGCTCGAGCCCCTCCTAGCCGTTTAAAAATTTTATTTGCCCGAACCTGCTATGCATTTACTTTCAAAAGTTTTACAGTCACATTTTAAAATAAGGTACTTTTTAGCTCATTACTAATTGTCAAGCAATATCAATTATTTTTGTAGCGTTTTGCTATCTTGTACATTAACTAAAATTCTCGATAGTTTTGCGGAGGTGGTAATCATTTTTCTCAACTCCTTTAGAAGTACTCGTTAATTTTTCTCAGTCCCCCACTAAAAGTACTCGCATGGGTGCCCATGACGGGTCCCAATATCATTACACAGACATAATTTATACTACAAGGGACTCCAAGAAACCTTAATCCAACCCTGCTCATATATATATATGCAGGTCTTTTAGCATGCTGCATGTGGTACGTTTTTTTCTGGCAATTATTAATTAGAAAAAGAGATAATAGAATTCTACTTACAGTCAAGAGAAATTTTTGCCTCATGTTATTGTTAACAAATGATATAATGATCATTTGAGGCGTTGAAAACAACAGTTGTATAAGTCCCAAAAATTAATTTTTTGAGTTAAGTCCATGGAAGTACCCTCTGGGGTTGCCTTGTTGCTTGCAACACTAGTATATGACCATAGTGTAATAAGTTGTTGCAGGATAGCACCACGTTACTATTGGCCAACACGAAACTGGATGGACGCAAATCCTTTCTTATCTCATTTTAAGCAAAAATGGACTTGTACCATTGTTGGTTTCAATGCCTCATTTGGTACTAGCATTAGCATATGCAGAAAGTTCATAAGGGGAGGTTACGACACACATCAATCCCCTTCCTGCATATGTCAGTAGCTTTTGACTTAATACCTAAACTGAAAATTGACAGAAACAAAATAATAATATATCCAATATTAGTAAAACATACTATGGTGCCCATGGACATAGGTGTTGTTTCTTTGCAGAACACTGTTGATGTAACTACCCTGTATCATTTGCTCCCACTGACTAAGCATGCATATCGAGGTTTCCCGTTCAAAGCAAAGAGTGCAGTCACAAAATGACTTTTTGCATACTTTGAGGATAGAAATCGAATTTTCAATTTATGTTGGGCGCCTCAAGAATTTGAATATATTTTGTACAAACTTTATGGATGAGCGACCATTGAATTAATGTAGATTAAAGTCAAAAATATTTTTCTAACAAATCCAAAATATGGAACTACAAGTAGAAAATTACGTGAACAGCTCTTTACCACTTACACGTGCATTGACCTCCACAGCCAGCCTGATTTAAAGGACCTTTTCCGTCTTCTGCAGGATCCCAGTCAACGTTATAGCCTGTGGCTACTTTCTACACTACCTTCCCTACTCTCTGGCTTTCTATCTATTATTTTCTGTCTATTATCTATAGCTACCCTTATCTCAGTGCCCCCATAAAAATTTGTCAGATGGTCCTTATGGTTAGAGGCATAGCCTTGGGGGTTGTAAACCCCCCATTAAGCCTATAATCCCCTAATGAATTTTCTGCCTACGCCACTGCTTATGATGTCCCCCATCAGTGGTCGCTAATTGGAAACTATAAAGAGATTTTCCTACCCAGTACAGAGATGAGCTCTGTAGATTCTCAACATACTGAGGATGTGCTCTGCAGGTTTCTTTTAAATAACAGAACTGTCTTCGGGTATCGTACTTACCAACACAATATTGCACAACGAACAAAAAAATATAATGGTAAGAAGTAGAAAATTATGAAAGTGAAAGCTATATCACAAAATGTATTAACTTGTTTAACTGTACAAAGAACTAATACCACATTATTAAAATTTGTTTAATGCTTTAATTTTCATGTTAAAACAAATTAATCTTTGGTTCATCAGAAGTATTTTCGATTTAGTTACATGTTATTTGTTGTAAGGAAATTTTAATTGTCATGGTGCTTTTCCGTTTTTCTAATAATATAAAGAATCTGTAAATCTATTGAGAAGATTCCTAAATAAATAAATAAACCTGTACAAAAAATTCAAAAATATTTGGGGGGTGGATGGGATGCCATATCACAGTCCAAGTCTGTTTCTGTGTTTATAGGTAGATGGGATTACGTAAGGTTTTAAATATGATGGCTTGGCGAAAGCGTTGGTTTCGTGCTGCCTGCTTATTTTTTTTTTTATGGTTATGTTCTGAACAAATAGTTTGTCCTGTTTTGTTCATTTTAAAATTATTTGTATTATACTAATTCAATGCTTTTAATATTCAGACATTTCTCGAGAAGCAAACAGTACAGTAACGGCAAAACGTTTGACATTTTAAATAAGCCTTATTTTTGGCTTTCACTTTCTTTTTGGTTTTACTGCTCAAAGAATACAGTGGTCGTGCTGCGCCGGCCTTATTTTTGGAGTTATAAAACAGATGTTATATTGAAAAGTAGCATATTCAGTTCAACCACGGGCGTCGTTAGCGGAGGGACCCCTCCCCCCCCCGTCATTGTTGTGCTAGGGTTCCATATTCCCATTCAATTTCGAACAAAATGCCTTCTACTGACATATTGTATCCCCCCTCCGCCCCTCCAATATTTTTAGGCCGTCGGCGCCAATGAGTTCTATTGTGGAAAAATTCTATACATAAGGAAATGCAATTATCGAGACATGTGAAAATTTTCCATTTCAGTAAGGGAAGGAGTGTGAAAAAAGAAGAAAAGAAAAAAAAAATGGGCATTTCCGAGCGTTGAGAAGGGTGGCTGCCGAAAACAGTATTGTATTCCCTGGCTACTGACCCTAAAAAATATATTTTTTTTTTTGCCAATGCTTAAAAATTAGAAGAGATATGAATTATATCGAAATAAGCGAGTATTCATTTTGAAATGCCGAAGTAGTGAGCATTTTCTCCGTATGCAATACATTAGACCCACCAAAATCTTTAATGAAATAGTGTTATCCAAGGGTCCAGTCAGCCAAACCACTATATTTTCATTTTTGAAAATGGCAACAGTCGGTTTGTTTACACATGGTGTTTGGTTTATCATGTAATTCACATTTGCACAATTATGATTGCAGTAAAGCAATGAAAAATTCACACTTTTTTTCGTCAACATGTTGAACATTTTGCATTGTTATTCACAATATATAATTATCCGTAAACATGAATGTTGCTAATCCGGGTAGAAGATTTCCGGAAGTTTTCAACAATATTGTAGTTGAGGTATTAATTTCAAAAAATTTTCTGTTCGGCATGGATGAAGTCTCAATTACATTTTAATTAATTTATTTTGAAGGGACACTCTGTGATAGTAATCTACTGTCATTTTCTAAACCATCAGTGCAAAGTCCTATTGTCTATAACAAAGGGCGCCAACTTTAGGAAATTATTGGAGAGGGAGAAAGGGCTTGAGTGGAATAACCTGCATATGCAGTCAAGTGAGTCAGTCGGAGACAGAATAAACACAAACAATGTATTTCATATGTTACGTCTTTCATCTTCAACTATATTCAGAATGTCTTTATTATTCATCAGTTTTGGAAGAACCAGTGAAACTACAGATGAATCCCCTGTTTTGTCGCCAACTCGTCTCCAAAACTGATGCTATACTCTTAAAATGGAGGGAAAGTTTTAGGAAGCGTTAAAAACGCACCTGGTAGTTGTATTGTAGCGCCGTAGCATCCGTTCGTGCCAGTGGTTTGTGAGTTGTAACGATAGGATGATCAACCATTTAAATGTATTTATTTTTGTAACAGATTGGAATTGATGGTATGTTTGGGATGGAGAGGGGGGTATAAGAGGAAGAGATTTGAGGAGGTAAAGAGGGGAAGATGAGAATGAGCAGTATCGCAATGTCGGCGATGAAAAGCTGTTGGACTGTTACTTCGTACGATGTTAATTGGCTGTTGTACTCATACCTCTCAGAAGATATGGGGAGGGGGGAAGAAGCGATAAGAGGTATGGGGGGGGGACATGGAGCATCGCAATATAATCGCTTAAAAGCTGTTTGACTCATACTACGCAGAGTATATGTGGAGACGGTGTCACAAAGAGGAAGTGGAGGAAATGATTCCAAAAGCCATAAAAGATCAGAAGCTTAAAGACAGAAGTTTTTTTTTTTTGTTAAAAAAATCTGAAAAGAGTGTAATAGGCAGTAAACTCAGTATAACAGGTAATTACTCCTTAAAAAAAAATATGACGGGTGGGAAGAGAGTGCGTGATGACATAATCTGGGAAGGAGGTTGCCACGCCTTGGCGACAAATCACACAGGGGACACACATGTAGTATAGCCGAAGAACCCAGCTCTCCAAATATTTTTTTTGGGAGATGGGGGCAGTCTCTTCAAGTTGGCACCTCCTGCCTGTAACTTTTATGTTACATATTTTTTTCTGAACACGTCTATTGTCTGCTGCCATCCTGTTTTAATAGCCATAAAATTCCCCTTCATGTATAACTGCTATAGCAGCTTGTATTTTCAGAATAGTGCTACTAAATCAATAATGATTTTTGAAGTTATATGATCTGGCGATAAAAGAGAGAATGGGATGCTTCGTTGTTTCGTACACAAGAAATAATCTGGAAATGTTGACTGAGCAAGTAGCACTGTGTTTCCAGGAGAGGGAGGGACATAAGAGTCCAAGAGATGAGAAATCTCCATTTGGGGATCAGAGCTCTTAACGAGATGTAGTAGAAGAATTCAAGATGGATGGTAAAGTCCAATCTGGAGCATCACCACTAATCCCCAGCAGCAGTGTAGCACGTCGAGATAATGGGGTGGTTATACTACATTTTTACCCATGCCTTTTCCCCATTGGCTACCCTACCTTTTAGTAGTCATAGGATTCCCACGTAACCTGGAATTGCCAGGAAATTTTAAATCGTCCCTAAAAGTAGAGGACAAACAAAATTTTTTGGTCAAACCTGGAGAAGTCGGGTATAACCTTCCTAACCTGTTCTGAATAGGAATATTTCACGTGGACATGGTTTTATTTTTCCCGAAACTGAGGTTCATTTCAAAGTTTTGTTTGCAATTGGTCAGGGAATTTTGTTCTCCATAGTGAGTGGGAACTTTGTAGTCACTTTTATATGCTGCTGCCAGACTTTTGTTCTTTAAATGTCTTCTCCAGAACTTGGTACCCAACACAGGTTCTTATCACCACTCTTGGGGATAATTCCTTCTCTACTTACTCCTAACCAAATCTTTAGACAAATCCTCCTCATTTTGTGTTTTCTCCATGGTGTTTCTGTCTTAATGCTAATTGGAGTAATTTGTGTCTGTTACTTCTTACTGCGTGTCCACAATATGTTTTTGATCTTGATTTTTTTAGGATTTCTTGGCTCAAGATCTTGTCTGTTCACTGTGTTTTCTTATTCTTTGAAGTGTCTTCATTTCAAAAGCATTTATTATTGTTTCAAAATTTTATAAAATCTTTTAATTTTTTTAGCCTTTTTTGTATAAAATAGAACTTCGATAATTCAAAATCAAAGGAAACTGAGTTATCAAGACACACGTTATGTTATACTTGATATTGTTATGTATTATATGTTGTTATATGTATATATTGTTCATCAAGTCTTGTTATTCTGATGTATGGAAACTTTCGACTCATTAAAGCTCTACTGTATTGGGATTTCAGATGAATATTTTTATTATGAATAAATGAGTGATGTATTGTTCAACGATATATTTAAATAGAAATTCACACATAGTGTCCTGAATATCTGTTGAAACAATTGTAAAACTGACGTGCCATCTTACAAAAAACTGCATTTCTGTGAATTTTTATTTAAATTGACATTCTGGTATTCTAAATTTGAGAAGAATTTGTTATCCGAGTACTATAATATTGCTGAAAATTAATAAATTAGTTTATTTTTTCCTACTACCTTCACATATTTTAAGATTGAGAAGCATCGTCATTTCATAAATTGTACTCTTCTTTAAAAAAGTAAAATTGTAGGAGAGAAAAATCATGGATCTCGTCCTCTGTGTCTTTATGAAAACTCTTGGGACAGACAAGACTAAGAAGAAAGTGCATCTTCTGCGTCTCAGAACTGCTGTTGGTTATCTGGGGCAAACCCATAGTCTTAACGTGACTTCTAAACCATAATACATCTACATGCAACCAAGCTTACCAGGTTCAGTTACCAATAACCATACACATATTAAAAAAATGCCACTTATTAGCTAATTGCTCACTATAGTCCAGGGGTTGGTTCCCTATGCTTTAAGAGTTTCAGATTCCTTGGAGAAAATGTAAGTCCACTATCCTACGGTGGCATAGTGTAGATCCTTATATTTATAACCTTTCAATTTCTCATCATAAGAACTCCTAAGAAACATCCTCAGATTAGATGAGTGGATGAAATAAGAAAGCGGGTTGGGTACTATGGAAATGAATTATTCCCAAAACAAGTATGTGTGTGTGGAGAACGCTTGGAGAGACCTTCATCCAACAGTGTATAACTAATGGTTAAATATGATCATAGAACTATTATTTATACTATAATTAAATAGTAATTAGGTGATTTTATTTTTCAGGAAAACACAGCTACCTCTTTACCCATAGCAGTAGTAATAATTGTCTTTATTGTTGTATATGTTGCAATTATTGGATTGCTGGTGCTAATATGTAAATGGTCCAATGTAAGTATTTGTAGTTGATCTTTCGATGTAAATCTAATGTTATATACATACAGAGTGATTCGAAACTGTACAGACTTTAACGAGAGATAAGAAACACTAAAATAAACCGTTTTCATGAATGTCCATATGATATAATATATATATATACACACACATGAATAATGAATGTCCATAGATGTAACTTCCATTTGTATTATAGATATACAGGGTCATTAAAGTTCCACTTTGAAATGGCCATAAAATGAAAACTACTGGACCAAATGTTATCAAACTTGGTAATAGCTTACAGGAGGTCATGGGATTTTATTTTCTGTCAAAAAAAAAAATGTTCAAAAATCACCACCAGCTGGAATGGCGCTACATGCAATATTGTTAAACGGAATAAGACATGAAGACATCAGTTCAAACCATTTTTAAAACGATGGGTTACCTCAAAGCCATTGTTTATATTGATAACATAAACAATTTGGCGGAATTGAAAGATGCGATACACCGACATGTCCGCAACATTCCTCCTGATATGCTAAGAGCTGCTGTTGAGAACGCAGTAATGCGATTTAACTTGCTTTCAGAAAATGGTGGACGCCACATTCAACATGCTTTGTAACACGTTTTAGAAACGATTAAAAACGTTTTAAAACGATGTCTTAATGTCTTATTTCGTTTAACAATATTGCATACAGTGCCATTCCTGCTGGTGGTGATTTTTTAACTTTTATTTTTTTGGAAAAACTCACATGACCTCCTGCAAACTATTACCAAGTTTGATAATGATAACATTTGGTCCAGTAGTTTTCCTTTTATGGCCATTTCAAAGTGGAACTTTAATTATAATGACTCTGTATATCCATGCAGTCCAACATGAGCATTAAACACAACTTCACACATGAAAGAGGTTTCATATCCTTTAAGACAGGGGTCTTTACTTTAACCCATAGGTCACGTGTTGCCCGCCGGTTCGCAAAAAAGTACAAATTATTTTACACAAAATATTGCCCCCTTGCTTCTTATGAGTCTTAAATGTATGTATTTTATTCTGTTCACACTTCGTAATAAATATCTTAAAACGTTAGAGAACTAAAGTAATACGCGGTCTTCCCTCAGTCGTGTTTTATTTTAGTTTTCTAGCGTATATGGACATTAGGAGTAGTTTTATTGATTTGCAGTGCAATAGTGATTTTAAAGGAATTCAACTTAGGACCCGTTGAATTCTATTCTAAATATGTCGATAAGAACATCTTCCCAACCATCTGACTGCATACTGATGTCGCTATTTGGGAGCACTTACATCTACACATAGGCATGTGCAGAAAGTTCATAAGGAGAGGGTTACAGGCTTACAATGGGGGGTTACAGAGCTACAACTCCATATATATATATATATGCAAAATTTCATCGCAGTGGGGGTTTACAACCATGGGTGCCCATATGGAGGGGTCAAGCTTCCCTAGGAGTTCAAAAATTTGGTTCGTCTGATTCTGCTATAAATTTACTCTCAAAAGTTTTACAAGCACATTTTAAAGTAAGGTACTTTTTAGCTCATTACTAATTGTCAAGCAGTATCAATTATTTTTGTAGCATTTTAGTATCTTGTACATTCATTGAAAGATTTGACAGCCTTGAGAGGCAAGTCATTTTTTTCAGCCCCCCCCACTAGAAGTATTTATATGGGCACCCATGGATATAACCCCATCAACCCTTCCCCATTTGCGCACGCCAGTGCGTTTGTGAACAGCTATTTTCTTCAAGAATGAAGTTAGTAAACTCAAAAGTTGGGACCAGAATAAATGATGGCCGCCTTGAAAACTCTTAGGGTTGCATCAAAAATAAGACCTGATATTGACAGGTTTGTTAATAATAAGCAGTGCCAAATGCCAAACTTTCACTAAAAGGTTTGATTCCCAGAGGCAAATACAGAAAATATTTTCAGGTAGTGCATAAAACCGATATAGAAACATTAGAAAAAATGACAATAAAGGCTAATCGGGGTGCAGGGGAGCCCTGGATTATCAGCCTTTGTTTTACCTTAATATTGCTGGTACAGTAGTGTGGTGGTTGAAGACCCATGTTTTAAGACGTCATGCAACAGGAAGTTACATCTGCAGCCATGCCTTCATTAACGAAAATGGATTGTTATAGTGTTTCTTATTTCCCTTTAAAGTTTATATAGAGCATTTCTTGAGTCACTATATAATCTTGAAACTTACTGCTTTGTTATTTTGCAGTCAAAGCTTAAATTTGGGGAGTGTTTCTTCAGGCTCTTTAGCTGTTTCAGTTGCTGTGACTGCGTTAAAAATTGCGCAACATCCTGTGATTGCAGAGTGCCTACTGCCAATGATTGCCTTGATGCTATTTGTCCTGCTAGACAGGTAAGGTAACCTCTAAACAGTTTACAAAATACAGATTTCTAATTATCTCAATCATCCAATTAACCGTATTCTGGACTTTTATCCAAAGTTCATGTAAGTTTGTGATAATCAAGGTTAGTACCCAACTAAGGACGACAGATCCATAAAATATTTTTTGGGTGTGGCACATACTCCCTATGCATGGATCTCCCTTGGTGCCTACTTGCCTTTTGTAACATCATTATATTGTCTTATCTAGACCTTCTTTCCAGACCATATAATTGGAATGATGCTATAGTTTTACAGTGTTCTCACGTAACCAGCGCGCAGCTATTTTGCCGTCTGGGGCAAGTTACTGTCATTGCCATAATTGTTGTGCCTGTCGTTTTTTAAAAGGCTAATTGCTGCCCCCCCCGAATTGTGGCACCCGGGATGACCACCCCCGTGCTCCTCCAGCTATGTTACTGCACGCAACCTAGAATAGTTGGGGAATTTAAAATCGTCCTTAAAGGTCAGGGGAAAACGAAACTTTGTGATTAAACCTGGGAAAGTTAGGGAAAACTATTTTAACCTGTTCCAAATAGTTAAATTTCATCTGAAAGTGGGGCTTTTTTCCCCAAAACCAAAGTTCCGTTTGCATTCAGTCGGGGGGGAAAACCAGGGAAAGTCAGAATTTTTTTTCTCCACTGTGAGTGGGAATCAGGGGTGGATTGGGCCACCCCCAGCCCGGTGTGCCGTCATAGGCAATAGGACTTGCGCCCTCATGGGCCATAGGACTCGCGCCCTCCGATAATCCAAGGTATGCTCCCTTTGAGAGGACCCAGTCCGCCCCCCCGTCCTGTGGGAACCCTTGTTTTGTACCTTCTTTATAGAGGTATGCAGACTTTTGGTGTACATCAGAATTCCAGTTACCTACATTGATTGGAATCGCACAAGTCTGGATAATTGGAAAAGATACAGCAGCAGTAATATAAGCAGTTATCTATCATAGTACCTGTCATAGGTAGGAAAAAGCAGTATTAACACCATGTGTAAAAGTAGAAATCTTTAAACAGTTTTACCATATTTGAAATTTTTTTAAATACGTGTTTTCTTCAAGAGACTAAAAAGTTTCTCAATGTAGTCAAAGTTTTTTAAAACCTGTTTTCTGAGCAAATTTTATCTTGGGGGGAGGGGGGGGTATACTAGATTTTTACATAATATAATATTTACTACCTTGTACAACCATACGAATTAGCAGAAAAGTTTGTAATAAAAAAAAATGTCATGTTTGTATTCAGCTTGATTTTCTGTTAGATCTACGTTTTTTCTTTTTCCAGCGGCTCAATTGTGTTGAATGTTTAATTTGCGATTGGGCAAATTTTCAGCTCTGTCAAGAGGGAGCCACATACACAGTATGTATGTGTGTGTGTATGTATATAATCTATATATTTCAATAGAATAATTTCACAATATATTTTATTGCACTAATTGTGTGTTTTTTTTGGTTTTTTTTAGTGTGGAAGTGAAGGCTGTTCTTGTACATGCGAAGCCCCACAGTGTGATAGTATTAACTGTTTATGCTGTGAAATATCGTTTCGAAATGTTGCAGTTGTTTGACCCTATCGTTAGCTCCTCTACATAAAAGTTTTATACCATATATTTTTAACAAAATTTTTTATTACACGTGTAATGCCATGTTAAGCATAAGTAAAGGGTTGTAGAAATTTGTTGTGGGACCTTTGGGGGCAGGAGGAGACAACATTTACCCAATTTTAGAGAATTTTATGCACTTTTAATTATTTGACAATGTATTCAAACTGGTTTGAAAACATGGGATTAAAAGTGAAAAAAAGACCATCAAACAAGGTAAGAGAATGTTATCTAAATTTTGGCCATTTTCAATTATGACCTATAATTAGTTCTGATGCTGATCCACACAGTTCAGATTGTAATGCTAAAAATTCAACGTTTCAATCGTCTTCTAATATGCAGATTGTTTCCTGAAAATTGTTTTCTCAAGTTGAAACACGTTAGGAAAACAAAAATATTGATATATTTTCTTATGTAAGATATTACCCTTCACAGGGATAACACAATTGCCAAATAATGGTCAACACACAAAGCCACCGGGGCGAGTTTTTTGTGGGGGACTTTTTTTATTACTAATAAATTTGACACCCACGTATTATTAGCTCAATCTAAAGGGTTTTTTTTGTATTTTTTAAAGGAGAAAAAGAGGCACCATCCCAGGACGAGGACAGCATCTCTTTTTCTCCTAAACAAAAAACAGCTCTAGGTTGAGCTAATATGTGGGTGTCAAATTTATTAGCAGTATGTTTTCTTACATTCATTAAGCTACTATCAAAAAGAAAAAACAATGAGCATGCAATTAGCTTATCGCTGAAGGAAAAAATATTTTTAAACAAACTAGTTTTCATTTACTATTATAATTACATTAATTAGTGATTACTAATCAACACATGAAAGAAATTAGAGTATTGCAAACAAATTTTCACATTTGCTTTCATAAGCTAGCTAGTTCCTGATGCTTTGTCAGACGCTATCAAATACTTGAAATATCAAACCATGCCGAAATATCAAAGTATATACACACATATATATATTTTTTTTTTTGGTGAGTCAGTGTGTGAAGACTGACTACAGGCAGTGGATCTGTATTTCCAGCACGGAAAGCTCACGAAGTGTGGTTAGCTAATATGCCATTTATAATTTCGAACGATGGTTGTTTAAAGCAAGTTTTATCCTAAAGAGCAGATTAATGGACTGGTTTTTATACATACAGAACGATACTGCATAGGCAAGGGGTGGGATCAACCTCCTTATAATTTTGTATATACATATAGAGTTGTAGCTTTCTGCAAACCCCGCTTCCCCTTATAAACTTTGTGTATGCCAATGGGCCCTAAACCATGGTGTTTTCAGCACTGCGAAGTCCTTGACCTGTGTTATAATCTGCATTGATCTTGAAGTTTCTTTTCATACAAAGTAGTTTTTTAGTCAAATAACTGGTCACCTTTGCTTTCTGATTGTTTTATTTAGTGCATATAAATAGAATCAAATGTACCAAATTCACGAGTGATGCAACCCATCAAACAAACCAATCTTTTTACAGTAATTGACAAATATACAACGTTAATTACAGTTTTGTTCTGAAATGTAAATAATGTGTTCCTTTAATTTAAATTTTCCCTTCTAAGAAATTTTATTTGTATCACATATTAGTTGAGAATCACTTGTCATATTGTGAAACTACATGGTGATTTGACACAAACTTTATACAATGGGGGACGAAGGTAAAACTAGGACAAACCTATTTTGTTAACCAAGGTAGGCCCTCGTAAGCATAACTTCCAGTTTCATTATAAACATGCGGATTGTCGTGTGTCCAAATATTAGAGCTCTGGACATTAAACACCTTATATGTGAAAGAGGCTTCATTTGTGAAGATCAAGAAACTAGAAGTTTCGCCTACAGATATACCTCCATTAATGAAAAAAAAAAAAGTATTTCTCATCACCCATTTAAGGTTGTACAGAATTTGGACTCACCCTGTATATCGTCTGATATAGGACCACAATTCATTAATGAACTAGTCCCCTCTGCGAGAACAAGGTAAATCGGAAATGAATTCAATGTTCATAACTATTTTGTTTCGTTATTGTGTAGCTATACATATCGTTTATGTTGTTACTTTTGGTTTCATACTTTTAAATGGTGGAAATCATGCCAACTTTATTTTTTACCGAGTCTCGGAACTAGTCGTATTTTTTTTAGTATTAAAACTGCCAGTATTTGTACTTTTTGTGTTAACCCAGGATTGTTGTCAGAATTTATAATTTGATATAAAAAGTTTTAATAAAGATGTAATGCATAAAGTGTTTTTTTTTTGTCTACATCTACCCTCAGTATACTTGCATTTTACAGTGCAAAGATAACTAAAGTCCTGTTATGCCGGGACTTAGTTTTCCGAAGAATACAAAATTGCTGTGTAGGCAGGGGCGGCTTGAGGTTGATTCTGAACCCGAGTGGCCTGGCACGGATTGCTGTTTGGCGCCCCCACAAGCGAAAACAGAAGTTTTTAACAGATGCACCGTATACCCTAAAAAAAGTGGCCAAAAGTCTGAAAGAATTTCTCTAAAGATGTCTCTAAAAAATTCTTTAAACTTGTCTCTTTTTAAAGAGATTTTTTACTATTGGGTCCATTAAAAAAATTTAAACTTGACTTCAGTTTGGCTCCCCCATCCAAACAGAACCTGGGTGGTCGCCCCTGTGTGTAAGACAGCTAGTTACTTGAACAGTGGTGGGTGGAAAAACAGTGTACATTATCCTACAGTATCATTGGAACTGACCTAGAGTTAACCATATGATAGCCGAATGCTTTGCTGTACAATACTCTTATAGTTAATATCTGCATGGGTATAAAGCACTGACATTTTTACTTTTACAAAGCAATTTCATACAGCTACACCTAGACTAACGTATTTTTGCATGTTAGGAAAATATTTGGATGCTGTTTTGCACGTCCAAGGCTTTGGTTTCGTATAAAGATTTCTTGCTCTTTAGCTTCTTGTGAAGGCATTTTATGCAGCAATTGCAGAAACAGACACACTAAGAACCAACATAAAAAGATGTCCAATTTATTATTCTATACTTCTGTTTTTATACATAAACCATCCATTAAAATCAAATTCCAATAACGCAGTTCATAACATAAAATGCATTAATTTTCTATAAAATTATACAAATAAATAACACCTCACAAAAAAAGCTTAATTCAACAAGTACCAAATTTTGCAAAACAAATTACGTTTTTCACCGTTTCAACAGTGTACACCTTTCCCGATGCCCAGTTCATTACCATCCAGACAATTGTTCGGTATATATATATATTTATTAGATACGAAACACACATTGAAGTCGTATTCTATTGGTGGTCTCTCAAAATCACCAGGTTTAAATACTTATAAAAAAACCCTTGCCACTTTCAAACACTTGAGTTCATCATCCGACAGACTAGATCAATCTTTCTTAGTCCTTTTACCCAGGAAAAAACCTTGAGATAGTTTTCAGTGACATGGAACTTGCACACAAAAATTATATCAACAGTACCTTAGTGTTATCAGCAAGTATATTATTGTCTCACAGAACTTTGGACTAGATATTATCAAGGACACAAGTTATAAATATTAAAAATATGAATTATAGGGAAGAGCAAAACATCGAGGTTTTTGATTATTTCACATGTAAAGAAACAAAGAAAAAATTTACTTTTAAAAGATAATTCTAATTTTTTTTATAAGGATATTGGTTGAATTTGTATGGTGCAGAGGTAGCAAGAGCCGTTTTGCACACATATAAGAATATTTATAATCAACCGATTACAGAAAGTGCTACATAGTTTTTCCCCCAACTGCGGTTTTAAAATTCTTTGCCACGTGTGAAATTTAATACTTAAAAATGTTCTTTTCTTTACCGTAATTTATTTGAAAATTTTATTCTCCACTTTTAAAAATCACCCAACCCTTTACAGGGACTAAAAATTCTTAATGTTTATTGCTCAGCTCTCATTTAAAAATTTAGTGAAACTTTTAAAGAACTTTTTTCAACAGTGGCTTCCTCCAGATTGTAATAAGACCACTTTAGATCAGGGGTTCTCAAACTGCAGTACGCAAGAAAAAATTAAATAGTACACAAACAAGTTAGCACTTTGCCTCTTTTTATGATTTGAAGTTCATAGCCCTTCTGTCCTTTTTCCAAAATAGAAAGAGGCAATTTGCTTTCTAAATTCGTTGGCCCTGCTCTTTACATAGGATAAATAAAAGTGAATGTTAAGTGACATCACTGATATAAATATGCAAAATGCTTGGCCCACAAAAACCGTCGCAGGATATCTGTACATCACTATAACCTGTTTTCTTAAAAAAGTTTATAATTAGCGTGTCTCTCGTCTTTTTATTACATTAGTGAAAAAAGTAAATGTAAACATATTTAAAACAAGAATATACTGAAAAATATTGCAATAATAAGATGTGAGAAAGAAGTTATCTAACTACAAAAAAAAAAAAAAAAATCGTAATGTGTTCTAACATGTTCAAAGTGAGTATATAGGAACATGTACTAATGAATTTACTTTCATTATCAAAATGTATTGATATCTTGTGAAAAAGCTATATTATGACAACACATACACCATTATTGTAAAAATTATATGCATTTGCCCTGTAAAAAAACTCTTAATGAAGTGCAAGGTTTTATGAAGAGCGAGCTATACAAAAAGGTTGACATTTGCATTGCCACATATTGTAGCACAGCAATAAGGTATATACACTGCAAATGGCAACATTCATCACATTGTTCTCGTATTTGTGTATAAAATTATATATTGAACAGATTGCGCTCAAATTTATCCATCCAAGAAATAGTTCAAGTAACAAGTCAAGCGGATTTTTAGTTGTCATGTGGAATGAAGGAAGTTTGATTATAATTTTTTTTTATGTGAACTGTTTGAACTTCCAATCTCTTTGCTTAGAGCAGTGTTCATTAACTTTTTGTAGTCCTAAGGTTATCTGTGGTATTCGGCCACTTAATGTATCGAGACCCTGTTTTATGCAATATGTGTGTTCCAAAGAAATGGAAATTGTAATACACTAATGCAGCGGCTCTTTAACTTTATTAGACTGTGAACCCCTTCAGAGGATCTCTTGCAGACCCCCAAGAATTAACTCAAAGTTTAAAGCCCGGAATTTGCATCATACATATTTATTTCTAGTGTTTCATCACTGATTTTCACCATTTAATGAAGGAATTTTTCGTTCCCTCATAATTTATTCTTAGCATTAAAGAGTAAATGTTCATGTCCTAGTATTTTTTCGAATCTTTGTGGAACACTGGGAGGGTCTCACAGACTCCCCCCCAATAGAGTCCTGTGGCTCTCCTCAGGGGTCTACAGATCACAGTTGAACAACCTCTTTATTAATGTGTAAAAAATGCTTGTATTGGCGTACCTCATTTTATTATACTTTATATATATTTTTTAAATGCCAATTGAAAACTTGTGGCGAAGTCTATTGGTGCCATTTTTTCAACAGCTCACTGGAAGCTCAGATGTTTAGCATTTTTTAGCCATAAAATGTTTTTCAATTAAGATATGTGTGGTGTTCTTTAAAAATGTTATTGACACAGACTATATATAGTATAATGTAAATGTAGAAGCCAAAAAGTGCATGCGATTCACTTTGCAGTTGTTTGGAACCAAATCTGCAATATTTCAGAGATATGCTTATATTAGCTCCTGAAAAGTTTTGAGTATTCTATAAGACAAAAACTGTCTATTCTTAACATTTTGAACAATGAAAAAATCGTCATTGAAAAATAATTTAAAAGCAGCATTATAACAAATATGCACCATACACGGTCTGAACGTTAGAGTACAAAGAGTTAAGAGAAATGTGTTATGGTGAACTAGTAGGCTGTGAGGATTAAAAAAAAAAACAACGAAAAACTGTAAAAGTTTAATAGGTTACTGATAACGTTGCTTTAACAGCACGAAGTTATTAATAAAAAATCAAATTCTTTTCTTTTTCAAAGACCCAGCAATGTATTATCAAAAATGATATCAACAGTAAACTTTTCAAATACAATAACTTTAAATAGATTTTAGAGGTTTTCTTTCCTTCTCTGGTAAGCGTGTTAGTAAGAATTTTCTCCAAGTATTGAGAACCGCTTGTAAAAAATCTCCTTTAAGTACTTAGATGTTTACAAGAATTTCCTCTAAAGATTCAAATATGCTAACAAGAATTTCCTTCGAGTAAATTTAGTGATATACATGTAAAAGTTTCCCCAAATACTCAATTCGCTCTAAAGATTTCATGTGCTAATAAGAATTCCTTCAAAATATTTAAGCGTGTTCCTTCGCTTTCAAGAATTCCCTCTAAATATTTAAGTATGCTTTCAAGAATTCCTTCAAAATATTTAAGTGTGTTCCTTTGCTTTCAAGAATTCCCTCTAAATATTTAAATATGCTTTCACGAATCCTCTAGATACATTCACAAAAAACTCCCAAGTATTTAGGTATGCTTATAAAAAATACCTTCCATTAATTTAAATATCCATATGAACTTCCTCCAACTAAGCATGTTAGCATGAACTCTGAGTATTTACATGGCCACTTTTAAAAATCTGCTCAGAGTATTTGGACATGCTTGTAAAAATACCTGAATGTTAAGGGGTGCCCATTCTATTTTTTCAGCGTAGAGCCCATAAAACTCTTAAACCGGCACTGTTCTGAAGTCATTAGTATAATATAATAAATACTATTTATTACATTTGTTTTCTACATTATATACTTTAGTAGTATTTTCTACAATTTTTTCAATTTAAAAAACTAAGAAAGTACTATGTACTTAGTTTGGCTATAACATAATATAAACGGAAATTAAATTCATTATAATTATGTTTTTATTTAATTTTGAAACCAAAAAGTTTAATACTTTTTACTATCAAAATAATTTATAAAACTCTAAAAGTGTATTATACTATAGGCTACAATCATTTTAAAAAAAATATCGTTTATAACGACTATCGGTTATAACGACCAAATTTGCACGGTTCCCTTGAAGGTCGTTATAACCGATTTTCACTGTATATATATAAATAAATGAAAAATCAATAAATTTAAACAAACCATAACTGGTTTGAATAAGAAGGAAGAACTGGACCTACAATGTCAAACACTGATTGGCGTTATGAGCCAATAATCATGGGTTTAAAAATGTTTTAAGGATCCAACATTCCCCATTCAATGCAGACATTATACAGGAAGACCTGTTTGTCTATAACCATCCATGTGCCAAAGATTAATACAAATTTTATGTATGAAATGGACAGTGTTTTAACTTTAGTTTGGTTTTCAAGTCTATATATATATATACAGTGCGTTTGGTATTTTAGTGGACACCTGATATTTTTACGTAAATGCTAAAAAAAATACAAAAACTGAATAAGATTTTGAAGAATGCCGAGACACCATAATGTCTTGTAGAAAAATAAATTTTATATCAATGTATCGTCACATAAATGGGGAAAATGCAAATTTATGTAACAAATGTTGTTTGTTAATTTAAGGGACACTATCATTCCTGACTAACAGATGGCAGTGCAGGCGCTAAAAAATTTGCATATTGTATTCTTTCGATGCGTAGGTTCGTATAAATACCCGTGTGAACAGGTTTATCTGAAAACAGCGTTTGTAGTCATGTCAGAAAGGAAAATACTTACGGATTTCGAGAAAGAGGAAATTACGTCTTTTAAATGAAATGGAAAATCCATTTTCAAAATTTGTCAGCTTATTCAGCGTCCAAGGAGTACTATAGGGGCCTTTTCAAAAAGAAACCCCAAAAGGATCCACCCAAAAAGCGGGGAGCGAAGCTAAAACTGAGTAAAAGAGATAAGCGGAACATTATTAGAGAGGCCAGTAACACAGGAAAGTCTGCTGCAAAAGTCCGAAACGACCTTCAGCTCCTAGTTAAACGTTGGACAGTATAGAATGTGCTCTC
Organism: Dysdera silvatica; assembly: GCA_006491805.2. NCBI lineage: Eukaryota > Metazoa > Arthropoda > Arachnida > Araneae > Dysderidae > Dysdera > Dysdera silvatica. The sequence continues at coordinate 19,084,259 of QLNU02015003.1, read as the reverse complement.
TAATTCCAAAAATTTATCTTTTCGGAAAAAAAAAGGCAAACCATCTCTCACCCAAGTTCACAAACAGGAACACTTAAACTAGGCTCGACGACACATGGAGTGGAACGATAAATGGTTGCAGGTACTTTTCACGGAGGAAAAGAAATTCAACTTAGATGGTCCGGATGCTTTTCAACATTATTGGCACGATTTACGGAAAGCGCCGCAATACTTTTCTCGTAGAGTTCAAGGAGGAGGGTCGAGTAACCATTTGAGGTGGCTTCATTGGCAGTCGTATGAATTCCACCTGCTATCAAGAATTTTTAAAAGAATATGCCCTCCCATATGCCTCAGAAATATGTGGGGAAAACTGGATTTTGCAACAGGACAACGCACCGTGCCATGCATCTATCTCCACCAAAAGATGGATAAATTCAAAAAAGTTAAAAGTATGATTTGGTCGACACGTAGTCCTGATTTAAATCCTATCGAAAACGTATAGGATTATATTGTTCGTCAAATATATGCAAATGGGAAGCAATTCACGTCGGTTAATGCCTTAAAGGACGCTATTGTGGAAACTTGGTATCAAATCGATCCTAAGTATTTACAAACATTGATAGAATCAATGGATTCACGTGTCTTTAAAGTTATACGCAAAAATGGAGCATCTATCATGTATTAATGTACATAAAACACTCCAATTTCAGTAAGTGTCCATTAAATTTTCAAACAAGATTGAAAGCCTCATCTTGATTTTGTTACATTTATGAATGATTTAATAAAGATTATTAATCTTCCACTTTGCAGAATACTGTTTTATTGTAGTATCTTTATTTTCATTTTCAAATTTGGCATTATTTCTCACGATAGTGCACTGTTATCAAGTGTCCACTAAAATACCAAACGCACTGTACATATATATATGTGTGTGTGTGTGTGTACTTGCTATTTACCGAAGAACTACTTCCAAATTTTTATATTAAAAAAATTCCCCAATGTTCAACATACTATCGATTAATACAAAAATGTTGATATTTTTATACTTGTACGTCAGTTTTATGATAGCTTTCTTTATTTTTAAAGAAAGAGTCACAAAATTATTGATCCAAGAATATCGAATAACTATACACATATATTTATTTATACGTATATTTATATTAGTAACTTTAAAATAACAAATCTGATTATTTTAGTTTTCTTAAATTATCTACATCATACTATTTAAGCAAATTTCTATATAAGCATGTAAAGTAAGTTTCTTCCCACATTAAGCTTCATGTTCTAGAGCAGTGCTAAGAGCACTATGAATGTGCTCGAAATTGTAAACAGTATTTTGCAATAGTATTTTTAAACTTAGGCAACAAAGCCGTATTTGAACTTTGCTCTGCAAGCTTAAAAACCATGTGCCCACTCAGCCGTTCAGGAATGCTTTATGTCTGTTTAGAGAGCACTAGTTAAGATTGTACGAAAGGTTAATTAAGACTTGTCAGCTGGCCCAACGTAACCTAAATTATAAAATTGAACACCATGTGCTCACTGAGCCATGAAGGAGTGCTCCGATATGTGTATGTTTAAAAGACATTATGACATCTTAAAATCGTACAACACATTACCCGGCTTAACATTACCTAAATTCCAATACCTTTACACAGAGCCATATTTATTGGAAATGGCTTAGCCTTCTTTATAAGTCCATAGCCAGTATTTAATTTTGGAGGGGGATCAAAAATTTTACAGCATGCAAGGCCGTAGCCAAGTCCCATTAAAAATTTAGTTTCGGGGGGGACCGGTCCCTAAGATACCCTCTCTGGATATAGGCATGCTTCTTTGTGTTTTTATGATACAAGGTCAGCTAACGTCATGCCTTTCGAGGACATCTAGTTTTCTGACGGAAAACAGTGGCCTAAGTAATCAAATTCTAGACTACAGATTGGTAGGTAATGGGGAATTGAACTGAGCTTAGTCAGTTTGAGAGTGATCATTCAATACATACAAAGAAAAAAAAGGCCTAATCTAGTATTTCAATAAGCGTAAAATTGACATAGCACTAAGTATATCAAACATTAGTAGCAACATTGAGCTTAATATGACAACATAACATTCTGCAGCATAAAGGAAACAAATTCAATGTTACGGTCATGGTAAAATTCAATCGAACAAACATTACGACACATGTCTCAGATAGACCTTGGCTGTCATGAATGAATACACATGATCAAAAATCAAACAAAAATTGAAGTGTTGCCGATTCCACATGCCTGTTATGTTGCCATTCGTATCTGTTAAGGACCATGTATAGCTTGAGAGTCATCATTCTTGGCAATGGCAGTTCGATCTATCAATGGTGCAAGGGAAGTTTAAGTAGGCGAGGTGGTTTGCGTTATTTGACCAACACTCTGAAAATATCATAAAAAATTGCAAGTCAACACAAAGTTTCCATCAGGCATGGAGAAAATACCTGTTCTCTGATCAAGAAAAATCACCTCAGCTGCTTTGGCTTCCCTTTCACTGTCGATAGATGGCACTGTCATCATCAAGAAAGACAACCTTCAAGTTCAAGCGATAAATAGTCCCCAATTGGGAAATCGACAACATGGCGGCCACACCGAGTTGGCAACATGTGCCTGTTTGATTTTGGAATATATGTATTCTGGATAAGGGGATGGTCAAGGTCCATCTGAAACGTATATTGTAACCTTTCTTCAATTAAGTTTTACTATGCTTACGAGGTTGGATTAATTCTCTTTATTTAACGTTATTAAGCATAGTTTTTAATGTTTGATGTCGTGTTTCAATCCATTCTAGACAGATGTCGCCATCCTTCATCAGGAAGCTACTCAAACTCCTACAAAACACTAAATGTTTCCATTTTAAGCTATTATTAGTTGTCGAAGTCAGCACCACCAATCAGCATAAAATAGTTTAAAAGCGGAAAATTTGAAAAGGAGTGGGATATTAATGCGAATAATTCAACAATGTCTTCCATACATTGCTGAAGTTGGTTGATTTATAGTCATTAACAAGATAGTTCAACTATTTACAAACATAAAAAGCTTCTGAAAGAATCTAATGCCAAAGGTGATCTATGTTGATAAATAGTAAAAAGCTCTGAAAACTTATGATTATTCTCCCAGCAATGGACTATGATGGAAGATTTTTGAAATTTCTTTTCATATTGTATACTTTTGGGCTCATTTAACCAGAATTTACGGGAATATTCTATCTGACCGATGTATGAAGGCTATTTTTCTTGCATTTCACACTCAGGATTCCCATCACATTGATAAAAAGAAAAACAATCCCCGATTTTCCAGTGGTCCCCCTCCCCCAACTCCGACTCTTTTGGCAAAATTTTCCCGACTAATTTTACTTCTGTAGATTTAACTGAACTTCGGTTTTAGAGAAAAAATGGTTTCACGTTAGAGATTTATCTATTCGATACAGAAGCTAGGGAAGTTTTCCTTCCTCGACTTTTTCATGGTTAACTACAAAATCTCACCCCCAAACCAGACTTTTAGGGTTATTTTCGAATTCTCTGACAATTCCAGGCGTATTGGAACCCCATACATTGCTTTGCAAGCTACTTTGGAGGCACTATTGGCAACAACTAATAGTAACACTGTGTTAGTAAAAAGTTACAAAATGGCAACACTGAGGTTTGTGCCAGTTGATGGCTAACGAAGGACTGCAACATCCGTTTAAAACATGATGAAACGTTAGACTAAATGTCAAAAACTGATAGTTCTGTTACAATATTCAATAGCATTTTCATATCAGTCAATTGATTTTTGTAAATGAAACATTTTAACTTTGTAACTTCAACAACATTCAGTATGCCATACTACGCCAATAAACGTTGATTGATTGACATTGTTGTTTGATTTAATCTGCGTAGTGTTCGATTTATATAAAATAAAAAACATTCAGTATATTGTAATTTATCATAGCAATCAAAACATGCTACGAGCAGAATATCCAAATAATAGAGAGTAGTAGTTGCTAAGAGCATGGGAAGAGCTTAATAGGAGGAAGTCCATGTTTTACAACTTGTTTGACAAGGAGGTGCATAGAAAAACTGGTTCTCACATACTTCACTATTATAAATAATTCAAAAATACGATGGAACGGTTTTGACGCTCAATACCGAACTTAGTTTGCAAATAATCTTTGAGCACATAGTTAACATAAAATTAGTCCACCATAATCTGTACGTTTATTTGAGCATATACAAAAGTGCTGAGTACAGAATTTCCACACAATGAAAACCAAAGCCAAATATGCCCATCTGAACTGAAGAAAAATGCCTGTTAGATATATGTTTATATATTTGGTTATTGTCAAATACAGAACAATCAACGTCCTAATCATACCGAAATATTGAGACTTTTACGCAATCTCATAATTACAATTACTTGTGAGGAAAATAACTTGAGCAATTAGAAAAACAGTAGAATAAGGAGACGTAATTTAAACTTATTTTGACCACTGGAAAAATTTGACAACGTGAAAATGCTGGTTCATTTGGGAGGCTCCTAGCCATCGAGTAATTGGAAGGCACGAGCGATTTTACCAATTTACACTCGTGTTTTCAGGAATAGAAAAGGTTCATTGCTCCGCCAGTGACAACTGCAGTACTCGCTCTAGAACTTCGAGCTCCTCTTGCCTCTGCTTTTCTTCTTCTTCTCGTTCCTGTTGCGAGAGTTTCAAAGCCAACTCTAACTGCGATTCTTCAGATCTAACATTTGCGACATCGGGAACACTAATACCAGGGTCAGCGGACTGGGACAGGCTTTCTTGGATTGCTCTAACAAGCAGAAGGTTAAAAAAAATATCATTAAGAATGAAATTACAATATGTATGCTCTATATCAGTGATTTTCAACCTCCAAGACATGAGAGTCCTTTGTGGTATAATTAAAAACAAGTGCTATAAGCAAAAAAACGTGTTCAGTGTGCATATCACACAAAGATGTTTGCAATCTGCTGCCGAATCAGGTTTCGTAAAACGTTCCATTTTGAATTGTGCAGGGTTTCAGAAGAAAGAATTACTGACCAGTTTCCCCTTCCATTTCAAGCGGATGTTTTCGTTTGTTTTCTTACAGTGCCAGTGGGGTCAACAAAGGTTATACGGTACCGGGAGCTACAATTTCCCAACGAATCCAAACCTTGAACCATGGTAGATACAAAAAATGGCAGGGGCTTTATAATATCATTGGAGTTGAACTCTGGTTAATGCCACAATAGTTGAAAGCATTACCACTATGCCATCGCAGGGTGGTGAACCTACATTTATCCCGAGGAATTCAAATCTCCTAATGCATAGGGACACCTCCCCTTAACACTAGATCCTCAACACTAGGGTAACAGTGAGTACTTAGTGTCTTTTCTTGGGTGGGTTTGTTTGTGAGCTTTGTGGTACAAGGACAACAAGGAACTTACAGTTTTTCGAGGAATCTGAACCTTGTATGGCCTAGGGAACAAACCCCAGGACTACAGTGAGCAATTACTTGGTAGGCATCCCTTTTTGGCACCATTGGGGCCGAATCCAGGATAATGGCACACACATTATCATAAACAAATCACCACCACCACAAGTTCCATGTGGAAGCCTTGTTTTTGTAACAGGAAGTTAGCCGGTTTTTCTTCCACAGAAAATATACACAGCATGAGAGAAACATTCAGAATTAAAGTAATTGACAAAGCGGCATCATTCACACAAAATTATGGTTGTTGAGGCACTTTGTTGTCGAAAATATATATTTGAAAAAACCCTGCTAATTAATGCCAAAAGGGGGATACCTGCAAGAAATTAGCTGAGAAAAACACTGCCTACACTACAGATCACTAAGGATTTAGCAAAGGGTGTTAACTATTTTTAAACTACTTTAAACTACCAATGAGCATACAACTATATATGAAATTATTATGTATGAAACGAACTGATAATAGATTTTAAACGTATTACACTAATTTTTGAAAAGGACATGACCACACTTTTTAAGAAAATGTCCACTTTCCACAAAATTAAAAATAACAAGCAAGTGAAAGAAAATCGCCTAAGGTCAATATTTAAATTTAGCGTGTTTCAATTAACACTGAATCAGTTATTGTTTTTCCTTTTTTAATAAATTTTGGTGAGTTGAAAATTGAAAGTTGGTGAATTGGACTGTGATGAGTTGGAAATCGTTGAGTTGTAGTTTACTTTCCAAATGCCACCAACTCAAACTCCAATTCTCAAAACTTCCAACTTGCAAAGTTTTTGAAAATTGTCGAGTTGGAATGCGATGAGTCAGAAGTTGAGGAGTTGTAGTTTACTTCTCAAATTTCAACTCACCAATTTCCCACTTGCAAAACTTCCAGATACCCGATACAAGGACAGCAAAAGCCATGCTGTGCCAGAACCCTTGGGCGTAACTTGGGGATTAAACATAGTGTAAACCGATGGGGGGCAAAACAAACAAAATTAAGCAAAAGTAGGATTTTGCCTCTTTCCTCAAAACGAAAACGGGGGGCAAATGGCCCTCTCTTACGCCTGTCAGAACCTATAGCTTTCTGAGGAATACGAACCTTTAAAGGACTAGAGAATCAACCCCCCAGACTACAGTGAGCAGCTGGTCGGTAAGCATTCTATTTATGAATCAAAATAGGTCCCAACAGGAACACTAAAAGAGGAATCGTACACTTAGTAATAATGACTAACCTCCATATCCTCGTTAATTACTCAAGAGTATTCTAATTCACTTCGGCATTTACTACCTTTTTTTTAGATGTCTATGATTATCATAAACTTGGATTACCGATCGACTATACGGTGTGGTTATGTAAAGGCAACACCAAGTGCAATCACTGCAAAAATCGTAATCATATATGAGGACCATATCATATATATCAGGCGTACCACTTTTAACCTTGAATGACTGATAATGAGTAGAAGGTATGATTTCTATTAACTCAAAACTTCCTGACTGAGATGCACAAAGCTTTGGTGAATTCGAAGAATTTTTTAAAATTTTATAAGAACCTGAGTATTATTTCATTTTATTAATTCATGGAAAGCGGATTCTCCGATGCTTACTTTTGCAGAGCTGTTTCCTCTTCATCTGCAGTACTAAAAGCTGACGGCTTCTGGGCTTTGAGGGCTTCCCATACAGTGACCTAAAAAAAAGTTAAAATACTTTAGATTTTAGCCCTAGTAGTGGGCAAAAACAAAACATATCATAAACTTCCTTTCATTCTTTACATCCCAGACTTGCTTAGGGAACTTGAGGTGGGACTCCAAGCTCAATGAGACGATCATACACAAACACAAAACGAAAAATTGCTCATTACAATTAAACCTATGACCATGAGATGTAGATTATCACTTCACACGGTCTACATAACAATAATGAGATGTAGATTATCACTTCACATGGTCTACATAACAATAATGAGATGTAGATTATCACTTCACACGGTCTACATAACAATAAAGAGCATTATCCTTGACAGAATTTTCATGATTGGCACACAGTATTTCATTTGCGATAAATTTTCGATTTTTAATAATAATTTGTTCCAAACACCTTTGATGTATTTACAAATGCGATATTCTTACTTAATCTGTGAATGCGTGTGGGATATCAATTTTTTAATCGTTCCTAGGATATTTAAACTATCACTCAATCATAATACACAACTGATTAAATTAGCAAATACAGTGGAATCTGGTAAAGTGAACGCCTCAGTAAATTGACCACTTGGATAAGGTGACCACTTTTTATAAGAGAGAATAGGTAGGAACTTAATCACGCCTATACCAAAGTCTGTCATGTATGGTGACATCCAGTCTCAAGACTGGTCACTTTAGGCAGGCTCAACTATAATTAAATTTAACTTGTGTGTCTGTATTTTACCGCTGAAGTTGTGTTGTGATGGGGTCTACAGTGTTTCCGCGGAATCCAAATCTCTTACCTAGGACAGTAGTTCTTCAACTGTGGTCCATGGAACACTATCGGGGGGTCCACAAGACTCTTTTAAAGTGTTCCACAACGGTTCGGAAAACTACTAAGGCAAGAGCATTTACTCCTAAGAATAAATTATGAAGGAATGAAAAATTCCTTCCTTAAATAGTGAAAATCAGTGATGAAACACTTAAAATAAATATGTGCGATGCAAATTTGGGGCGTTAAACTTTGAGTTAATTCTTGGGGGTCAGCAAGAGTGAGTGATCTGTGAAGGGGGTTAGCAGTTTAAGAAATTTAAAGAGCTGCTGACCTAGGGAATCAAATACTGGACTGTAATGGTCCGAAAAAATGGCACATATTCTCCGATACTGTTGGAATCAAACCATGGTTAATAGCATGATAGACAAACTCATTATCTCTATGCTACCATGGGAAGAGGTGATGTGTATATTATTATATTTAATCAATTCATGCATGTAGCCATATTCAATCAACATATACATGTATCAAATTCAATCAATTCATACATGTATCACTTCAATCAATGTTCTTTCACAAATGGGACCAAGGGAGCTCCATAATCAAGCTGTTTGGAAAGTTTGTTTGTGGTTTTATGGCTCAAGGACTACAATGGTCATGCTGTGCTGGGACCTACTGTTTTCCGAGGAATCCAAACCTCTGGACCTACAATTTTCCGAGGAATTCAAACCTCTTAAGGCCTAGGAAACCAAACCCCGGACTACAGTAAGATCTGTATGAGATAAGTCTCTGAGTAAGCGTTCTTTGCACCGTTGGTAGTCGAACCTGAGTTAACGGCGCACTAGGTGAACGCATTACCACACTGCGCCACTGCAGGGCTGTTCAGAAAGACATTAAGAAGTTTAAATAGAATTTTGCCACAATAACTCACACAGTAGGGTAGGGAACGAGAATACATATGAAGGCAAAAAAATCCTGGGCATGAAGAGAGGGTAAGGATTTCCTTGAGTGGAATTTCCACCCCCCACTGCATTTAATATCTAACAGTTAACTTACAACTGGGATATGGTATACCCCAGCCGATTTACTTTCCAAAAAAAACAGGGCTGGGATGAACCCTATCCCAGAGATTACCCCCCCCCCCACCTTCATGGTCTTCCCAAGTCAATGGTCAGTTCAGTAGCAAAAATGGCTTGATCATGAGTGGTTATGAGATAAAAGCCTATAACATATAGTTATTTCAATATGGGCGTAAGGTTTAAAAACCCACCGTTTCGAGAGCCAAGCGTTCCCTTTGTCAAGTGAAGACATTCTGCCTTCACTTGACAAAGCCTTCTGAAATGTCGTTTTTTTTAAACCTTACGCCAGTATCAAAATAACTATGTTATGGAATCTCCTGACGAAACTATGTATTATTTCATTACAAAGGCCTATTGTACAAATAGGTTCATTTCTTTCACATCATCTTCACCAATTCGTATCATGCTATTAGGTTGGTTATCAACAGGGACTTTCAGAGAAAATGCGAGACCCGGGACAAATATTTCAGAGGCTCTTCAAAATTGACATACATGCGTCTAATACATATTGAGTTACCAAGTTCAGGCCCTTAATATTGCGAGGTATGGGGCAGCAGCCCATCATGCCACCCTCTGATAGGCCCTGGTTTTCAGTAGGTTTCTCATCTTTTACTAACGTACAATACTAGTAAACCAAAGTTATTTTGCTTTGTTTATTTGTACACTTCCCTCCTGACCATATGTAGTGCCGTACACCACCCTACTGACTTTCCGGTGTAACTTGGACCGATTTGTATGAGGGCGAAAGGGGAAGAAACAATGCATCCACGTACAATAACACCAAATTTCTGTTTTTCAGCCCTATAAGTTAAAGGTTAAGAGTTGATGGTATATGACTAACCTGGTCCTCCTCGCTGCCTGCTTCCATAAGTGATTGTTGAATGGCGTACTGAAGAAGTTCATCATCTTCATCGATGCTCAAAGGACGCCAGGTTTCGGAACCTAATTGGGAGAAGGGAAAAAAAATATATGTGCAAAACAATAAAAATAAAATGTGTATGAAATGCCAAAAGATGCTCAGTATGGCTAAGCAGTAATGCAGATCACACAAAACCAGCCATGAAGTAATTTTTACTTCAAGCAGAAATCAATGAAAAGTTACATAGTTATTTTTAATTGAATAAAAAGCAACCAAAGCACAAAGTCAACATTTCCATTAAAATTATTCGCGACTGCAGAAATATGGACAGCCTGAACATAAACGGTGTTTTACGTGCGTTCTGAGGTAAAATGACAGTCAAGGTCATGCTACACCAGAACCTACAGTTTTCATTAGCATAATTATGGAGGGGGAGGCTAGGGAGCCTTACCCTTTTCCAGGAAAGCAAAAAATACAAGTGAATGCTAAAAATGGACAGCCATATCTTAAACGATGTTTTGTGGTTGTTCTACAGTAAAAGCACAGTCACGGTCATAGTGCATCGGGACCTACAGTTTTCATTAGCATAATTAAGGGGGGGGGAGAGCTAAGGAGCCTCCCTCTTAATTATGCTAAGAGGGAGGGGAGTAGAGAAGCCTTATCCCTTTCTAGGAAAGCAAAAATTACAACTGAATGCTAAGTCTGGAACAATGGAGTGGGGATGTAGCTCCAGCCATACCTAGGAAGCTAATTACACCAATGGCAGTTCTCCAAGTAACCCGAACTTCCATAACCTAGGGAACCAAACACCGGACTATAGTGGGCAGGAAAGTAGTATGTGCTCTGGGCAGAGTGAGAGATGAGTTTTCAAAATTATTGGAGAGCCACCAGTATACATTATGTACTTTGATACATTACAATCAGCCCTGGACTTTGGTGTCCCAGGACCACTACTAGGCAGTTAACCAAGTTTCCCCCCTCCCATTCTTTTTGTAAGATTAAAATAATCTTTTACTTTTTGTTTATTTAACTGCCATCTATTGACAATTTCAGGTAATAAACCTACTGCAGTATGTGTTAAGGAGAGGCTACCACCTACCATTTTCGAATGATTTTCTACTACTACAAACTTCAAAACATTTTTTTGGGGGTGAGGGGATACAGGTCATTTATAAATTTTTGTTATGATGGTTGGAAAACAATTACAAATTTTTATTAAAATAATATGGTTGTTAAGAGAGAATATGTAAATATGGTTGATTAGAGAATTAATTATTATAATTATAAATTAAATGTTAATATGGTTGATAAGAGAGAGAAACAGAGCCTTCAACACCAAGACCCCCTGTGAAGACGGAGCCCTAGGATGCTAGTGATGCTGATTACAACATATCGCACCCTTGCGACGAAAGTGTTACAACTCAAAATTGGATGAAAATGACAATGTTACAACCAGATATAGAAACCAGTACTGCATCCTCCCATGCAAAACATTAAGCCGTAAGTTATTCAAGTTTCCGCACATGTCATTAGATGAACACAACATCCCTCAATTCTGCCAAACACAATCTTTTTGCGTTTCCCTAAGATCAGAATTTTTTGAGTTGCAACACTTTCATTATAAGGGTGCAATATGTAAAATTGTGATTTACTTTAAATTATTGGGGGACCTGGGAGTCTGTATAACTATGCCTATGGCTCTACAATGTCATTAGAATCAAATCCAGGTTAACAGCATGACAGACGAATGTGTTACCGTTGTATCAGTGTATGGTTAAAAAACATGCACAGTGAAAATCATTTATAACAATGCCAGTTATGATGACCAACCGCATATAACAATGGAATTTTTACAAGTAGTTTGGTTTGCTATTCTACTCCATACTAAATATATTGGTTATAACGACATCGTATATAACAACGAAACCTGCTATAACGACGACGATTTTGTAGTGTACGAAGATTCTAACTAGGGAAATTCGTATCGGATATAACGACGTGACTTGACAGTCATAAGTCGGAACAATGTGGGTTAGTTATCAAAATTTAAGCGTTATTTTAATCTTGTTTATTTACAAATGTCCGAGAATGTTTTATTACTGCTAAACCTGAATATTGAAGATAATGAATTTTAAAAACAAACTACATGATTTAGTAATTAAATATCACGAGGGTCATATTCTTTAGGAGTCCATTCTATTTTTTAAGAGTAGGACCCACAAAACTCTTAAACCGGCACTGTTCGGAAGTTATTAGTATAATATAATAAATATTATTCATTACATTTGTTTTCTATATTATATACTTCGTCAAAAGTTGAGGCTGGACATCGGTTAGTTGGACAACTGCCCTTGTTAAGTGAAGGCAGAATTCTGCCTTCACTTGACAAAGGGAGCAGTTGGCTCCCGAAACGTCGTGTTTTTAAACCTTACGCCAGTGTCGAAATAACTGTTTGTTATGGAATCTCCTGGTGAAACTCTGTATTGTTTCGTTATATACTTCAGTATTTCTACAATTTTTTCAATTTTGAAAAACTAAAAAGTACCATGTATTTTAGCGTATTATAAATATAATTTAATATAGACGGAAATTAAATTCATTATAATTAAATATATTTTTATTTAATTTTGAAACTAAACGTTTAATACTTTTACTATCAAAATAATTTATAAAACTCTTAGAGTGTATTATACTAAGCGCTACTACGGTTTTAAAAAGATATCATTTGTAATGACCATTGGTTATAACGACTGAATTTGCACGGTCCCTTGAAGATCGTTATAACCGATTTTCACTGTATGCACATCCTAGGGCAACACAAACGAACTGGAACAAGGACCAATGGCTTGACTCGTCTGTCAAACCAGGACACATTTACAAACAATTATGTTTATTAGAAATCAAACCCAGTCCAGTGGGCTTGAAAGCAATGGTTGTAATCATTAGAGCACTGGAAACATAATGGTCAATATCATCAGGCCTCGCATGACCATATAGGTGAACTAGTTGTCAACCTAGGGCAGCATCATGACAGATTTTTTTTTATGGTACTTAATACTATGGGATTATGGAGATAAACTTTGCAATAAATAAATGGAATTGAATGGCATATTGTCGATTGAAATCTGCCCCTTCACCAATATTTACTCTTCCTTATATACATCTCTCTTATCCCATTTTTTTCCATACCCTCAACTTCTGCTTTCTTACATTAAATTTTCCTCTAATCAGTTTGTGTGACTCTTCACAGCATTTTCTCATTACTACTACACCTTTCAGTGATCTGAGCAGTACCGCCGCCGTATTAGAGGTTTGGATGGCGGTTTTTCTTTTCCATATTTTTAAGCATTATTATAAGGAATTGAGAATTAAAATTTTCTCCTTCAATAGCAAAATTTTACACTATTTTTTGCTTTTGATCATTTATTTGTGTGTTATGAGATAAGCTGTGATTATCATACTTCGTTTTAATTAGAAGTATAGTGAGAGGGTAGAATATGCCGCATGTTTTCACTTTTCGACTGTTGCAAGATGCATTTGGGTGTATTTTTTATGGGGAGAGGGACAAATCGTTTGCCTAGAGCGGAAAAATTTGCTTGCGCCAGTCCTGAGTACTATTGGCATATGCAGGGCGAGGTCGATGGAATTCATAGCCTCCCTCACCAATTGCTGCGCAATTTTGTACATATACATATATATATATGACTGCAATGAGTTGTATCTCTGTAAACCCCCCCCCACTTATGAACTTTCTGCATACGTCAGTGGTCAGTACTAATAGATAGTACCAATAACAAAAGTATACTAGTAAAATCGGATTACTGAACTGCATTTATTTGTTAATCCTTTCCCCAAAGGCTTTTATGGTGTCAATTTAACAGCAAAGTATTTTTACTGTTGTTAAAGCTCCAGAAGTTTGATCAAAACTAAGTGGAACATCTACAGAAAAAAAGAATAACTGACGAACTTAATTTTAAGAACAAAGGACGATGCCAGATGTCTATGGGATTTTGCCTACGGCGTTCCACAACAAATCAGACGCCATTCGACGCGTCTCACTGAGTAGATAAAAAATGTCAATGGGCGCAAAGCTGTCAGATCATGAAGTAACGAGTTATAGGTCATAGAAGGTCACCCTATGAGGAGGATCTTCAATGTTATTAGGATTTTGTCCATCAGTGTTCCACAATAAATCAGATGCTATTCGACGTGTCTCGCTAAGTAGATAAAAAATGTCAATGGCCGCAAAGCTGTCAGATCATGCATTCATGAGTTACAAATGGCATCTGATTTGCTATGGAATGCCGATAAACAAAATTCTAATAACATTGGCCCTCTTCCTTAGTGACCTGTAACTCGTGACTGCATGATCTGACAGCTTTGCGCCCATTGACATATTTTATTTACTCTGTGGGACGTGTCGAATGGCATTTGATTTGTTGTGGAACGCCCATGGGCCATTTTTGGCATCCTCCTTTATGTCTTATTTGACGAGAACAGCTGTGATTATGTTACGCTAAGACCTAGAGCTTTCTATGGAAGCTGAACCTTTTTCAACTAAGAAACCAAATCTCGAACTGAAAAGCCGTGGAAGCAAAAATGGTAAGTGTAGGCAGTGGCGTGGGAAAAGGGGGTTAAGGGGAGGGGGTTCAATCCTCCTCATTAGAAAATAAATTCATCGTTAATGCCAAATACTTTAATTTTTTTTTTCCAGCAGCTTGAGCCCACTATAATTTTTGAATTGCTATGCCTCTGAGCGTAGGGTACCTGCTTGAATCAAACCCAGATTATTCATATGGTAGTCAACCACGTTACCATCATAGCACTATGAGACTTGTTATGAAAATAGGTTCCACTTATCTGTACAATTACAAAAAATGATTGGCTCAATAAAAAACACCCTTTTATGGCTGAGCAGTCAAGTGGAAATCTTGTTCATAAAACAATAGAGAAATTGGTCAGCTGTTCCTTCCTTATCACATTCCATACAATATGAACTAAAGAGCAAAAGTTAATAAATCAAAACCAAGCAGACGTAAATTTAGAGAAGCTCCATTTATGATAGTTTGATTAAAACTGAATTTCCATCACCTACGTAGCTCAAATATAACTTCGAGATTTTCTTTTACAGATTTCCGATAATATAAGTGTATAATAAGTTGTGTTAATGAGAAGCTTTACTTCTGTGCCTGCTTTGGATTATTTTTCATTCTGGCATGTGAAAACAGCACAACAATGTATGCAGATAAGTTTTAAAGGCAGGTTATACGGGCACTTCTTATGTATATATATACAGTGAAACCTTCCTAAAGCAATCACCCTACATTCAGTGAAAAAGTGGTTATTCAGAGAGGTGATCTCTTAATGGAGGTCTACGACAAGGATCATTAAGTCTATGTGCAGAGAAAACAATTTCAAGAAAAAGTGGCACTAAGGTATGTGGTTGTTAAGAGAGTATTTAGTGTGCATATATACAGGGGTTGATAAATCATGATGAACTGTACTTGTCAGACAAGAATAGTACTCACTCGCCTCAAAGAGAAAGCCTAGAAACATAAAAAGGATTTCCTATTCAAAATCTAGTTGCCAACAGTGCCCAGATTTGTTGAGTCCTGTGTATATATATATATTAGAGAATACATATATATATATATTGAACTGGATTCCAAGAGACCACCGAAGACCTAGAAAACGTCCTCAAACTAGATGGGTGGATGAAATAAGAAAACAGGTTGGGGTGACGTGGAAGCGAATTGCTCAGGATAGACTTGTGTGGAAAGCATTTGGAGAGACCTTCATCCAGCAGTGGATAGATAATGGTTGAATATGATGATGATGATATATATATATATCAGCTAAGTAGTAGTTGGACTCAAGATGAACCTACAAAAAACTAAGATCATGTTCAATAATTTTGTAGAGGAAACAAAAATACAAGTTGACAACATTGAGCTAGAAATTGCTGATTCATATATTTACCTTGGCCAGCTGATTTCAATGGATGGCAACATTATGAAAGAACTCAACAGACGTATTAAACTTGGCTGGAGTGCATTTGGAAGAAACAGTTTTATCCTGAAGGGGAAATTGCCTTTGTGTCTAAAAAGAAAGGTCTTCAACCAGTGTGTATTGCCAGTCCTCTCTTATGGATCAGAGACATGGAGTCTAACAGTTGGAGCAATACGAAAGTTACAGACAACGCAAAGGAGCATGGAGAGGTGCATGCTTGGAATAACTAGGAGAGATCGAAAAAGAAACACTTGGGTGAGAGAGCAAACTAGAGTAGAGGACATCATTGTTAAAGTAAAAGGGCTGAAATGGCGATGGGCTGGGCATATTGCAAGAAGAACTGATCAACGATGGACAACAGAAATTCTGAACTGGATTCCAAGAGACCACCGAAGACCTAGAAAACGTCCTCAAACTAGATGGGTGGATGAAATAAGAAAAGAGGTTGGGGTGACGTGGAAACGAATGGCCCAGGATAGACTTGTGTGGAAAGCATTTGGAGAGACCTTCATCCAGCAGTGGATAGATAATGGTTGAATATGATGATATATATATATAAAATACAGTGAAATCAGTATACAAGGATACTGCCGTTAATAATAAACTGTCTATAATAATATTTATAATGGTTGCAGCAAATTTCCTATGGTATTAATATTTATAGAACTTTTCTATAATAATTTGTTTTGAATGAATACGTATATGGGAAATGAACTTCAGATTGAAGCACTCTATGGATGTCTATGGATTATGTCCTTTAATGAATAATTGCTACAGCTACTTCACAAAGTTACAACGTCTCATCTTCTACGTTACTGCGCATAACATGAATTGTTCTAAGTTGTCATAAATATATCGTTCACGGCTATATATCGTCGCGACAATATCCGCTATACTATCCTATGTCATCATAAGCGTTGCTGCCCTGCATCCACCCTCCACCTTGGTTGCTTCATCTCTTTCAAGTGTTCTCCATTTTCACGCATGATCTACCCTGTCTACACCCTCATGGTATCTCATGTATGTAGAGATGGGTGTTCCAATCCATATGTACATAATGACAATTTTGTACTTTTCAAATTTTGGCCACGCTTTAGTAATAAAGCAGTCTCTTTTTCTACCATACTTTAAAAGCTCTAGCCCAATTGCGAGTGTCTAAGATTTCTACCTATAAAAATTCCCCATGAAAACTTACAAAAAACAAGCTGCGGTGGCTTTGTGTGTTGACCATTATTTGGCAATTGTGTTATCCCTGCGAAGGGTAATAATATCTTACATCCTTACATACGGAGAAAGTGAGCGTTGTTCCTGTGCCTCGATGGCGTAGCAGTTAACTGCCACACCATCGAGGAGGCCTCTGGAGGTAGCTGGGCATCCCAGGAGGAATCCAGAGGCACTCAGGAGATAGTGGAGGGACCCTGGTCCGGGGTGATGTCTCTTTTTCTCTTATACTTTAAAAGCTCTAGCTTGAGCTCAAACATGTGTGTCGGAAATTCCTACCTATAATAAAGCCTTTGAAAATTCATTAATGTTAAAGAATATTGTATACACAAATGCACGTGGTTCTAGAAGAGAGGGAATATTTTTTTTTTTTTTTAGTTTGGGAGCAAAGTAGGCTTTTGTCCCCCTCGAAATGACTTTCGAAAATTATTCATTCTTGTTCCTGAACTGAAATGATAATAGTGCAATTTTTAGTTTCCTGTTGGTCATCTACATTCCTAATCTGTGATATTTCATAATTTCTTTAATGTGAAATCATTGAAAACAAGGTTACATTCAAATTATATAACCTCCATCATAAGGTATATTTGTTTCCACTTTGTCTATAAAGATATACTTTCTTGGTTCCTAGGCAGGCTTATACTTGGCTATTATAGGTAGATTTCATTGTATTGTAATTTCCGGAGGTCAAAGCTAAATGGAGGTTATGACCCCACCCAGCAACCCCCTCCCCCTGCAATAATGCCATCAATTAATTTGCTTAATTAAAAAAAAAAAGTCCCAAATCTTCAAAGAATTGAAAATATTAAAAACACAATTGCGTGAAAATTTAGAAATACATTTATGCATATTTTTACATCAACATACCTTTTTAAAAAAAAATACGGCAGAACCTCCATATAACGTACTTCCGTATAGCGAAATTCTCCATATAGTGAAGTTTTGGCAAATCCCCATGGTCATTACATATGAAAGTGTTTCTATATAACGGAATAAATTTCTATATAACGAAATTTTTAACGACCAAAACAGAAAATACAATGGTCACGTCAGCGATATCACCTTCCCTAATATTGTGGGAATACAATACGATTTTAAAATACGTGGCAAACAAACAAAATGAGGCATGTCTAAGGGACTTTAAACTCCCTAATAAAGAGTTTTCCTAAGCACACATATCCTGTATCTGATTGCCCCATACAGTGCGAAACTGCTAGGCTATGAACAGGCCCCAATTGTTCTTTATATACTGTGAAAAGTTTGTTTGAATAGTAGTACTTGTCATGCTTTTTTGTTTTTTTTTTTGCTCGTTTGATTACCAGAAATCCAGACCTTGCAAATTTCCCACAGGGGTGCTAACACTTTTATGATGAATCAACACCGCCATTTGTTGTGCAGCAGGATGTTAGAAATTTTTCTACAAAAGCATGAATGTGTATGGAAGAAGCATTAAATACATTTTCATTTTAAGGTAAGAATTTTTTTTTTTTATATGCATATATATTTGACACTTAAAACGTCCATTTTTAAATGGTTGAATGTTATTTATGAGAAACAGTCGTTAACTGAAAAACGGGATTTTAATTGTGGTATCATATTGTAATACCCTGGTTCATGAATACATCGTTTCCACATAGCGAATTTCCTATATAACGAATTTTTTTTTATGGAACCGTCCATTTTGTTATATGGAGGTTCTACTGTATATAAGCCAGAAATTCAACTCGGCTGGAAATTGCAATGGACTTAAGCATTTTCTCCGTCACCTGAAACCCCTATCACATATAAATAAGTTGCTCGATGCATGCACGGTAAGAAATGAATGGCAACAGAGTTGACAAAATAGACAAATTTTTGCTTTGTTTTAAAATATACATAT
>QLNU02015003.1:18995607-19055566 GCA_006491805.2 Dysdera silvatica | reverse complement strand
TACGATGAGTAACTAGTTGATAAACGTAATTTTCCCCCAACTATTGAGAGTTAAATTAATAGCATGTTAGAAAATATTGCTGCATTAATACTATGCTACCGCAGGTACCCCGAGTCAACTGTTTCAACAGCTGCCTTAAAGTTTAATTGGTAGCCTGATAATTTTTTTTTTTTTTATATAATCTCTTATCTTAAAAAACCTGTAATGATTTCTCACAAATTATTCAAAAAAAATTTCTAAAAATTATTCTAAATTAGTAACTAAAATATTCAACTAAATCATTCAAAAATGACAAGTATGAGAAGGTTTTCGTTTATCTCTGCTTAATCTCACGCCAACAGTGGTGTCCATATGAGTAGTTTGGGGAGGGGGGGGGCTGAGAAAAATCATTGTCTCCTTTAAGGCTGTCAAATACCATAGTAAATGTACAAGACACTAAAATCAACAACGATAAAAAATTTGAAAATCAGCTTGACAATCAGCAATGGGCTAAACAAACTTATTTTATAATGTGACTGTAAAACTTTTGAAAGTAAATGCATAGTAGAATCGGGGAAAATAAAATTTATTAAACAGTTTGGAAAAGGGGGCTTGAGACCTCTACCCACCCACCACAATACTTAGCCTGGATACAGTCCTTTATAATTTCCATCAGAAAGATACTAAAGTTAATATTGACATATATTTATTTATATATTACATTACACAGGTATTTTTAAAAGATCATTCACTGCAATAAAATAAATTGATACTGCTATAAGGCCAATTACTTTCTCCTAAACATTAATAAAAATAATAATAATAATATGCAATGATTTTGAAACCACATAGAAATCATGATACTGCATCAAAAAGGTACGATTTACAGACGCGAATAACCATATTAAGATCTAGGAAGTATTTCTGAGTCACCAGAGGAAAGCTGCAAATTTGTTCTACATCGGTGGACATTGACGCCAAAAATGGAAATAACTCATGCATAGTCACGAAGGTTACGTCTAAAGTAAAAAACGAAGAACACAAAAAAGAAAAAGCAAAACGGAAAGTAAATGTGGTGATAAATACGTTTTTGAGCATCTAATGCCTAATGAGATTAAAATTTATAGAATTGGCAAGGAATAGTTTAATTAAGAAAAAAATGGCATTAAAGTGACTGATAATTAACAAATCAATCTCCGTTGTCATTGGTGTTTATTATGTGAAGGGTTTTATAATACAACCTATGAACAGCGGACACCTGGGCCCTTGAGTATTTGTTCGTTATTAGGAAGGTAACAAGTATTGGCGATTGGGAAAAGGTGCCCGTTCAATGGAGGTGTCCGATATCGGGAGTATTCATTAAGGAGATTTTACAGAACTTCCACAAAATTAACGTCAGATTGGATTGAACCTATAACAAGATTAACTAGCAATTAATGCTTTGACATGTCAAAGAATTACCATTTTTTTCTCGACGACTTTCTGTAATTCGTCGAAGTCATTGTGCCAGACAAGCCAGTGCAGTGGATATTCTTTGGCTAATTCGTGGTCCCTCGACATCTTCAAAAATAATGAAATATCATAAGCTTGACACCACCTCTTCACGTCGAAACAAGAAATCCGTAATCCTCTGGCAATCGCCCTCACTACTGTTGCCCAAATCCGTCGTGCAAATTTTAAAGTTTAAATCCCAGGCTATTTAAAAAAAAAAAAAAAAAACGCTACACATTGACATTAATTTAATTTGCTACAGGCGTGTTAAATATTAAAAAAACACATAATAATATTATTCTGTTATTTCAACTATACACTTGCGTATATTTTTGATATTAGATGTTTCGAATTTCCAGCAGTAGAGTAGGAAGTGGGGGAGGGGTTATAAAGCCCAAGCCCTTCCTATTAGATATCGGGGTTCATTTTTAACGCCAAATGATTTTATATTTTTTAGACATGCTTGAAGCTTAAGTTAGTCTTCGAGTTATGAGAGTTAAGCTGCCTAACCTCATGATTTTTGGAATTATTGTAGCCCTGCTTTCCATAATGGTTCGGAACTTCCTTCGTAACGGAAGATTAGAAACTATGAAAAAAAAAGGGGGAAAGCGCTTAAACATCAAACGAAAAATTCCATTAATAAAATATACGTATGATTATAAAATTATTTTACCTTATTTTGCGATTTTTTTTTTTTAATTTATGAAAATTACCAATTCTTGAGTTTTCAATTCAACCATTTGGCATTACTAGTTTTAGGTTTGTTTACGCTGTGTGTTGTAATTCTGTCCTCGTTATTCTGTATATATTCAAGGTGCGTAGCTCAGTAAAACCTCCTAAAAACGGGACACTTTCAAATAGCGCACACCTTTGTTTGACAGATACTTTTTTAATTCCCAGTCCCAATGCTAGTTATCACCTAACCCTCCTTTACAACGAACAAACACTGAAGTCCCAATTTGTCCGTTATTCGAAGGTTTTACCGTATTAGAACTTTTGAAATATAGTGTTAATAATATTGGACAAACCGTCCTTGGTAGTTATGTGGTTTATATAAGACATTTTTCTCTATAAGTGGACGCCTTCGCCTATTTTTACCATTAAAAGCATTCCTTTCAATTTCAAGGGTCAAATTCAGTACTCAGTATACGTGTTATATATAAACGTGTTATGATTACGAAATAACGTTGAGCTGTTGGTCCTGTTCCAAATGACAGGTCGATAAATTTTTCTGAAGGTTTTAAGTACTCTAATTTGGCGATGATATTTATTTAGCAACACTTATTCCGAAGAGGAGTCTCCAAAGAACATACCCACCTCTGCTCTAATGTCATGCGAATAGTTTTGTCGCATCAGATGATACCTGGCTCAGTGGATGCCTAGTGGGGGTTCCCCCGACTTAATATCGTTAGACTCTCAAGAAGCTGTCTGAATATTAAAAGGGTTGGACGAAACTGC
This sequence comes from Dysdera silvatica, assembly GCA_006491805.2. Lineage (NCBI taxonomy): Eukaryota > Metazoa > Arthropoda > Arachnida > Araneae > Dysderidae > Dysdera > Dysdera silvatica. The sequence goes on along the minus strand of QLNU02015003.1, from coordinate 19,052,638 downwards.
ACAATTTGCCACACACCTTCTATCTTCTGAAGTTTTTTAAATATTGTCAATATCTATTGGCAATGGGCAAAGTCCCCTTCTGCCATGTTGGAAATGGGTGTCACTGCATAACATGTTGCCTACTGAATTTTTCCAGTGTTTCCAAAAATCGACTGGCAAAAGGTAAAGTGACCAGCCGCCATGTTGTTCATGGAGTTTTTTTGTGATTTTCGTGAATATGTGAAGGAGTTGTGGCGGAAGGCCCCCCCTTTCCAACTTCTGGCTGCACCCTTTCTCTCTGTTCAGATAGTCTTTGATTATCCATGGATCAGTAAAATATTGAATCACGAAATCCCTACAAAGTAGAAAAAGTAAAAAGCGAGTACCGATTTTTATCAAGGGGGGGGCGGATTTAACGTCGGCCAATACATTGTCTGATTGACTAATTTTCAGTTGGCTGCCGATTCCCATTTATGAAAACATGAATAAACTGGCTTTGTTGATCAGCAAACTGTTCTATTGGTCGATTCATAATTATTATTTTTTTTAAAGAAACGGAACGTAAAAGAAAATATAGTAAGGGTGATAATACAGATTTCATTACCCAGTTTTGACTCTATCCTCTTAAAATCGCTGGAAAAAGCACTAGATGTGATTTGTCATGGGACTTCCGTGTTTACGAAGCAGCGAGAAGTGGCTTCTGTATGATATGCCGTTTTGTTTTTACTTTACGTTCGTTCACTGCAGACATAAGGTCCGAGCGTCTGAATCTAATTTTTTTTTTTATGGATTACATGTACAAAGTAAGAAAAATGTGATTGAGTGGGTGCTGATGGAGAGGGATTAATGATGTCTGTGCGTGGAGGAAGAAGCTCATGAATCTGTGTATGAAAATTTCAGTGGCGTTGGAGAAGGGGAAGATTGAACAAGAATTACGCTGGGAGGAAGGAAGAGGATGCCCAAGAATTAGAAGGAAAGGGGATGAAGAAAATCGAGGGGATGGTAGGAAGAAGAAGAAGATAATTAGGGGGTGGTAGGAAGAGAAGGATTCACGAAAAGTGTAAGTGGAGGAATGGAGAGAAAGAAAGGGGAGAGAGTGAGCAAAATCCGAAAGAACGCTGTAAACAAGTATTGTAGGGTAAAGAGGAGAAAGTGGAGGATGAAAATCTGAGAAAACAAGGGGGGGGGGAAACAGCCATAAAGAAGCAGGAAAATCCCAAAAGCTCCGTAAACAACATGGCGGCGAGCTACTGTGGGCCAATTGCCAGGTTTGGAGTTCTCGGAAACATTCCGCAAAATTCTGCTAAAATTGCACTAGATCTGGGGGGGTAACGAACCGTGTATTAGCGCCAGAGTAAGTAAAATGTAAACATCACCAAAGACATAAAAACTACTTTGGAAAGTTTCGAGCGCTACTACTTTCTTTATTGAGTAAAGTGTCACACTTCACTGAAATGAATTATTTTAATGACTACGAGTGTGGCAAATGTTTAAGACGTTAGGACTGTTTGCAACCAATTCTTTTTTAGTATTCTGTAAATTACTTTGCTCACAGTTAATATATTTTAGAGATTTTAATTGAATTTTTATGGAAGACTTGATATTGAACTGCAATAAGGTGCCAACTCTCAGAGTCATTTTGAACTATGAGAAATCGATCACCATTGTCAGTAAAATAATATTGTTGTTTTAAAAAAAATTTGCAGTCAATTCAACTTATATATGTTCCCTGATACTTTTTGGAGCGTTAAGCACAATTGTTAATAATGTCATTACTTGTAACACCATTACCATCAAGAGTCTTACTTCATTACTTTTCAACCTCCAGACCATTTCAAGTGATATGTAAGCTTGAAAGGTAAAGAAGCAAGACTTTTGAAAGTAATCACATTATTATTGATTATGTAGGTACGTGAACTTTTGAACATCGAGACAGTCCCAGATAATCAACCATTATCTCTACATCAGTTGTTTTTATTATGCAAAAAATAATAATATTGACCTCCATATTTATTTAGGAAATGGACCTTGTCCCTCTAAAAGATTTGGCCACCACCGCCATAGTTCCATGGACGGAACCCAGGCCTGTCCAGTCGTCCAGTCTTAAAAAGAAGAAACGGATTTTGGATGAAGATTCCTTTACCGAGGTAAGATTTATGGCATCTCGTTTTACATTGTGGATTTTTCATCATAATTGCATAAAGATAGGTATCATATATAAATGTGGCATTGAGAATCTAATTTAAAAAAAAAGCAATATGGAAATTGCAAACAGCCCAATGGTATATAAAGAGATGCATGCATGGAATGGCCAAAAAGGTCAAAAACCAAATGCTTGGGTGATAGAGCAAACCTGGAGGATGTCATTAGTAAAGTAAAAAAAAAAACTGAAATATTGATGGGATGCAAATATCACAAGAACTAACTGTGAATAATGAAAATTTTCAACAGGGTTCCGAAAGGTCTAAGTTATGCCCTCAGATTAAATAATTAGATAAAATAAGGAAAGAAGCTGGGTTTATATGAGTTGCTCAAAATAGGTATATGCAGTGGACACTTTAAAATATCTATATCAGTGGTGGTCCATGGTGAGATTTAAGTGAAGCTGCGTGAAGCCAATTCACAAAAATCCAAGGTTACTGTAAATTTCTTTCTTATTTACTGAATGAGGTAAAAACTAGTTTCTTGATGAGTATAGGCCGTAGATTAATGTGTTTTGGTGAATTGGCTTTACTTAAATATCGCCACGTATTGTCACTGATCTATATCTAGTAGTAAATAGATATTGATGGAATGTGACAACTCGAACAAATTTTTCTTATAGAAGTTTGTAAAAAGTAAATGATGTTGCAGTGTTCCCAATTTATGCAGAAACTCATTGTCGATCGTATGGTTTGGTGAAGATTTGAATACAGTTCAGTTTGGCACACATTTATTTCATTTAGCGCAAATTTATCACATGTATGCAATATTGCTGTAAAGGATGATGGTAACCTCGAAGTGGCAAAATGTGTGATGAAAGTTACAAAACGAATAATCAAAAAATCGAAATAAGCAAGAGGAAGAAGGGTAAATGTGTGGGCTTTTATTTAAATGGATTTATCAATTCCAAAAAATGAATGGTTCTTCAGTATATAGGAAAGTAAACTTTTGCTATCAAAATGTGTATTCTGGTAGTTTGACAAATGAACGGACACAAACTAAAAGTAACTAAATACACGCATTTATTCTATGCTTTGTAGTCGTAATTGTCGCAGATATTTTATCTAATTCAAATAATTTTTAAATGTTTTTAATGGTAATTGATTTGATACTTCAACTACTGACATATCTCAGCCATTGACGATGCCGCCAGACAACAGTTTTGTTTTTCATTTTCCATTTAATCATTTTGATAAAAAGCCAACAATAGAGGCTGAAATTTCAAGTTTACTTGCTTAATTTATTCCACTGTTACAATGGGACAATGAAATTAACGAAAGTTTAGCCATTTTTTATTTACCAAAAAAAAAAGAAAAAAGAAGACATGTCTAGGAAAAGTAGAAGGAAAGGTCAAAGCTTCTTCGTTAGTTCATTCGTTGAGTTGAAATCACTTGCTTTCTTAGCTGCAGTAGGCTCCTCAGACAAGAGACTTGTAGATGTGCTTGTTCATGGGTGTCAAACTGGCCTTGCTGAAAATGAAAAGTCTCACCTTATTTTGTTAAAGTCACAAATTGTTTCATTATTATTAATGTTTGATGATTAAATCAACTTATGGTTATCAGATCAACTTCAATATATACCAATGGAAAGAATATATTCTGAACTGTGCTTCAGTAAAATTTCAGCAGTTGTGTAACGAAATCACCAGCTGCTACAAGCTGCACGTCAGTCAGTCAGTCCCATGTGAAATACATGGCAAAACGGCTCATTCTAGTTATTTATTTATGTATTAGACCATTTTTGCTGTACATATTTCTTAAATGTTAAAGCTGCTAAGTTTTTTTGACTTTCTCTACAACATTGTCTTAAAATCCTAAAAAAAGCGTGCATGATTTCGGTCCAGTACAGTCCAGTTGGCACCCATGACTGTCCATGGCCTTAAAAACATAAGCAGAACTTTAAAATGGAGGTTAGACTTAATTTTAAATTTAAAAATTAAATTTTATTTTGAATAATTTCATACTCAATCTCTCTAATTTCAGCACAACGTGCTTTATAGTGCAATTTATGTTTTGATATTTATTTAACTTACATTTAGCACATTTTACATTTACATTTTTTTTTTATTATGTTACATTTATTAGTAATTATATACAATGCAATAGTAAGTATATACAATATATAATAGCAAGTATATACGATATTTATTAGTAATCATATATAATATTTATTAGTAATCATATACAATATTTATCAGTAAGTATATACAATATTTATTTGTAATTATATACAATATATTAATCTTTTCCATTAGCAGCTTTTAAGGGGTGGAGAAAATTGTCGTTAAATAGAAAAAGATGTTAATCAGACTGTGTGTAATTCTGCAAAGTATTTGCCATGACCGCAAAATATTGTTGTTAAATAGGAATAGTCATTAATTAGATGTTGTTAAGGGAGATTTCTATAATATGGTTATTATATATAAAAATGACACTTATTATTCTTAGTGACACACATTTTTTTTTATGTGTGATTGGATTGTTTTGTTTTTAGGAAATGGAAAAAATTATTTCGAGGGATTTCTTCCCGGATTTGAATAAACTCAAAGCCCAGAATGAATATATCGAAGCCACGGAAAGTGGAAACATGGCTAAAATACAAGAGATACAAACTCTGTATAGACCCAAAGCCTTTCTTAGTCAAAGCAGTTCGTTACGCCGACCATGTAAGTTTATTTATTGAATTTGAAAATGTGTTAATCAAGTACTTCACATGTTTCATGTTCTGAACTTTGAATGCCATATGTCACTCTTAATTCTTCTCATTTAGAATCAAATTTCATTCTTATATTCCTATAGAAATTCAATTTTCCCGTTTCGAATAAATGAATAAAATTTCGCACCAATCAACATTTAAGTACATTCACATAAGTCCGTGTGTGCATACTCACATAAGACATGCTACTTTAATTGCAATAATGCTTACACGTTAAGTATTTTTTAGGTAAGTCACATGAGTATATGTTTGAGTCAGTTCCAACAGGGATATCAGAGTCCACTCACGCAATTCCATTCATATGCACTAAAGAGCTAAAACATTATGACCACCTACCTAATAGTATATTGCTCCACCTTCGGCATGCAAAACAGCTGCGTCCCACCACTTGTGGCATGGATGCCACAAGTGTTTGGTACGTGGCCGGAGACGGACGGTACCACATGGGCGAGCAGCGGTTACGCAATTCCTGAATATTCCATGGCAGCGAATTTTGATCTCTGGGCTGCCATTGCATGACATACCAAATGTGCTTTACAGCAGCGTGCTAACCTTTCGGACCTCACGGACCACTAAATTCATAATTTTAAATCCCGCGGACCACATTTCGTGAATTTAGTGCAATATAAAGGTGGAAATTGTCATTCAGAATATGAGAATTTCTTAGAATATTATTTTTGTTTTATTATTAATAAAACATTAAAAATGCAAATAATGTCCAGATTTTGCTGCGGACCATCGGTTGGCAACGGTGAATTAGCAAGCCATCAACTAAAATTCATCCGCGTGCTCCTTGAACCATTGTGGCACAATTCCAGTCTTGTGACAAGTAGCATTGTCCTGCTTGAAGACTCTGTTCCCAGTGGAGAAGACAGACACTGTGTAAAGGTGCAACTGGCCTCCGCATTGATGTTAAGATAGTTAACTATTGTAGTGTATTCTACCGTGACTAACAGTCCCAGAAACGCCCATGAGAACATCCCTAAACCATAATACCGCCACCACCTGTGTGTTTATGACCCATGTTGTATATGTTGAGGAACTGTTTGCCCGGAAGATAACATACTCCGACACAGCCATATGAGGAACTGTTGCCTGGAAGATAACATACTCTGACACAGACGTCTGAAGAACTGTTTGCCTGGATGATGACATACTCTGTCACAGCCATCTGAGGAACTGTTTGCCTGGAAGATAACGTACTCCAACACAGACATCTGAGGAACTGTTTGCCTGGAAGATAACATACTCTGACACAGCCATCTGAGAAACTGTTTGTCTGGATGATAACATACTCCTACACAGCCATCTTAGGAACTGTTTGCCTGAAAGATGACATACTCTGACACAGCCATGGACTTAATGAAGCAGAAAACATGATTCATCTAACCAGGCAACTCTATTCCAGGATTATCAGTCATGATAATCCTGGGCCTATTGTAGGTGTAAATGGTGATGGCGATTAGTTAACAGAGGTACATGAGAGGGCCAACTGTTGCAAAGTCCCACATGAAACTGAGGCGTCTGCTGAACTGTGTATTCCAAAACACTTCTACTTGTTCCTACATTGTGTAGCATCTTATACAATTAACAACAAGTGTAAGATTATCTTTAAATAAACTTATCGTTACCAAACATTATATTACGTGATAATGTAAAGAAAATGTAAACTTTTCAAGTTTTCCATTATTATTTCAATAAAACGTTGAACGTAATAGCTTTTGACTTGGTGTGTGATATTTCTTTTTCTTATAAATAAATTCAATGTGCTTCGATTGACGTTTTAATTTAGCATCAACAACTGTGGTAAACAATTTTGATCATCAACTCGCTTGCTACAAGCAAAAAATAATAGCTACAATTGTAATTGGCTGTCAATTGAGCCACTGACGGGCACCCATTTTGCTTCACCAAGCCAGACGGCCTCTGATGTCCAGTTTCATTGATGATGCGTGAATGTCCAACACCTTGCCATCTACTACTGGTTTCGCCATCATTCATCCACTTTACATAGGTTTTAACACTGGCAGCTCAGAAACACTCAATGAACTATTCAGTTTCGAAGAAACTCGTTCCAAGCCGTCGGGCCCATTACAATCTTCTTGCTATCAAGTCAACTTACATCAGCAGCCTTATCCATTGTAATCGAGAGAATTTTGCCTCAGCATTGCCAGCAGCCATTAAATACCCTTCTCACTTGCTCACTTGCCCTCCAGGCAAGCCCATTTACACATAGCGGGGGTGATCATAATGTTTTGGCTCTTCAATGTATATTCTCCTGTTTTTATAAAATGGGATATAAGATTTCTAAAGTTTAATACACATTTTTTTGTTTATTTATTTATCGGATGCCAACAACAGATATTTTACTTTGTTACTTGTCTTTCATGCAATGTATTCTCTAAGAAATTCAGTATTTAATCATGTTATTATTTATTGATTTATTCATAACATCTTTCAGACTTTTAAATTTAAATATGTTTTGTATTTTATTTTAATGTAGTTTTTGTTTTTACTACTATTATGAAAAATATTGTGTTTTTTGTAGTTAGTACACCAAATGCCTTTGAGACCCCAGACATCAGTCGAAGCTCTTCACCATCCCAAAGTGTGAGAAGTGATGTTCTGGCCGAAGATGACCCGCATGCGGGTAATGGCTGCATTTTTATTCATTATTTTTGTATAAATCACTTTTAAATAATCAGAGTAATTAGTTATTAAAAGTTAAGGTTGTTGACCTTTTAACTCATATGAACTTTCTTAATGAAAATAAGCATTTTTGAACATGCATATTTGCAAGTTAAATTTTTATTGTGCAAGGATAATAAGAGTCATACTGTGCCAAACGAAATAACATGTTTGTATCGTTTGGTGTATTTCTTCTGCATTTTGACTTAATCAGCATGAGTCTTCGGTAAACATCCTTTGGACGATGACTAATGAAACAATAGAGAGTTCCACCAGGAGATTCCATAACAAACAATTATTTTGACACTAGCATAAGGTTTAAAAGCATGACGTTTCAGGAGCCAACTGTTCCCTTTGTCAAGTGAAGGTAGAATGTTTCACAATTCTGCCTTCACTTTACAAAGGGTTCTTGAAAAAAAAATATTTGGTCCTTGAAAAATTGGAAAGGATACAGATTTGCTAATGACTTAGTTGCTGTCAGTTTTTAAATATATTATTATTAATTGGACTTTTGTATAGAAGGGCCTACTGTGAAAAATGCTTCCCTCCCCTTTTGGTACAAATAATAAACAAATGTTTATAAATTTATTTTTAGTCTTCTAGTTTCATATCAAAACTTTACAAAAATTCACTGCATTAGTATTTATACAACAATAATGATTCTAAAATGGCCTTAAAAAATAATAATACCTGTACATAAAAGTACACATACAGTAAAGCCTCTGAATGCAGACATCTGAAGACTTGAGTATCTGTTCGCTATTAGGAAAGGTCAGGGATATATCAAGTATTGGGATTGGGAATTGGAAAAGTGTTGATTTAAATAAAAGTAGTTAATGGGGGGGAGGGGGGGTCATTCTTGATGTACATGTTTTGCTTTGTTTTTTGACATTATGTATCAATGTAAAATAAATAAAGGTGTTTGCTATTCGTAATTGTATATTGTTTTTAACATATATGCCTAGGACTGCCTAATATTAATGTGAATTTTTTATAATGTAGTTGAAAATTAATTAATTGAGGCTAGAAACAATGAACAAAATTTTTAAGTGATAAATAATTGTTAAATGGTTCGAGCTTTTATAAACTTTGTTGTATTTTTTTATTTTTTTTACAGAGGAGAAAAAGAAGGCAAAATCCCTGGACGAGTTCCTTTCTACCACGACGAGCGAAGACAATGCATCGTTTGAAGAAATTCGGGAAAAAGATGCTATACAACATCAGAAAAAATATCCATGGTTGTACAAAGATGAAGAAGCTGAACGGAAGAAATTAGAAACTTCGCTCACATTGCCGTCACCTGAACAAAATATGATTGAGGACAAACAAAAAGAAGCCTTAACCTGGTCTTACAAAAACAAAAATGCGCTTATGTATGTTCCCGATGGTAAGAATATCTACATACTTATAACAGTGTTCTCCCAATGTCTTCGCTAGTTGGTGCTAACTGTCGTAACTCATTGCTACTTAATTATCTGTGCAGGGTTCCCACAGAACCTGGAATTGTCAGTTAATTTGAAATCTTGCCCATAAAATTCAGAGGAAGACAAAATTTTTTGGTCTAGCCTGGAAAAGTCGGGAGGGGAAACCTTCCTAACCTGTTCTGAATAGCTAAATTTTACGCAAACCTGGAGCTATTTTCCTGAAATTGAAGTTTAATTCAAAGTTTTGTTTGCAATCAGTCAAGGAATTTTGTTCGTAAAGGCAGATAAAAACCTGGAAAAAAACAGGGAATTTTTTATCCAGGGTGAATAGCCGACCTGTAGCCAGGATGAAGGGGCAACTAGCGCAAAGCAAATATGGGGCACAGTGCACCCGGGATTGTTCTATATATATAAATAGCTCGATGGGCAACTGGGGCCATCCCCAGCTTAGCTACAAGCCTGATAACTGGGGACTCTGACTCAGATATCCAAATGTTTATATGATTAGTGTGTTTTATAGTGCAAGGACTGATGAGATCACGCCATTCTAGGACCTGCCATTTTCCAAAGAATCCAACACATATTCATCTTGGAAGTCAAACTCCGAACTACGGATCCGTAAAAAAAAAAATTTCGGCCAGTATTTTTATGGAACAGTTATAGTGGTTCACTTCTAGAGTTCAGTGAGCCCATTGATTCTTTTGAGATATCATAAGTAAAAGTGATTCTTTTAAGATGTAAGTTTGAGTAATTTTTTTTGGGATTTCATAAGGGTGAGTGATTCCTTCGAGACTATCAGGGGTCTAAATTTTCAGTGGCTATATAAGTTTAAGTGACCAGCATTATCATTCTTCTGTGCAAAGTGCTTTCTGCGACTTGAAAATTGACAGCCAGCATGAACCCGAATTTTCTATATGTAATTTACTCTGTGCTTGGATCCATTTAAGTCTTAAAATCATACGTACCTCTTTTTCTTCCCCACCTCTAGATCCTTTCCCATGGTGAAGAAATATCCGAATTCTGTCATAAAATGTATAAAAAAAAATACCTTGGACCACCCAAATGTAGGGGTTGGTGTCTTGTAAAAACAGAAATTTTGCATCGTTGTTATTTTTAATCGTCGTTTTAAAAACTTTGATTCGTTCTAGGTGTTGAATTGACTGTCGAAGAAAAATTGAAGTTCGAAAGTCGGCAGAAAATACATTATTCCAATACACGATTTGCCACTTCCCCTTTTGATGAACAGGCCAACAAAGCTGCCATTGCAGAAGCTGCTTCCGTGCAGGCCAAAATGAAAGAAGGAAAAGTTGGTATCGATGGCAAAGAATTAGTGGCAGAAGATTCTCCAAAAGTAAATGGTTATGGGTTCGTCGGGATGCCATCTCCTGCTCCGGGTTCGTTAATAAATTTATGTAATTTTGATCCTTTTTGCACCATTTGATATTAAAAATATCCCACCCATAAGGATTGGGCAACCTCTATACTTGCGTGTTTTGCCCTCTTTAAATTTTTTGGCTTTAGACTGAAGTTTAAGATACACAGTGAAAACTGTTTGTAAGAATATTGAAGGAACCGAAGGAATATATCATAATGGGGAAAGTTGACCATGATGGTACTATATTTGTCAGGACCAGGGGAAAATATCATTGTAGAAAAATTGCACCGTATTTTGAAGTTTAGGATAACTTGCATTCTTGCAATTTTAGATTGTAAAGAAACAAATCTTTTAAGAAGCATTACTATTGCTAATTTTTTTTATACAAATACATATCGTATGCATTATGTTTTATCTAAAATTGCAATTTATATTAAATTACCATAGAGCTTGGGGCCCCACAGGCTCATGTAACCCACCTATGGTCATAATACTGAAATTTAGTTTTAAGTTCTGCCATCTTTTATTTTGTTACTGAAAAGGTAACTGCATAGACTTGAGAAGCAAAAATTGTTTAGCTAACTATATATTCCGTTCACAGTTACTTTTTTTTGTTGTTGTTGTAACGCTAGGCTTATACCAATAAAAAAAAAACCACTATATGTACTTAAAAAAAAATTCAATCAGTTCATACAGCCAATTGGCTCACTTGCATTCAACGACAGGCAGTTGCCCCCTGATTGATGAGAAGAGCAAGACCAAACTCCGGTAAACAGAAGTCGTTTATCAAAAATACATTAATTCCATGAAGCATTCACTCGAGGTACCATTATTAATAGGAAATAATAATTAGAGTGACATTATTCAAAGAATTTAATTGCGTTTATTTTATGAAGCTTTGCCAAGACTGCAAAGTACTGTCATGTTAATTAAAATGACGGTATTGGGAAAGCTTGCTATATGTAAGATGAATATGTAATAAAATGTAAGATAAGCATGAGACAATATAATTTCACATTACTAAGATTTAATTTGAATCTTGGATAAATTATGATTTTCTATAAATACATCATACCCAGAGGTCATGTCAAGCTTTAAATCCCACCCTTGGCCAACAACATAATCATGGTTCCCTGGTCCTGAAATCCTTGATTTTTTTTTTTGCCATCGGGACCCTTGGAAACTGCCAAAATTTGAATTTTGTCCAAAACCTTTTTTCAAGTTCTGAGAAGTGGGGGGTATTTCCCTTTTTTCATTTGTCTTGACATTGTAAGATCCTTGAAAAAAATATTTGGTCCTTGAAAAATTCTTAAATGTCCTTGAATTTATTAGGACAAAAAGTGGAAACCATGATAATGCTAATGTATTAATTCCCCTTTTTCTATTTGATTTCTTTATTTGTGTGTTTAATTTATGATATTTATTGCTTTCATATTTTCCTCAGGGGTAACCAACACACCCATTCTAACGTGGGGAGAAATTGAGGGTACGCCATTCAGACTGGATGGCAGTGACACACCCTTGCCGGAGAATCCTGGTGGTCAACAGTTCAAGATGCCGGAAATTCCAGCCAGGGAAAGACTTGCCATGTCTTTAGCAGACACAGCATCGAAAAAAAATAGGAAAAAGAAACAAGATGCCTTGAAACATGCCAAGTCAAGTTGGCTAACGTAATTGGGATATATTTTAGTCTTAATTAAAAACTTAACATTAGTTAATATAATTAAATTTAATCATGATTTATGTGTAGAGTGGGGTGTTTTTTAGTTTCACTCTTATAACTTCCTGTATTCATAGGTTTCAATCCTTCCGATTTACCCTGAAGACTTCCAATTTTCGGAGATTTCATCTAAAATCCCCCAGTGTTTTTTAAAATGCTGATTTTTTTAAAAAAAATTTGGATACCTATTTTTCTTGATGCATGTTTATTTAAATTTTTATGCATATGTGCATATTTAATAATAAACACACGTACATAAACACAAATATCGGTAAAAAAGTCGGAAAAATTCGCCTGCTGTTGACGGCGCATGCGTGGCGTGACGGGGAATTTTAGCTCCAGCTATGACGTAGAGTGATGCCTCTGCACAACAAAATCGCGCATCGGGATTTGTAGTTGTTCGGTAGGAAAGAAAGAATGTGCTACATCCATAAGGTTTTGGTCAAGCATGTGACTTCCTTTAGGGAAGCCATGTCTTAGACGTTAATTCTATGTTTAGAGTCTAATCATAGTATCAAGCCTTCATTTTTTGCATTTAACGATACCTCCTTTATTAACGCTGAATGTTTATTTACATCGTTTTTGATCGAACATAATTTGCCAATGAATTGCAGCGATCATGCGTGGATGCTCTTTCGGAAAATGTTTCCTGACAGCAGTATTGCAAAACAATATGGATCTGCAAAGACCAAAACTTCTGCAATTATGAAAGAAATGTCTGCAAAGGAATCCTCATCACTTGTTGAAAATTTAAGGTGCTATCCATTTTCAATTGCAACTGATGGAAGCAACGATGTTGATTCAAAGCTGTATCCAATAGTGGTAACTTTCTTCGATACTTTATGTGAAAAAATTGTGAATTGTCTTTTATCTATGCCATCTTTGAAAGAAGACGAAACTGGGTTAAATATTGGAAATCTTCTGGTAAGTGCTTTACAATCTAAAAACCTTGCGATTTCTAATTGTGTTGCCTTTAGCTGTGATAATGCACCTGTTATGATAGGAAAAAAAGCAGGTGTAGCAGCGGTGTTAAAGAATCATCACCAAAATATTGAAATTATGGGCTGTTCCTGCCACCTTATTAACTTAGCAGCTGAAAAGAGTGCTGCATGTTTGCCATTTAAAATCGATGAAATTTTGGTAGACATTTACTATTACTTACAAAAGAGTTCGAAAAGAAAAGATAGGTTGAAAATTCTTCAAGAATTTCATGAGACTGATATAAAAAAGGTACTAAAACACGTTAGCACTCGTTGGTTGTCTATTGGGAAGTGCTTAGAGCGTATAATCCAGCAGTGGCAACCTTTGATCAGTTTTTTTAAGGAAGAGGCCATGAAAAGGAATCAGATCACCCCACTTTCTTTCTTTACTATTCCCTCTATCAAAGTTTCGGTTGAAAATGCAGATAAAGTGAAAGAACGTAACAGCAAAAAAGCATCACAGAAATTAAAAAGGAAAGCTCAAAATTATGTGGATATTTCTAAGAAACAAAAAACTGAAAACTCCATGTCTCGTGAAGAAAGGTTGTTTTATTTTCTGTCGGAAGATATCAATAAGGCTTTCTGTTTATTTTTATCTTATACTGTGCCTGTATTTGAAAAAGCAAATGCTCAACTTCAGTCTGCGGAACCGTATATTCATATGCTAAAATCTGTTCTCTTAAAATTGTACAGAGAAATGCTAGTGAAATTTGTAAAACCAAGCGTCACAAAATTATGTAGTGATATTTTGAAAGTCCACTATCATGAGAGGAGTAATCAAAAAGATGATGTTGATATCTTAATTGGAAATGGAACACTGAAAGTAATCCAAGATTTTAACATCCATGATAAAAATGAATTTTATGAAAACGTCAGAAGCTATTTCATAGCAGCATGTGACTACATGCACAATAAATTTCCTTTTGAGTTAGAAGTGTTACATCATGCAGAGGTTACACAAATATCGAATTTTGAAAATGCATCATTTTCCAGCTTAAAATATTTTACAGAAAAATTTCCTGTTCTTTTGTTCAATAATACAGAAGATGAAGCTGTTGATGCTTTACAAACAGAATTCAGTGAGTTCCAGGCTTTTAAAGTTCCACAAACTGTGAGTAATGAAGGTAGCATTGATGCACAATGGGCAGCCATAGGTAAAATAAAAAATGATACTTGTGAATTAAAATTTAAACGACTTTCTCAGGTTATGCTGTCAATACTTACGATCCCTCACAGTAATGCAGCATGCGAGAGAGTCTTCAGTCAAGTGAAGAAAATTAGAACTGACTTCAGGTCAACCATGTCTGATGACACATTAGAAAATTTACTAATAGTTAAATGCAGACATGTGAAATGTTACGAGAATGTATTTGACAAAAAATTTCTCAAATGCAAAATCTTGCACTACAGCATTTGTAAATTCTAAGAATTAATATTGCGTTTAATACAGTTTAATCCTCTATTATTATTAATTTAATAAATACTTAATTTCCTCATTGTGCTCTTTTTTCATAAATTATGTATGATTTTGTTTAATTAAAAAATGGTGGCCTGCCCACGCGTGCGTGATTGACTACAGATTTTTCACTTCTAGAAGTTGGCACCTATGCTGTATTTATAATGCAAATTTCTAATTTTCACTTATAATTAAGAACTTAGGAGTCCATAAATTACAGGGGAAATTTTATTAAGTATGAATCGAGATCACTTTAGACCTTAGGTTCCGTCTCGGATACTCCATTAAGCAGTGTTTGAGTATAGAATTCCATTAATAATTCACTAATTTCAAAACTGTGAACTTCATAAACACGTTCAACTTTAGTTTTCTGTACTTAATTATTCTATAGGTAAACTAATAGCCCATTTCAATGTACAGTAAAACCTCTCTTAATGACTACCTCCCTAATTTTTTTTTTTTATGACCACTTTTTCTTTGAAACGGATTGCCTCTCCCCCCAATAGGCCCCATTCTAAATTTACCTCCATTCAGAGACCATCTCTCTGAGCGACCGCTTTTTCACGGAACCGACAGTGGTTGCCTTAAGAAGGTTTTACTGTATTTATATTAAACGTGAATAAATCAAGGGGATTATTAGAGACAAATTTCATAAAAATAACGGTATATGTGTTTTGAGGTGCCACAGTGGTAACCGATTCACCTAGTGTGCCATTAATAATGGTTCAACTCATAATGGTATCACCAAAAAAAAAAGAAAAGAATACTTACTGACTGGTCACTAGCCTGGGAATTGATTCCCTAAGCGTTAAAGAGCTTTCTTGGGAAAATGTAGGTCCATTGCTTTACGATACCATAGTATAATGTACTCATCCATTGTGCCATTGTCCCAGGTTGGAATCCCAATCGTATCGTAGAATGTATGCCATTTTTCTGCCCACCGTAGTCTAGGATTAGGTTCCTTGGGCAGAAGATATTCGGATTCCTCGGGAGGCTGTTAAGTCCCTGCACATCATGACCTTGGCTATGCTTGTGATATAAAAGCACAGGCAAACAACATGCATGCACAGCTGTGCATTTGTATTTGGTCAGCTGGCATTGGTTGGTTAGAAAAGCATGACATTTGTGCTGATATCATGGGTCAGAGCATGAATTATGCTCAGATTTTCTGTTATTTGTGGACATAGTTCATTCGAACAAATAAAACGGCATGTGTATTCCAGAGCTGTAGCCAGCCTGGGGTTAGAGGGGGGCTCAGCCCCCTGGAAAATAGTTTTTCAACGTAAATTATCTTAGAATTTTATATTAAAATTTTTGTTTTGTATAAAATTGTACATGTATTTCACAGAGGTTTGAGTCTTTATGTACTCTATAATAAAGATAAGGGAAATTCTAAATATTAGTATACCTCTCTAAGTTTTCAATGCAAAATTTATGTTAAGAAATTTATTCATTGATGTTAAATATATTAGTCTGCTTAGATATTTAGTATTATTAAATATATTAATAAAATACATCAAAGCACGAATTTTAAACCCCTCTGTAGCTTTCAGGACCCCCCCCCATAACAAATGTGTAGCTACGGGTCTTATGTGTTCGTTGATTATTCAGTGTATACCATAGTTAGCAAGACTTACTATTACCAGTTTGTAACCTGGAGAATCTGGAATCATCAGAGAATTTGAAATCGTCCCTAAAAGTCGGGGAGAAACGAAATTGTTCAGTCAAGGCTTGAAAAGTTAGGAAAACCTTTCTAACCTGCTCTGAATGGCTAAATTTCACGCAGCCCTGCAATGCTGTAACACTTTCGCCTAGTGCGCCGTTAATCTGGGTTCGACCCCCAACAGGTCAAAGAATGCACGCTTACAGAGATCTCATAAAGATCGCGCTGCTCAGTGAGCAGTGCTCACTGTTGTCCAGGGTTTGATTTCCTAGGCCTTAAGAGGTTCGGATTCCTCGGAAAACAGCATGACCATTGTTATCCTTGAGCCGTAAAACCACAAACAAATAAATTTCACACAAACATGGGGCTATTTTTTTCCCCAAAACCAAAGTTCAATTCAAAGTTTTGTTTGCTATCGATTAGAGAATTTTATCCGAAAATCGGGGGATGGGGGGAGGGGGAAGATGTGTGTGGAGGGGAACATGGTCGAAAGGAAAATTAAGTGAGGATAAAATATAGAAACAAAGCATGGGAAAGAGAAAAAAAATAATTATTTTGATGAAGATTACTACCTGTTTATTATTCAAAATGATGTATATGATGCCTAAATCAAGTTGTAATTTACTAATACACGTTACTTTTCTTTACAGACCAAGTCCAAAATTTGGTTCATCAACTCCCTCATCGCCAATGGACAGACTATACTCAATGTCTCCCGCAGCTCAGAAGCTTGTGTGTGCAAAATTGGGAATTCACAGAAACACAGACCGAGCGCTTCGTGCAAGTTACACACCATCACCCTCACGAAGCCCTCTGAGGGACCAAACACCAGATATCTTTCCTGTGGTCAAATCTCCCAGAATTCCTACCCCGAAAACCACCATTTCATCTTCCAGTGATACTTCATTTCCAAAGCGACAAAGGGCAATGGACTTCTTTTAATTAAGAAGCAAAATTAAAAAACAAGCGTCATCTGTAAATAAGATCTTTAAAAAAAAAATGAAAAATAAATTTGTTATGTTTAGTAAAATGTGTACCTTATTTCAATACGAAAGCAATCAACACCTGAAAGCAAAGAATGCATATATATTAATCACTGAATCATTGTATAAATGAGGAGCCGTGAAGTGATAATGCTTTTATCTAGCATACCGTTACTCTTGAGTCTACTCTCAACGGTATCAAAATTGGACATTTACTATCTGCTCGTTGTAATTCGCGGTTTATTTCTCTAGACCAGGGGGTTCCCAACCTCAGGTCTTGACCCAAGTCATGGTCACGGAGAGATGTAATGATAATTATTAAAAAAAAAATTCCTGCGATTTTTAATGTGCAAGGAAAAGCATTGCTTAAAATTTGGAGATGTATTAAAAATATTTTAGACATCCCTTAAAATTTTCTAACATATTTCTATGAGGCATGGTTTTCCGCCATGACAGTTGATAAGACCAAAACTAGGAATTGCTTGGATCTTCATTCAACATGGTCTCCGATGTGCTCTGTCAGTTAACCACATACTTCCAGACGTTGAAAGGCGTGCTGCAAAATTACAACACCAAGGAAGCTGTTAATAAGTATCTGAGTTGCACATTTATTTATATTAAAAGTAGATTTTGTGTTCAGTATTTTTGTTTTATATGTTCCTTTTAATGTAATTGTAAAACAATATATGAAAAATGTTTCACTTAATTTTGCCATTTAATTTTTCACAATATTTTCATCTAATAGTTTTCTGTGAAAAATTTGATTAAATTGCTATGTCTCATCAAAGCAACAGTGTCACTTAAGTCGTGAACGAACGTTGATGTAAAACGATTAAAAATTTAATCATTAAATCATTGGAATATCTGTGTTCTAACCCTGAAAAGGGGTCTTGGGTTACATACGAATCTTTATTTAGGATCGCAGCAATAGAAGGTTCTGAACCACTGCCCTGGACCCTACGAAATTTGGGTTCCTCAGAAAAATGTAGGCCTGTTGCCCTGCTGTGGTAATACATTTTCTGTCACCGTGCCGCTAACCTGGGTTTGATAACAATGGCATTGTGAACCACGTGACCATTTCTCTCTATCTACCGGGATTTAGTTCCCTTGGCAACCGAGGGTTCGAATTGCTCGAAAAAACTGTAGATTCCGGCACAACATAGGCTTTGCGTCACAAAAACACAGTGTAAATAGAACAGCTGTACATGTGTAAAAGGCAGTTGAACGAAATATACCCAGAAGTGACACAGTTGAAAAATTTATTAAATAGTTCATAATTGTTTCAGCGGAAACACGTCTGCCGTTTTCAGAATTTTCATTCATGTGTTTGTTCTGAAGAAGGCAGTCATATTTCTGCCAGAACGACTTGGCAAATTATTTAACTACATCAGTTGTGTGTACATTTCATTCAATAACATTCGGTAGACTAAACGGCACTGGCGTATGCAGGGATTCTTGTAACCCCCCCATCGCAATGAAATTTTGTATATTTAACATAGGAATATATGAGTTGTAGCTCTGTAACCCCCCTGCCCCCAAATTGAGCCTATTATCCCCCTCGTGAACTTTTTATGTACGCCCATGCACTAGTTGGATAGGATTCCTAGTTGCACTTTTTCCTTTATAAAAATGATGCCATATTATAAATGGTATCTGTCAAAACCTTGGTCGTTGTGACTATGTTTTTTTTTTTTTGTTAATTATAATTAATTTTAACATTCCTAATTTTTCTTTCTCTTACAACAACAGTAATTGAGATTTTTAAAGTTAGTTGCTTTAATTTTGAGAACAATTTTTATAATTTTTTCAAAAGGTCGGAGTTCACTTGCAGTTCACCCTTATGATTGTCCAGCATTGGCATAACTGTACTGCAAATGCTAGGGAAGACTGGAGTTTTAGGGAACTATAGCCTCCAGCCCAATACTTGGCATAGAGCATTCATTTGTAATCTTCGATTTCCTGGTTGTGGGATGGGGCTTATAGGCCCACTTTAGTTGCCAATCTTGTCTAACCTAAAGATGTACGAAGAGTCAATGATTTATTTACAAGTGTTATAGCACGCTAAAGTGAATCGGATAAAACTCTTATAAAACATGGCTCCCACTAAAATCTAGCTAATTTTGATCATGTACGCTTAGCTAATTATTAAAAGCATAGTATTACTTTAATTATTTCTTGTTAATTTTTATATACCGTATATTCCGGCGTATGACGCGCACTTTTAATACAAAAAATAAGGTCAAAATTTACGGGTGCGCGTTATACGCCGAATATAAAAATGATAGATTTAAAAATAAGGAAAAGATGAACATACAAAAATTAGATTTCGACATGTACCTAAATGCTGTTTATTTAAAAGAAATGTACTTTATGAACTTAAAAATTACAGCTTCAAATGACTGGAGAAAGAAAAAACATCTGACTCCTAATTCCGCGAATTCATTCGGTTCGGAAGTGCGTTTTTACCCCTGTTTGCAGAATTATTTATTCCCTCACGCGCATGTTATTCCCCTTATCGCTTGTCAATTCAGTATACCATTGCTCGAAAGCCTGGGAAAATCCTTCGAATGAATGACTTCAAAAGATGAGAGCATCGCACGTGTACAATTCAGGTTTCTTCGTAAAGAAAAAGGTGCGCGTTATACGGAGAATATACCTAAAAATTAAAAAATTTGGGTTGAAATTATAAGTGGGCGTTATACGCCGGAATCTACGGCATTATAAAAACGTAAAAATTTTCCTAGCTAAAGTTTTAGATAACTAAAAACACAGCATTATCATTGCATAAAAAAGGAAATTTGAACAGGGGTGTATTTGTTAACCATGGAGGTAGAAGGGTTTTCGTATGTCCATAGTCTTGACACGTGTGGGGTGGGCTCGATCATTTTCTGGGATCCCTTTGACGCTGACTTTTAAATTTCCAGATTTTTTGCAATAAAAAAAATACTATAAATACACAAAGTTTGCTAATTTCGAACCCCATTTGAGTTGGGGCCCGCCACCGTCGGCCCATCCGTTAAGAGGCCATTGGAATTGAGAAAGGAGAGGCCTATAGGAAAGAAACCCATATGCCCCGAAGAGGGGAAGAAGTCTTCAGTGAATGCCATACGGCGAAAGTTTGGAGCAAAGCGAAGATTGCGAAGAATTATATACAAATACATGATATATTGAGACAGCAGAAAGGAAGATTTTATCTCCGATGTCAATTCGAGGACGATAAGGAAACGCTCAAAGAAATCCCTGCCTTCTACATGATGCAAGAAGTGAAGTATTCCAACATAGCAGATCACATGCTGGACAGTAGCGAGATACACTAATCTCTCTGGTCCCTTTCTGTACATTGCAAACAAAGGAAGATGGGTTTTTTTTTTTTATCCTAAAGAGCAATGGTTCTCAAATATCTTTAAACGTAGCATATATCTTTGCACCATATCTGATGATGTCGTCCCGGCTCCTTTCTAAGACCTTCCTTTCAGCTGGCACCATTAGTATTACTGTAGTTTGTCTACAAATTTGAGTCGGCAGTTTTCCTCTGTTATAGTAAAAATACTTACTGAAAGCTAGGCTACTCTGTTGCCTATGGAGACTGTCTTACTAAGCCTCTGGGCCTGGATTTTGCAACCTTTTAAGGGTGTTGTGTCAAAGTAATACTCAGAGCCGACGCGAGGAGGGACTGCAGCCCGGGGAAGGGGTCGTGGGGGCCCCGCGTTGGCTCTCTGCGTCCCTGGTAATACTTCAATCTCTTTCATTGGGACAATCTACACTCACCCAAATTGGACAATCTACACTCACCCAAATTGTGAATGCTTAGTTTACTGTCTAACTATTAATAAAAGTTAATAAACTAGTTAATTAAGAGAATAAATATGAATTATTAAAGATAACACAAATTAATCAATTCAAAGAGGAAATATTTACAGTGGGTTTTATTGGAAATGAAATAAAATAATTCTTTTGAATTTTGGCAATATTTACTTACAAGCAAAATTTTGTTTCTACTTTAAAATCACTCCACGTACTATCCAAAGTAATCCGCGATTCAAATATAGCATGCGTGTCATATGTAGGTTGTCGTGCAGAACAATATAGCTATAGTGTAGGACTATATATACTAATATAGTATGCGTGTCATATATAGGTTGTTGCGTGGGACTATAATCAGTACCGTATTTCTCAATAGACTAGGGCGGCAAAATTTTGTGTATTGAATCTGATATAACAAAAGCAATACCATACGATGATATAATCAGATGTTTTGCCGAGAAGAAAGCTAGACGTCATGCTTTCCATTTAAATACCAGTGTTCGATAGGCTTTTATTTTTTGCTAAAATTAAAATTTATTTCAATAAAATTGAATTTGATTTATTATATACCAAGAAGAGATAATACTTCAATATAAGTTAATATTGTTTAATGTTTATGTTTCAATTTATGAGTTTGTTTTTCAACATATTTATGGCTAATACAAAAGTCTTCGGCGTATGTTGAATGTGGTAATTTCTATGTTTCTGTCACTGATTGGAGAGGGGGGCGGCGGATAGATAAATGGCGGGAAAAAATACAGCCTTGGGGCGGTAAAAATATCCTAGGGGCGGCAGAATGGTAAATCCGCCCATACAATACGGATCAGTTATCTAGGATAACACCACCCATGGATTTATATATAAACGTAATTATAATTGAACCCAGTAAAGAACATAAAATATTAATACCCAAAAATGCTCCTATCTTTTTAAACTTTAGCTTGCGGAGCTGGAAAACATAAATTTGTCGTTCCATGCGAGGAAATATCGCTTCTTCCCCCCCTCCCCCATGTACAAATCAACCTAAGTGGCATCTGAAAGCGTCACTGCATGGGGTCAGGACGGAGGTGTAGCTGTGCTTAAGTACAAATAGATAGACCTGGAAATTTCGTTATACGAAGATTCTATAGTATTTCAAAAAAAAAAAAGAAAAGAAAAAAAGAAGAGTGTAATTATAGTAAAGTATCTCAGTTAAAAAAGTTTTAATACGCTGTTAATAGCTAATGTACGATCAGGGCATTTCAGAGAAAATGTGAAGTTCGCGGCCACTAGTACTTTAGAGGCCATTTAAAATTGACATACATACCAGAAATGAGTTCGGGCTCAATTTTCGAAGCCCGAGCCCGAAGACTTGCAATTTGAGACCGCCTGAGCCCGAAATACTTTATCGAAATTTGAGTCCGAAACTTCAATATAGAAAAGTCAATTTTTGGCTCCAGTTGCATCCGTCTTATGACAATTGACGAATTATAAAATTAAATTATGAATCAATTAATTAAAAACATTAATTTAAATTATGAATTAATTAATGATTATAAAAGGAGGGGCCAGCAGCCCCTCTTTTCCTTTCTGATAGGCCCTGTGTACAGTTCTGATAATGATGGCATATTATTATTATTATTATTATTAAATGGCCACAAAAATTGGTATTAACGACATATCATTATCCTTTTTTTTTTTAAATGCGATAATTTGTTGTGATTACTCTCTATGCATAAATAGATGTTCAGGCACGTGGAGGTATGGGTTTTTTCTCCGCCATTCTCGGAGGAGGAGGAGGAGGGGCGAAAGGTATATTTTGCCCTCCACTATTGAGGAATACTATTAAAATTTTAACTTCAAAAATATCATTAAACATTGCCACTAATGCAAGACCGTAGCCAGAATTTGATTTTGGGGATTCAACAAATTTTACATCATGTATCAATGCAATCGCAACATGCAAGACCGTAGGCAATTGCCATTAAAAATGTAATTTCAGGGTGGGGGGACCGGTCCCTAGGATCTCACCCTCTGGACACGGGCAAGCACTAACGTAGCAAAGATGAAATACCTTTGGATTCTAATTTTATTTTCTGTCAACAGGTGTCAGCACCATACCGTGAATAATACAGCTTCGACAGTGCCCCTCCTTGGCGTATCTATTGTTAAAAAAAATTAGCGTCTCTTTACCTGTATATTTTTTTTCAGTCTTTGTGAAACTATCAGTCTTCAAGCGTGTTGCTCTGCGAAATCAGTAAAATTGAAATCGTTCAAGTGGTTGTTGTTTTGTAATTCAGTTTATTTTAACTATTTAATTAACTAATTAACATCTAATTTATCAATAAATATTTTATAATAACTGTTGGGAAATTGTGGCAATAGATGGCGCCACCAGTTGTCGCCGTAGAAACCTGCGCCCCTCCCTCTCCAAAAAATTTTACAAGTACCTGTAGGTGTTTAACATTATAACAAACTTGCAAATAAGTGCCCAATATCATGATAAAAACGTAAATAAGTATTAAAACCCATATCATAGATTTTATTTTTATTTCAAAACTTATACCAAATAATTAGGGAACGGAAATCTTACGTGTATAGGGGAGGGGGGTCAGGTATTAGCACATTTTTTCTTATAAGGGGGGTATGAAAGGACCGGAAATTTACTTACGTAATAATTGAAGGGTCCCTTTCTGCTCTCCACTTTTTTTTAAACTAATCACCATTTTTAACTTCTGAATTATTATCGTGACACCAACATATCACCCAACAGAACATATGATCAAAACTGTAAATGGGCTGAATAAATTTATTCTTGAAGTTAAATTAATAATATACATAAGACAAGCCTCTGTCTATATCGTGGCCATTGATACACATTTTGGCGTTCATCACTGTTTCAAAAACTTATTAGAATTTGATTTTGATAAAATCTCAGAACGCTAAATGCAATTGAAAAATTCACAAATGTAATCGAAACGTATTTTACTAAATAAAAAATGTTCTACGGGAACGTGAAAATTCCCGTATAATTGATTAAAATTTCAAAAATTTAGCATTGTAAGATTGGCAATAGTGGAATACTTTCTGTCTTCTGCTCAAAAACCAGCGGATTGTGAATGGAAGAGGGCATTGTGTAACGCATTGAGGGAACTGGCGGAAGCTATGGCTTCCAGCTCTGTCTTAACTGCTCTAAAAAACTATTCCACAAGTTTTACGAATCATCAAAGGCTTTTGATTAGACGCAAACGATCATTTCCAGAATATTATACTCTTTCGAGATACAAATCTTCCACCGCAAGCGTTGCCCCCACCGAAGCTGCTGTGAGCGAAGCGGAGAAGTTTCAAAAAGACCCTTTGGATTTGACTTTCGATAACACCAAAGAGGCTTACAAGAGTAAAACTACTTTAGAAATATGTAGAGCTCTTCTGGTACTTAAACTTGCTTCGATCGATTATTTGGTGGAGAATAACCAAAGGGTAAGCATATATTATTTTTTTTTTCTTACGAGCTTTATACCGTGTTTTCCCAAAAATAAGACTCGGTCTTATATTAATTTTTGCAGCAAAAGACACGCTAGTGCTTATTTTTAGGGAATATCTTATTTTTCATGCACAATAATTGACATTTATTCAGGTTCAAGAAATACATTTATTCAGGTTCAAGAAATACATTTATTCAAGTTCACGAATAATTATCTAAATAATTATAAAAACCTGATCATATATATATATATATACAGTAAAACCTCAGAATACCTGCAGGACTTTACAAAGGTGACTGTCCTGTGGAGGTGGCTGTTATTTAGAGGTTCAGTATAAAAAAATGAAAATAAATAAAATTAACAATAAAAAATTATAACCATTTCAAATACATTAATCCTCACCTATTTTAGATTGATTCGTAATTGTTTTGCTGGCTCTAGTACAGAATCTGTTCCAAGTCGTTTTTAGTGAGAAATGTTTCCAATACCCATGGCAACTTTGTCCTGACTTGGCTTCCATGTTGTTTACATCATGCAACAAGGCCCTGCCTCTTTCCCCTCCTTCCTTTCCTCCTTCTCTTTATTGTCCGCTCTCTTTTCTTTTTCCTTTCCTACTCTTTCCCTTCCTCTTCTTCCTCCCTTTTCTCGATTCAGGGAACTTAAAAACAGGTACTAACTTTTATTCATTTTTTTTTCGCCGGATAACTTCACCTCTTTTACTACACCGTCATCCACGTCTAGCATACAATCGCATTTTCTGCTTGCAAACTGGGTGCTCATACTCTAAATCTATTAATCCTTCTTTAATAACCCAATACAACACACTTTTCTTCCCTTTTAACTGCAATTCCACAAAAAATAACCCCATTCAAACGTTCAGATTTCCAATTGCTACAACAAACACACTCAAAAAAACGACTAAGCATGTTCAGAGCCTCTTACCACCTCCCAAGATAACGAGCATATGATGCCACACCCTGTATGACATCACACATGATGTCACATACTCTCAAGCCCTCCTACAAAGACTTTTCAACTCTTTTCTAGAGGAAAGAAACACTATTGGGACGGATTCTGTACTTCCACCATTTTGCTTTTCTATGGTAAATATTCTTTTTTAAGGAAATAATGTTTGCAGTCCTTTTGTATAACTGATTATCAAAGTTTTAGATCTCTTTAAAATTTGCCAAAACATGTTTCGATGTTAGAATTTTTTGCAGTTTCGCACTCTTTTTCGCTTCCATTTCCTCATCACTTTCTTTCCCTTCCATCATATTTTCTAACAATTCCTGAATAGTATTTAAACACAGCTGAAACTTTTAAATCTTCGTCTATCCAAACAAACTCGCTAGCTTTCATATTTGTCATTCCTACTAATCTGAGAATGCCATCAAACCCTTCCCCATCATCTCTATATTTTGGGGTTTGTCAGGTGACGAAAATTTCTGCAATTAAAAAATATTTTAATTGTAGGAGTTTCGATTAAAACCTTTAATCAATAGTTAGAAAGCAATTTTAATAGCACTTGTCAAGTTCTCCATTTCTGGTCTTCCAATGCTTCGTTTTACTATCTAAGTTCACGTCCCAAAATGAGAGTTGCAGACAATCTTCTCTATTTTTAAAATCTCATTTGTCTGTGACTTTCCTCAACCGTAAAGCATTGCCAATTTTCACATACTGACACCTTTCATACTGTCTTGGACCGGGCTCAGTCTCTAACAAAAAAAGTGCAGGAGCCCTAATATTATGATAAATCGATTAAAAAATCGAATGGCTGCAAAAGAATCGATAAATCATATTAATTGTTTATGTCCATTTTTCTGGACAACAAAGTTTATGACTTTAATCTCAAATTTATTACTTTTTCATGAAAGTGTCTATTTAGGGGTTCTGGCTAATATTTAAATAATTGCCAAAAATGAAGTACTGGACCTGGGCTCCAGTGGGCTCCCGTTCAATTTAAGTCCTGGTCTTGGATAATTATTTTCTCCTTTTAGACAGCAATTTTTGGGGAAAACTCATCATGATGATAAATTGGCATTCAAATGGCATTAGGTTGAGATGACACTACTTAATGGTAACAATGCATAAACAACTTGAACTCTCAAAAACCTATTTTTAGTCGATAGTGGTTGTTTGCACAAACGAAATATTGGGATGGTTGGTCATAAATAGCAACTCCATATTCGCAGAAAGGGGTGTACCTATAAAGTTATAAACTGAACATGTGTTTCAATGCAGAGGTATTGTCAAGTCATAGGCGTACGCAGAAAATTCCTAAGGGGGTTACAGAGCTACAACTCACATATTTCTATGTTAAATATACAAAATTTCATTGCAATGCTCTTTTCCCTTCGTATGCCAATGCATCAAATAAATTTTACTTCACATTTTCGACAATTTGAGTTAGATATATTTGAAAATTTTAAAAGTTAAACTTTTTTTTTTTTTTTGTGATGCCTACCTGGTGGTCGTTGTTCCGAATTCGTCATTTGAAGGTTAGCACTAATATTAAACCTATGGAACGTGTTTGGTTTTATTGATATGTGGCCAGTTTTCGAAGGTTACCATAGTTTAGATGTGACTGTTAAAGGAGGTTTTACTGTATATGAATCTACAAGACTGGGGGTGGGGGGCAAAATATATAATTTTTCCTATGTCCTAAAATACTGGAAGGGTACATGTTCCCCTAAAAAAAATTATGCCTATGCTTGCATCATCCTTCTTGCATACATTTGGAACACACTCAGGTGGTAAGCTCCTTTCGCCATCTTGAAAAAAATAGTTGGTTTTAAGCCCACTAGAACAGGGTTAGCAGGGTTTTACACACAATGGTAAAATCCACAGTATTTACCGTGGTTCTTACCTTACTGTTCAAAACTATCCAAAATCTCCGTATGTTCAAATATGAAAAAATAAACACTAATATAAATAATCGTATGCAAAAACCTTGAAATTAAAAAGTATGTATGTACACAGTTATATTAATCGATTTCATGTCACTAAGTTCAACACACGAATTCAGAATGCATCATGTTTTTATTCGATTTTTCATATATACAGCCATTGATGACAACGACTGATACATTTAAAGAAATAGAATATGCATCAAGTTGAATATCGGATTTGTTTTCAAATTTTAGATTTGTACTATAAAAAATTAAAAGTAACATGGAAGTGATACATGAAAATGAAAAAATTGAAATCGTGAACATTATAGAAATAAGTATGTAGTATAAGAGAAATATTAATAATCAACTACAATCGGCCCTCTTAACATCCGATAACACATAACCAGTTTAGCTGCTGTGTTTGTGCCTAGACGATTTCTGAGTTTTGAATGTATTACTCCAAAGTTGGAAAATATTCTTTCAATCAATGCAGAACTTGCAGGCCATGAAAGTAAGAAAACAATGTTTTGTAAATAGTCTTTTGGAAGTCCTCCTGTTTCTAGTGTTTCTCCTACTGCTGTCCAATGTGTGACTGGACTTACACCTTTTCCAGATGCAGTGAAGTAGGAGGAAAAGGCACAACTTCAGCTTCATATGCAATCAAAAGGTGAATGCTGTTGGGATATTTGTTTACCAGCCATGGATGTACATTTTTTTTTTTTTGCTTGGTAGACAGACCTTTTCCCTTATATTTCGGATTTAGCAGGTAGGCCAGGAAATTAAAAGGTTTCATGGCATGATTTATTCGTTTTGAAATTTAATCCGGAGTCATAAAAACTTTTTTTCAACAACATGAGCCATGTATGCAGACCTGTAGCCAAGCCCGGGCTAGAAGGGGCATGGCCTCAGTTGCCTCATTGGGTTATTTATATGTATAGAATAATCCCTGGGTGCCTTGTGCTCCATATGCCTTTTGTCTTGCCCCTGTTGCCCCTTCATCCTAGCTACAGGCCTGCATGTATGACAGGCTTCATGAATTATAGCGGTCTTTTTATAAACAGTCCATTAAAACAGCAACTCGTTTCAATTGTTCCACTGCATCTTTAGCCTGTTTATATAAGTTAAACTCATTTATAAGAGTGGTTATGTCTTTGTCATTTTCATGTTCCTCAACTATTTTTTGATATGCTTCTCTATTGTGCAGACAAGTTTCAATACAAGTCAGTTGTCTCTTCCGTCTTATATCATTTGGCAACTGGGGCTTCAGTGAATTATTAATTGCATTATGCAATGCACTAGGTATATGGTGGTGGTTTAGGAATTTTTTTTGAATCTGCACATATTCTTTACCATTGAAACTGATGTTATGTCCTAGCAGGTGTAAATCCATGAGTGCATCATACACATCGCCTAGCTGATACCAAAGTGATTCAAAGCAGAAATTTTGCTCCAAAGTACGTGGGAAAGTCGATTGTCCTTAACGTGTTATATGCTTATTTTTGCGCTGCGAAATTTAGAGCTCTTTGTTTTGGATCGAAAGCTCAAACTACATACTCAGAGTGATGAGTATTGAATTGGAGAAACAAAACACCCCCACTCAAGAGATTTTCCCGCGCTGGAAAAAAAAAAAAATTAGATCTAGTTTATCCAGTGTTATCCAGAAGGACGGATAAATACTTGTAGCCCGGTTTCCAAGAATTATGACAATTTTTTTCTGGTCTCATTTTAAATATTTCTGAATGAAATATTTCTATCATTTGATATTATAGACATTAATTTTCAACTTTAGGAGACATGAAAATAGATTTTTTTTTTCTCCCAATTTATATAGTACATCTATAAAATTTTCCACACTGCTGGAAATAAGAGAGTAGCCAGAATCTGGAGGAGAGTAAAACTGAATATTCATTGGTTTAGTTTCAGAAGCACTATGCGACATGTTTTGTGGCAGGAGTGCATTTTTATATACAAATAAAAAAAAGTATTTACTCGTTTTGTAAATTTTTTTTATAGTGTTGTGCTTTGCATTAAAAATGTAACTTAATTTAAAATACTATTTCTTAGCAGCGCACTACCACATTTCTAATTGATGACCCGTAACTGTACAATCATTTTTTAGTACCTTCGAAGCGCCGGCTATATGAAAAAAAAAAAAAATAAATAAAATTTAAAACCGTTTTATACAACTGAGAAAGTAGTATTGAAGCAATAGGGTCGCGTAAATGTAACGCCAGAGAAATTTATCAGACAATTGTAGATATTACGGAAAATGATACCAAAGCTATCGTTTAGTAGTTTAGGTAAACTAATTTCAAAAATTTTGTTCATTTAAATTTGTTTCTCTATTAATGTTTGGTGCATTTTCAGTCTCGTAAATGCTGTAAGCAAAACGACACAGAATCCAACATTTAATAGTCAAACAACAATAGAAAAACTCGATTTCATTATAATGAATTTGGAGAACTGCAGGATTGATCAAAATTCCGAAAATATTGCTACTTTTACAAAGAATTTGTCGAGCAAACCCAATGTCGATCTTATTGTTCCAGAAATTCGAATGAGACTAAAAACGAGAACGTTTGGATACAAAGTATCAAATGAACCAATAAATTATTTTAAATAATATTTTAAAATTAAAAATTCTTTGCAATCTTACTTGTTAAACACCATAATACCATCTGTTATATACTTATTTGTTGCTGTTTTGTGCGAGACTATACATTATTTGGAATTGCACACAAAAAAATAACAACAAACAGTTATATAATTGTTGATGTTATGGTGTTTATGACCGCGAATATAAAATAATATAAATATATATAAATATTTGTTCATCGTTGTTATATTCCTCATTTCATTTAGTCATCATTTCATCATTTAACATCATTCAATAGTCATCATTTCGTTTGAAACAATTAAGACTTTAAACTTAGCCACGACATAAGCAAATTTAAAGAGTGGAGAGATAAAGTTTTTTTTTTTAAATACTGCAAAGATATACACAAAGAAATGAATGACAATAAAAAATTTGACGATCTGGATATTGAGGGTATGGTTTTAAGAAACTAAAATATTTTGCTATGTTTTTAAAAATGATACATAGATAGCTCGTTAAAACCGGTTGGTAAGAAAGTTAACAATGAACAAATATTCCTTTTTTTTTTTTATTAATTCATATTGGAGAACCACTGGCTAACTATAGAGGTGAAGGTCCTCAACTATATGGCTGGCCATGGTCTGACACCAAATGATGTCTTTAATCGTAATGAATGGAAACGCCGCTGTTATGTCGCTAACCCGAAATAGCGAGAAAGAAGCAGCAGTCATACGAAGATCGATATATTTCGTTTCTAATCGATCACCAATGCAAATTAAGTAATGATATTTATTTAATTACACTAAAATGCGCTTGTCTTAAGTCATAAAAGTGAAGCAAAACTTCCTAGAGTTTTTTTCATAGAAGTGAAAACGAATTGATTAATTTTATTGATTAGTTTGATTTAAATTTTAAGAGTATATATTTATAAATGCATTTTAAGCATTATGTAATCTTTGAGTTCAAATAAATATTACTTACTTGAAATATAAATAGTAACCGGGATGGCATTACGTCTTTTTCGTTCCAATAATGGCTAAATGTGACAAAAGAGGTGCGACTGTGATATCGCCGATTTTCTTGTGCAAACCATCCTACTCAACACCCCCAACGCCTCTGGAATCTCCAAAAGGCGGGCTTGGGGTTGCGACTATTTCATCACCTTGTTTTTGTTATCCCGCCCTATGTGCATCTGCCGGAGGCTGTGATTCCAAGAAGAGGCGTTTAGGAGAGAAAATTTATGT
This sequence comes from Dysdera silvatica, assembly GCA_006491805.2. Taxonomy (NCBI): domain Eukaryota; kingdom Metazoa; phylum Arthropoda; class Arachnida; order Araneae; family Dysderidae; genus Dysdera; species Dysdera silvatica. Next base: position 19,021,454 of record QLNU02015003.1, on the reverse strand, counting down.
GCAGCTGAAGTGCACAATCCAGCTGTTTCCAACTTGACACCTCGTTGACGCTTAGCTAGTCGAGGAACCTTAACACCAAGCAGTCAAGGGGTGGTGGGGAGGATCAAACCATAAAGTTAGTGTACAAAACTGAAGCGAGAACTCTCCTCCAGTCGTTCTCGTTGAAGATTGTTTTTTGTTTTCTGTTCTCGTCTGTAATTTCCCAGATACTCATCGGCGATACCAGGGCGAGCGGTAATCCATTTAGTTTTATTTATTTGTTGTTGAGTTTATCTCCATTGTCCTATAGTATTAACCACCTTAAAAATCTCTCGTGATGCCGCCCTAGGTGGCAGCCTAGTTCGCCTAATGGTTGCGCCGGCCCTATGTAACACGTTACATTACACGCAACGCGTCTGAATAATTTGAATAACAGCGCTTATACACGCAATATCAGTGGCGTACACTGTGATTTTATAAGGTGCGGATGTTATAGAGCTGTATTGAGGGAGGGAGATGGCGGGGTTGTAACTAGATATATATATATATATATATATAATTATATCACAATGGGAGGGAGTTATCAAGCATCTTACGTACGCTTATGCACAGTGGACCCGATTAATAGTTCCCAGCGGAACAGGACCCCATGTCGAATGAGCGAATGATCGGTTAATGCGAAAATAACATGTAAAATATGTAATGTACAAAAAAAAATATAAACGTTTATTGAATGCTCATTCATTCACACGTGGAACATTGGTAATCTCAATTTTTTTTACTGAATTTAATTTTTAAGCAAAAATATGCTATTTTTCGTAAGAATTACTTTAATAATAGATTATCTTGCTTCATTGACCTCTTCGACCCAATCGGATTCTTAGAAAAATCATGACGGAAATTGCTTGTGTATTATAACTAGTGATGTGGGCTTTGTGGAAAATTGTGCAGCACTTCAATTACTAAATATCTAGTGTAAGTGTTGTATAAAACCTCCGGCAAACGATGCAATCAAACCCAGTTTATTCGTATGGTTGCTAAATGCGTTACCACTGTATTGCGACGGAAAGGTGGTCGGATAAGAGGAAGTCTGCCCTATGCCCTGAAAACTTCCTCCCACTACGCCTCCTCCACGCTCTGAGTAAATATTACATGATGCCGGAAAGTGTTTCATGTGCAAATTTCGGAAGACCGGAATGTAGGCTGAGATTGGCATTCTGCCAGCAGACTTAAATTTCCGGCGTTTATAAAAAGTTTCTCTTTAGTCATTTGGTTTGAAATTTGTTATTTTTACGTTCACTCTCCTTGTATGTATTGGTTTCCAAACACTGGCGGCGTCTTAACTGGTGGATAAGCGGGTCCCTGGGCTAAACAGGAGCTCCCAAATGGGCAAAATTTGTTTATCGTATTTTTTTTTTATTGTAGAAATTCTTGGCAGGTTTCAATAGATATTGAACCCGCTTTTGTTTTTTTCTGTCTACAATAAGAAGGGTAAGGTAAAGGTCTTCTGTAAATGCAATAATGATAGCTATTGTTAATGTTGAAAACCTACCGAGTTACTTGAGAATTAGAGAGTGATGGTCTCCGAATGCATTTAGATGGCTTTGTTTCACCTGTTGGGTTCGATTTAGGGTCAATCCATAGGCGTATGCAGAAAGATCATAATGGGGGGGGGGTTACAGAGCTACAACTCACATATTCCTATGTTAAATATACAAAATTTCATTGCAATGGGGGGTTACAATCCCCATCAACATACTCCCCGCATACGCCAATGGGTCTATCTGAAGCAGAGATATGTTTGGGCTTATTTTTCAAGGCCCGAGCTCGAAACTTCAGTGATATACGATTTAAATTTAAAAAAATTTGCTGAACTACACCTTTTAATTTCCCTCGAATTTTTATATACACATATTTCTGCACTTCTCGAAAACGAATCGCATAGCTGTATTCCTGGGAGAATTTCGATATTGAAAAGCCTGTTTTCGGCTTGTTGTGCCCATCTGATGAGCCCGAGTCCGAAAACAATATGAAATATAGAACATCGTCGCATAATATCCCGTGTTACGCGATTATGTTACGGGGCGAGCATCACCGCACATAATCAGTGCGTAACGTAACTGCGTCTCATCGGTTCACTACGATATCCAGTCTACGCCGACAAACCTCTGTTGTCAGCAAAGCAGTCCAAATACACGAACATGGGGTGCAACGTGGCCCCGTGACATTCTTTTGAAGCGACGGGGAACTGACAACTGGCGGGACGCGGAAATGTTACGGTGTTCTGTTAGGGAGTGCGGTCCAGACTTGGTGCGCGACGGTGTTACGATACAATGTTCTGTTGCATGTGTGGACGCGGCCTTAGAGCTAACCAACTGTAAAAAATACTCAGAAACAATAGGAAGGTTACCACCCACCTTTCTAATTTTATTTATTGTTTATTTTTATGTTTATATCCAAACAGTGATAACTGCTAGCCCTCTAGATTCGAGGATGTGAAGGAGGACTAATTTTTGTATAAGTCGCAGTAGCCGTAGTGTGAACAACGTAAAAGTAAAGTCATCATGAAGTAGAGAAGGTGATGACTTCACAAAAATTGAAATTCTAAGATCCACAATATTCTCTCAAACAATCTTATTTGTGTGCCACGAAAAGAAGTCCGATTGAACAGTTAGAAATAACGGGAGGTGACGTCACAAACCGACCAACCACTTGCAACGATGTATTCACAAACGAAATATGTACCAATTGTCGGCACCGTTAAACGTTTGCGAAAAACAAGTTCTGAAACTGCTCCTACTCTTCTGTAAGCGGCTAGCTCGTTTGTGGCGTCACCTCCCGTTATTTCTTCCGGTTTCCACCGTACTTCTTTTCGTGAACGGACAATACGTATACACCAGTGACCGGCAATTTAAGCATGTAAAGGAGTTACTGAACATGCACTTATTGACAGAAAGAAAGAAAACCCTTACCCAGATAGAAATATAAAGAAAAACACCAAATAGGGAAAACCCGGATTGCTGCAAAACTTGGCATGCATCTCTTTTTCAGAATAAAGATGGCAGATACGTAAATAGAATTGTATGATTGGACACTTGGCTTTGCCATCAGATGTCGTAACAATGTTACCTCCATTCCATTAAAGAAAAGGTTTTCAGGGGCTGGGTTTATGTAGTGTACTTTTTTCGATTATTGATTGAGGGTTCGTTGACTACTAGACATTCCCTAGACGACTACTAGTAGATGAACTACTAGTGAACTACTAGATGAAGTAGTAGGTTTTGACCAGTTAACAGACTTTGACACGGGACTCATCATTGGACTGAGAGAGCGGGATGGATGTTGCGAAGAACTTGCTAACGTAAGCCATTCTGATTTAACTATTAGGAGGTGTTGCGAGCAGACTTGGGAACTATTACAATCGGTTTATTTGATTACGATTACCTAGGTATCAATATTTTGATTACGATTACAGTTAATTTGTATTTTTCTATTACGATTAGGAATATGCATAAAAAACAAACATGATTACGAATACACATAAAAAACATGATTACTTGGCGTACTGGAAGCGGCATGGGCTGGTCACCCTATTCGCCAGATTTGATCCCTTGTAACTTCTTTCTGCGGGGACACCGGAAAGATCAGGTGTAATGCCACAATCCACAAACGACTACGGAACTGACAGTACATCTCTGCTGGATGTGAGGCTATTCCGGCTGAGACGTTTGCACGAGATTCTGCGAATTTTGTTCTCGGTATACGCCATATTGTTGCTGCAAATAGTGGATATTTTGAAACTATCGTGCTTTAGGTTTTCCAGACTTCGGCGCCACTTGGTGTCGAACTTTGTAACTAATGTCGAAAGTTTGATTGAAAATTTACCGCTTTCCCAAGCAGAGTGCAGCAAACGGTGCATCTTTATCGCTTCTCTCTCTCTTTAAAATTAATTTTTCAAATAGGCCAGTCATTTTAGGACACCCTGTATGTATATATATAAGGAAAAGTAATTACTGGTAAAGACATTCAATCGAAAATAATTCATCCAGTTCCATTTATTTCTTGACAAGTTTATCCTAGTCATTCTATAGTAGCCTATTAAGTATTTTTAAAAAATTCTGCCTTTGTGCCGTCTAGTTCACCTATATATATGGTTATGCCGGACCTGCGCTTGGTGAGGAAAGGGTTCCGTGCAGTAATGGGTTTGAGGATCATTGTTGTAGTTTAAAGTCCAAAGTAGTAATTTGTGCACGTCATGCACAAATTACTGCTTTGAACTTTACTACATTATAAAGGTTAGAAACCAGTGGCGTAGGGAAGAGAGGGGCTTAAGCCCCCCATTTAATGAAGAAGTACATTGTTTTTCTTAACGCTGAATCACTCTTTTTTGAAGTTATTTGAGCAGGCCCCATAATTTTTGAATTGCTACACCCTTGTCAGCAACATAAAGTTTTCAAAATTATTGGCGACGGGGTAAGTACGTATTATATACATTTATACACCGCAGTATATGTGAAATTGCAATTTATTTTAAATTACTGGGAGTGGGGGGGTTGGGCCCCACGGGCCCATATAATTCTACTACGTCTATGTTAAAGGTAGTATGTGTGGATGTGGCAGCATTTGTTTATATGGGTGGGAACGAATTCACAAAAGAGATGGGGTTGGTCTTTGTAGTCCTGGTTTTTTGGCTCCCCATTTTCGTGGGGGAAAGGTACGGGGGGGGGGGATAATTATGACCGGACTCTCATGACCCTTTGTATAGTGGTGTTGTGCTGAAGGTCAGGGTCCGAAAAATGCCGGAGAAGAAACGAACGGGTTTGCTGTTCTTCAACCTGTTTACAAATGGGCGAAATCATTCACTGATCCGGCCAGTGGTACTTGAACGGCTATTTCCTTAACGAATCCTCTTCGGTCACCACCTTTCCCAAGACTTTTCCATTAAAGAGTTAATAAATATATAACGTGCAAAATTTTGTATAATATTGTAATTTATTATAAAAGATATGGCAACAAGCAAATATATTTTATCATGGATTTTAGTAGGAGCATAATATGTGCAATAGTAAATAAAATGTGTATTAAATGAAGATATGTGCAATTAAGTGAAAAAAAAAAAGTTGCAATTGAAATATGCAAACAATAATACTTGTGATTCTTTTATTCTTGGTTGTACATTATTTTTAAAGTTGCAGAACGTTGAAATTCATGGTATCAGAAGACATTTTGTTTCGTTTAAAGGTCATGTATCCTCCCTTGAGGCGTTTAATTTCCACATATTAATCACTAGCGAAATATTTAACGTAAATATTTTGCAACCTTGCTTATGTATTTCCTGTGATTCCGAAAGTTTTAAAATGTTCTTGTTGAATGCTCCATCCTTACACGCCTCTTCTTTCAGCTTTTTGAGAAGTGGCAATGCTATTACGTTTCGGCAAGGTTTCCATGCACTTGGAGGACTTGGAATTGCCAGGGAATTTGAAAGAGACCCTGAAAGTTAGGGAGATGTCAGGGAAAAACGAGATTTTCTGGCTAAGGCTAGAAAAATCAGGGAAAGCTTCCCCCAAGTTCTGTATCAAATCACTCAATCTTTCACGAATTTGAAGCCTTCGTCCCCACAACCGAAATTCCGCTGTATTCAAAGACAGAGAAGCCAAAGGAATTGGGGAATTTTGCTAGGAAAGTCGGGAAAAGTCTTTTGTCAATGTAATTGGGAGACCTGCTTCAAACTTCCGTGAATCTATATATCCCTTAAATTTGTAGAAAAAATGTGGGAGGAACTGTAATTAAAATTGAGGTCGCATTCTTCTCTTTCTCTCGCTGTTTTTTTAATATAGGTCTCTATGTGGGAATCGAGGTCGTTCAGAGAAAGGTCTCCTAGGTATCGCGTTGTTTTACAGTATCCCACTCAGTAGTTAGTAGGAAGTGCAGAGAGAGTGAATGAGTTTGGGCAAGACGGAATTGAAATACACAGAGAGAATGTCTTTTCGTTTTTGGGCAGTGACAAATCGTAATTGACGAGTGTGGGGCTTGGTTAATTACAGTTTCGAAGCCAAGGACACCCATCTCTGTTCCAAATATGAGATAATTCTTTTCTTAATGATTTTACTCACATTTGATAAACGGAGGTCTAGGAAAAATCGAATTTAACAAAGATTTATTGTGGCGGATCAGTGGTTTCAGTTCAAATAAAACCTTTTGCTTTGTGACTCATCAGAGTTAGGAAAAGGGAGTAATTTCGGAATGAAATTGAACGAGAAACAGACAGATATGGTCATGGTCCTGATACTATGATCACAATCATGCGTTTTATCCATTTCGCGTGGGTGCGATTCGCTGGAGTTGTGGAGTGGTTGGATTAGTAGGATTGCATTAGGCATATCTATGGTTTCAGTTCAAACTAGAATGTTCCTTTCTTCATTGGCCCTGTAGTGGTGGTAGGGTGTTTGGCTGGCTTGAGAATCACCCGGGTTCGACTCCCATCTGTCTCCAAACAGAATGTTCAGCACAGGGTTCGTACGGGTATTGGAAAACCTGGAAAGTCCTTGAAATTCATTTTTTGGTATTTCAGACATGGAAAAGTCCTGGAATATACGCTGCTGTAGATTTCCCTTCTTTCTTTTTACGTTTTCCCCAATGCTTTGTTGTGTTGTTTAGGGAACTTTTGGCTGGTCAGATGTCAACATCTCCAGCCCCTAAAAATTGGCAGATTGCCAGTAAAACTCATTGTCTGCAATCTAGTGGGCTCTGGTCAAATATAATATCTCGCTTCCCACCCCTAGCGTTCCACTAGCGTCTCAACGTAGCCCTTTCTACATGTAAAGAAGTTTGTTAAAGTTTTACGTTTAGCGATATTCTTTGGCCTCACGTTCATTTTCGATTTTTATGTTTTCTATCAATTTTCGATCATGAAGGCTACGCAAAACAAAATCGTTAGTAAAGTTTCTAGAACTCTCTTGATTTTTCCTCACCTCGAAAGTGTATCTCCCGTTTATGTCTCAACTTGAAATTCTGGAAAATTTCGAAAAAAGCCAACCCACAAAATAAAATTAATAAAAATTGGGAATAAAAATTTCGTTGTCAAATAAAACAAATTAATTTGCAAAAACACCTCTTTATTTTATCTTATCGTAATGTATATAACGTAATCATAATACCCCTCCCTCCCTCTACGGTTGTCCGTGATTTTCTGTCGCATTTGAGGAGCTGGATCGACGAAATTGCATTTGTTCGTTTTAGCGTAAAATTGCTCGTAAGTGCCCCCTACGTTTTCTGCGAAATTTAATTAACATTTTGGGAGGTTTTTTCGACGCTTCTGAATACGGTCCTGCTGCTCAGGGGCGGAATATGAAATACCGTTAGCTTCATTAAAAGGCGCCTTTATGAAAACATTCAATTAGAGTTCATCTCGACAGATTTATTTTTTCTTTTAATTGCACCCAAGTAAAACGTTTTGGTAATCGAAGAAAAACTGTTAGGTGCCATTGATGTCCAACGTTGGGCTCCTAATTTTTGACTCTGGGCATAGTGTGGCTTCAAAAATGGGCCATCTCCAATTTTTCACCATGCCCCTTCAAATAAAAATTATATTTCTTATGTATACTTGTATATATCTCTATCATCTTCATCATTTTGTAATTTAAGCAAAGTACTGCATTTGATAATGATTCTTCCCTTGAGTACAGCTAAATGCGAAACAGATTTTGGTTATTTTAATTTAATTAAAAGACAAGATTGTCTATTACTTCCTGCTGTCGATTACTTGTTTATTCAGCTGTATAGACCAAGAATGGCTGAATGAGATCCACTGCCTGTAGTTAAGTTTTGGTGGAGAGATGTAGCATATGAATGTATAAGGCAACTAGAATTAATTTTTTTTTTTTTAAATGTTTCTTTATAATTTGTAAAATGCCTGTTTTGTTTATCATCGTCATTGTAAGTAATTGTGCTATATGTATGAACACACAGCGTAATACTACAGGAACAAAATAAATGATCTTGAAATTGCACTTAAGAAAATCATTTTGGCAACTAAGGAAAACATGTTAGGTGCCGTTTACGCGTAACTTTCCATTCTTAATTTCTACGCCTGCTTCTAACTATGCAATCTCCTCTTACTATACATGCAGACGTATATTGTTTTTTGTTGAATTACAATGAAATTATAATCGTTAAAACAAGACCCTATTTCCATAAATATTCATTGAACTTTATTATTCACAGAATATATATTTCCATACTTATATTTTTACCGAACATTTTGGTATTATAATTTAACCCCCCCCCTAAGATTTTTTTTGGAAAATCGCATATACCTATGTACAATTATGGGGAAAATCGGCTGAACCCCCCCTCATATATATATATAGCCAAAGAATTCTAGTTTTTTTTTCTGGCTGCGTCACTGTTTATGCCGATGCTGAACCATAATATAATTCTGGATTGAAGGCGAAATGCGATGAAAAAAAAACTACCTAGAAATTTTAATGAAATCCTTGAAAAGTCCTGGAATTTTTTTTTTTTACATAATGTGTATAAACCCTCTTAGCAGCAAACTACTCAGTATACTCCAAAGGTTGGTTCTCTACATTGGAGTACGCAGAAAGTTCGTAAGGTAGGGGGTAGGTTTACAATGAGGATATGGATATGAAGACTTATTTACCTACTCACGATTTACCTTTTCTTTTTAAAGGTAAGGGGAAAAAAAATCTATTCACCTCGCAATTGTTCTTCAGCGAAGCTGTTCGTTTCAGTTTTTTCTGCTTTGGGTACGGGCGTCGTCGCCTTTTTTTTCTGTTGGGGTGTTGACGTATTTAGACGTGAAGGACGGATGAGGGACAGTACGAACAGCGACGTTGAAGTTGGATTTTTGTGGGTTTTGTGACTCGGTTTTTGGACATGAGAAAAGGGAGTTGACAACCGAGGACGACGACCCTACCTTGCAGGACTGATTACGAGGTAGTGGAACCAGGAGGTGAAAGCATTCCATCCAAGGCACTTGGGGCTCGTTTTTGTTCCATTAACACTTCCTTTCTTTTCATGAGTCAAGAGTTCTTAATCTGCTATTTTATCACCTTTCAAAGTGCTTCTAATAACGGACACCCACGCGGGCATGACATGCAAAAGGTTGCGAATAAGTGATTTGGCGTATCGTTTCCATTCCTCGAGATAGGGGTGTAATAACTAAAAAATTAGAGCTGGGAGGGCCTCAAGTAGCTTTAAAGAAGAGTCAGTAGAACCTGCTTAAAGTAACTACCTTTGGGACTAGACTGAAATGGTCAACATAGACAGGTGGTCACAATACCCGACAGATTTTGATATAGGGAAGACTAAGTCCCTACCAGTTCTCTCTTATAAAAGGTGGACACTTTATGCAGGTGGACACTTTGTAGGCTCCCACAATAGAAACAATATGTTTACTTCCCAGGCTTTCTTAACTGTTGCCACTTAGAAACGCAAGGGAAGCAAAATTAATGATTTCAATTTCTAAAATTGGCAAAATGCCAAATTGTTCCTTTTATTACATGTTTTCCAAATGTAAATAATTTCGACTTCCGTATCTGGCAACATATATTGTATAACTGTAAGTTTACTTCTTATATTTGGCAACAGTGTGGTGATTATTTTCCGAATTCTAAAATCAAATCAGTCTTCAATTTGCCATCGACGTGTGCATACGAATCACGAAGGCTCCACGAATAAAGGCTTGCTAAATTTCTTTAACTATGTATTCGAATTAATTTATACATTTATATTGGCGTGTATTATTGGATGAACCTAAATATTTAAAGTATTAATAAATATGATTTTCAACTGGATGAATTTCTTCAATTATTTATATCTGCAACTTTTCCGATGTATATGTGAGAGCTCTGTTTCATATCGTTCAATTACGGAATCACTCACTTCGCGGGTCTACCCGTTTAGGGTAAAGGTCAAAATGGCACATTTGTATATATGTGATTGGGCGTTAAAAGAAGAATGTGGTTTGGAATTCAACAGGTCCTGTCTGGGATTACAGCGCCGCCTCCGGCGGCCACCCTTCCCAATGAAACCCTTGCATAATATCTACATACCTGGAATTCAACAGGAGGGAGGGGCCCAAGCCCTACCTCGTTTCCTTCGCTATTGTCGCGTGATATCGTAGGTGTGAAGTGTAATTCGTACATGAACATATGTGCATATCGTAGGTGTGAAATGCAAGAATTTATGCGATAGAAAGATTTCTTGTCTGTTTCCAGTAATAAGTGGGATGCTTTTCAAAGATTTGGTGCAATTATTTTGTTTGCAACCGTGCGTTGTGTACAAAAGCAAACAGGATTGGTATGCTTGATTTCCTCTTAACTACCCACACCCCTCAATTAAATTTGACTTTTCCTCCTTTGATAATAATAAGCTTATTTATTTTCTACACATATTAAACAATAAAGGTTCAGTTATATCCTGGAGAAGGTCCCGGGCAAATACCACAGTATAACATGCCCAGGACCTGAAAAATTACTGCCAATGTGTTATGTATTATCTTTACTCTCCAATATTATCAATGATATAAATTGAACTCAAACAACAAAACCATATAATTTAGTGTGACGTCATCAAAATATAAACTGTCATATCATTATATGTCATATATATCACAACATATCAGTTAATTGCTCCCTATCTTTTTATATCAAGTATTATGACAGACACAAAATATTTATATTTCACAAATTTATCAATTCATATTAATATTCGTTAATTTTTTCTTCAATTTTTTATTTGAATAACTCCATATTATTTATATTTTTTAATTCTGTTGGCAATTCATTCCATAATTTTGGACCTCTGTAATTAATACCATCTCGGCCAATATTTGTTCTTATTTTAGGTAGTATTAATTCATTAAAAAATCCTAGTCCATTTCTGTCCCCGTCGTTTTTCTGTATTTTAGTAATTTCCTTACGTTTTCTCTCTTTTATTCGTTTGAACTAGAATGCAGTATTTATGTATTTCACAAATTGGCATTAATTTATATTTGTTAGTATCTGGTTTCAAATCAATTTGTTATTATTAATTAACATCATGATTTTTTTGTGTATATTTTTTAAATAAATCCGTTTTTGTTCTGTCACATTCACCCCAAATGCAGTTATAATAGACAATATGACTAAAGGAATAGCACAATTGCATCTTAATTTTACTAGGAATATTATTTAAAAATCTCAATAATCAAATTGTCTTAATAAATTTTTTTGATAATTTTCATTATCTGTAGGTTCCAGTTATGTTTATTAGTTAATGTGAAACCCCAAAAGTCTATTTTTGCTACAATTTCTATTGGATTTTTCTCTATTTTTATTTGCAAAGTTTGAGAAATTGCCTTTTTGTTTATTTTTTATTTGTAAATATTACTATTTTAGTTTTCTCTATATCTATTCTTAATTGATTCATCTCGAACCACCTATTATATTTCTCATTTTGAATAATACTCTTTTCCAGTGCTAATTCTAAATTTTTGTCACTAATCAATACACTTGCGTCATCCGCAAACGAAGTTAAGTGACCAGTGTTCGAAACGTTAAATATGTCATTAACATACAATGTGTACAGGAGAGGTCCAATATTACTACCTTGAGGAACACCATATTTGTTAATAACTGCCCTTGATCCAAACCCATTAATACAGTAAAACCTCCGAATAACGGTCACCCGCGGGACTCTGCAAAGGTGACTGTACTTCGGAGGTGGCTGTTATTTAGAGGTTCAGTATAAAAAAATCAAAATAAATAAAATTAATAATAAAAAAATAGTCATTTCATTTACGTTAATCCCCATCCTTTTTAATTTGCATTAAAAAAAATTAGTGATTCGTATTTGTTTTGCTTTCTTATGGCAAATATTTTTTTCAAAGGAAATAATAATATTTGTATTCCTTTTGTAGGACTCGTCATAATTTTTGTTCAAAGCAAGGTTTTGGATCTCTCGAAAATTAGCCCAAATATGTTTTGATGTTAAAATTTTGTGGCTGTTCCACACTCTCTCCCGCTTTCATTTCCTTATCATCCTTTTTTCCCCTTCCACCAACTTTTCTAACAATTCCTGAATGGGATTAAACAGAGCAAAAACTTGTAAATCTATATCCGCGCAAAACGAACTCCCTGGCTTCACATTTGTCTTTCCTGCTACTCTGAGAATATAATCTAATCCTTCCCCCTATCATCATGTCTGTTTATATTTTCGGGTTCATCAGGTGAGGAAAAATTCTTCAATTAAGAAATATTTTAATTGCAGGATTTTTGATTGAAAGTTTTTTGATCAACATTTGGTAAGCCACTCACTCTAACAGCACTTCGTTAATTTCATTTCCTGTCGTCCAGTACTTCATTTTGTTTACCGGCACCGTAAAGCGTTGTTAATTTTCGTGCACTTACACCTTTTTTACTATCCTGAATAACTTTGATTTTCTCGTTTAGACGTAAAGAATTTTCGTGAAGAACTCATCGTGATTATTACGAACTGGCGTTAAAATGCCTGAGGAATCTTACTAATAATTCGACAATACCTTAGGTCACTTTAAGGTACTGCAGATAACGAATTTATATGCATAAATTACTGCATATCCGAAATAAATTACTGCATATACGAATTTATAGCACTAAATATTTATAGAAACAAGTCTAGTCGCTTGGCGGGTGTCCGTTTTAGTCAAAATTCAACAAATACTTAATATCGTAATATATATACATGTATAGCAAGTCATATTGAAGTTTGACTGATTAAATCAAGCTAAAAAAGAGGTAAAATGTTTTCATTTATGTCATGCAATCTTCGAACAATTAATTTATATTACTGCTGTGAATATCGCCATAAATTAATTTAGAAGGAGGGGGCTTCACAGGGGAAATCGAATGTTGGGCGCAAATGTCACCTTTTCTCCCCTTACCGATTTGGGACCACATTGACATGTACGCAAATGCCACTGTACGCATGGTACCAAAGCAAATTCTGAAAGTAATATCTGAAATTTGTAGAAAAGAAAATACACCCTGAAGTATCGAAATGGCTCCCCAAATTTTTAAAATATTAGGCGTCTGCCTCATATCGCTAGGCCCTGATCCGACATGCCCAGTGAGCCAGCAAAATTTCACAAGTTATTGTTTATTTTTCAAATTTAATAATTGTCCAAAAATTTTATGGTCCAGAGAGCTGTAAAGCGTCTGTTTTTATCCTAAACGAAAAGCTAGAGCTTATTTAAACGTGGGTGTCGAAAATTATGGTATAAGAATTTACTTGTGGCCTTGTTTTTACAGTGGGTAGTGACGTTGAAGTTTTTTGTGTAAGACGTGTAATAATCTGCAAATCCATCTGTCAGACGGCGACAGAATAGTCATAAGTTGTACTGAATTGCTCGATGAACTTTTCGCTTTTAAAGATTTATTTGCATCTGATCTTTGTCAATTTCGCAATCCTCACGAAACCTTGTACTTCATTCACACAAATTGCCTATCATTCCTAAACCTTCGCATTGCATTTAGAATTCTATTAACCCTCTCAGTGAGCGTGGCTAGTAGCGTAAGAACTTTTTAAAGATTAAAAATAATTAACCATTATTTACGATCAACTATATTTGCAAGATAGGCTTGTAAACTTAGCAATAATTTCAATCAAAAATTATGTATTTTCAAAATTAAATATCAGTGAGCTAATCCATAGATTCGCAAATGTGAAAGCGCACAAGAGAAAGTTTGTGTAATCAATTATGTATTATTATAATTTGTAATTAATTTTTTTTTATTTCATTCACTTTTTTTTTTGCTAAATAAAAGCAATATATATTTTTTTAATTTTATTATTTGCACTAAAGATTTCCTTACTTCACAATGTATTTTTCACTTACTCTTATATTTTTAATAATAGTTGAATTGAAAGATGAATAAAACTTAAATGGCAGGGGTAAGAAGCAATTCTAGACCGGGTTCAGGGAGTCTCTTCTCATTTTCTCCAATATAACAGATTTTTTTAAAAATTACAATGGATGTATTACTATTTAAGAACAAACTCATATGCGCATTTTTGCCTCAATTTTTTTTAGAACCGCCATTGGGATGGGGGCACCAAACATACCAGCGCCGGCCCTGTATAGCCCGGTAGTAAAAGTGCAATAATCGATCACAATCTTGGTTCTAAGAGCAAATAACGTGGAAGCGGAACATTAATAAAGCTCGGCCCACTGTTGTTGTCATCAAAAAACTAAATACGAGGAAAGGAAAATCTGATTTCGTTCCAAATAGGTTCTCCGAAATTGACCTTGGTCGTAGCCAACTGGCGCGCCAGCCGGAAACGTTATGCAAAAAGCGATCAGGAGACAGACAGGAAGACAAGAGAGTTGTCAAAATGGGTTTGTTTGTTTGTTTTTTGGTTTTACGGCTCAAAGACTACAGTGGTCATGCTGCGCCGGGACCTACTGTTTTCCGAGGAATCCGAACCTCTTAAGGCCTAGGGAACCAAACCCCGGACTACAGTGAGCAGTGCGATCTTTATGAGATCTCTGAGTAAGCGTTCTTTTTGCACTGCTGGGAGTCGAACCCGGATTAGCCGCGCAATAGGAGAACGCGTTACCACACTGCGCCACCGCAGGGCCTGTCAAAATGGGGGAGGAAAATCTAATATATTGCTGCTATTTAAAAAATGCAGAATAATATATAGACATTTTTACGTAGTTTCTTTGGCTTGGGATTAAGGATTTCTATTATCATCATTGTAAAATAATTTCATTTTCAAGAAAGGGGAAAAGGAGAAAGTGGAAAATCATAGGCCTATTGTTCAGGAACGGATTTAGAGGCCATTCAAGGTGGGGAGGGGGAGAGGGACGATTAATGACTTGATTTTTGAAAATGATACCTCATTGGACCTTTACCTTGTATCTTTTCAATGTTACATTTTCATTCGTGGGATCGCCCTTACACCAAAGTCGCCCTGTTATTGATATAACATCTGCTTTGCAAAAATATTTAAAAAATTACAAAAATTATAGACAAATATCATATATTTATACAAGTCGAACACTACGCAGATTAAATTAAGCAACAATTTTTATCAACGTCTTTTAGGCTTAGTAATATTAACACCGATGTCATGGCGTGGTTAGATAGTGGCTCAGTGGGTAGACCCTCTGCCCGGCAAGTGGGAGGTCGTGGGATCGTGCCCCACCGAACACAAAAAACATTCCTTTTCTTTGCGAACGTTTCACCATCTAACCACGCCATAACATCGGCGTTAATATTATTACGCCAATAAACGTTGATAAATATTGTTGCTTAAATATCATGTAATTAGTGATTGTCGATATGGTTTTAGGGAAGGCAGATTTACCTAGGGAGCTCCATTGAGAACAGTGGTAAATTGAGAGAGATAATCGAGAATGGGGAATCTACAGTTGGCATATTCTACGATTTAAGCAAAGCTTTCGACGTGATTAATAGAAACATATTATTAGAAAAGTCGATTAATTATGGTTTACGGGGAAAAATAAATAACATATTAAAAACTTAACGGAAAGAAAACAAATTGTATACGCAATAAAACCTCCTTTAACTGTAACCTCCGAAGATCGGCCGCATATCAATGGAGCCGAACACGTTTCATAGGAGTAACATTAGTGTTAATCTCCAAACAAAGAATTCCGAACAACGGCCACCAGATAGGCATCACGAAAAAAAAAAATGTTCAATTTTTCAAATATGTCTTCAACCTAAATTGTAAACCATGTAAAGTAAAATTTACTTGACGGTGCTTTCTTTCTAGGTACTTCATTAAAACATACTTCATTTTAGCTTTATGTAAGATATTATTACCCTTCACAGGGATAACACAATTGCCAAATATGGTCAACACAAGAAAGCCTCCGGGGCGAGATTTTTGTGAGTTTTCGTGGGGGAATTTATTATACAATAATTTTTGCCACCCACGTATTAATTACAGCTCAAACTAGAGCTTTATGTGTAATTTTGGAGAAAAAGAGACGCTTTTCCCTTTTCTCCAAAAACTCTTTTTCTCCTCTTTTCATCTCTTTTTCTCCAAAACGAATAAAGCTCTAGTTTGAGCTATAATCTATACGTGGGTGGCAGAAATTATTGTATAATAAATTCTCCACGAAAAACTCACAAAAATCTCGCCCCGGAGGCTTTTCTGTGTTGACCATATTTGGCAATTGTGTTATCCCTGTGAAGGGTAATAATATCATACATCTTTACATACGGAGAAAGAGAGCGTTGTTTCCTGTCCTCATTCGTCTAGCGGTCCAAGACACTCCGGGCTAAACGGAGGGACCCTGGTTCGAATCCAGGATGGGGAAAGCGTCTCTTTTTCTCCAAAACGAATAAAGCTCTAGTTTGAGCTATAATCTATACGTGGGTGGCAGAAATTATTGTATAATTCTAGCTTTATATACGTACACCCCCTTCTCTGAATACGATGTCGCTATTTATGACCGACAATCCCAATATTTCGTCTGCTCAAACAACCGCTTTCCACTAGAAATTGGTTTTTGATAGTTCGGATTCTTTATGCGTTGTTACCATTGAGTAATGTCGTATCAACCTAACTTCGTCATTGGAACACCAGTTTATATTCACGGTGAGTTCTAAACAAAAATTCTTATCTAAAGGAGAAAATCAGTCATCCAAGGCATTGAAAAAAGTGCACGAAAATTAGCAGCGTTTTACGGTTGTGGGAAGTGGGGGGTGTTATAGATAAATGAGGTTTGAAAAAACACAGTAAAGATTTCTGCAACAGTCCTTTCAAGGCGTAAACTTAGGAAAACGAAGCGTTGGAAGTTCATGAATGAAGAACTTGACAAAGTGCCATTAGAGTAGTTTTCCAACTGACGATCAAAACATTGTCAATTAAAATACTTTCTAATCGCAGAATTTTTTCTTCACCTGATGAATCTCAAAATATAGAGAGAGATGATGATGGGGAAGGATTGGATGACATTCTCTCATATTAACAGGAATGACAAATATGAAAGCCAGTGAGTTTGTTTGGACGAAGATTTGGAAGTTTCTATTACGTTTAATACCATTGACGAATTATCAGAAAATATGATGGAAGGAATCATATTCTGATGTTTCGGCAAACTTTCGGGAGATCCAAAACTTTTCTCTGAACAAAAATGATGATGATGTTGATCCAAAAGGACTACAGACCAGGAGCGGATACAGACTTTCATTTGGGGGGTTAAGGACAGAATTTGCCATGGTCTTGGAATAACACCCTTCATTTATCATGAAAGTTGGAATTTTTTACAGTGAAAAAATATTTTTGGGGGTCATGACCCCTGTGACTGCCGCCCTTTATTCTGCTGATACTTTTCGACAGTTCGGAATACTAACGATCGATAAACTTCTAGATTTTAAAATTGCTTTATTTATGAATATCTTTGTTAGCGATAATACTAATACAGACACTACGCTGCCGCACTGGCCGGACACTATGAATCTCGCAGTGAATTTTATTGTCGACCCATTTAGGCAAGAACAAATATCGGTTTAGTTCGCTTGGGCTCACAGGGTCCTCTTGTGTGGAATTCCCTTCCTAATTACTTAAAACATATACACTCATTTTCTGTATTTAAAAGGCTTTTATATTTATAATTGATTAATCTATAATTATTATTATATTATTAATTTTAGCGAAGATAATAGAAATTTATTTTGGAAGTCAATCATTGTTACGTTAATACCATGGATGGCTGGGCATATATTTATTTTTTGTTTATTTGTATGTATTTTTTCTATTGTGTTTTTTGTTTATTTGTATGTATTTTTTCTATTGTATTTTTTGTTTATTTGTAACTTGCGGGATGCTATGTGATGAAGGAGTGGGGGATGATGCAGATAAAGAACGTTTAATATTCGATTTTGGGAAAACCTGGGCAGCTTGGGCTTCGTCAGATGTAAAAGTCTTTTCCCAATGCTGCCCGGGCAGAATGTACATAATATGTATATGTGTGATTTTTTTTCCTTGCATTTTCTTTTCATTGTGTATATCTCATTTTACGTAATTTCATTTTATATATTTTCTTTGTATTTTTCATTTTATATATTTTTCTTTGTATTTTTCATTTATATATTTTCTTTGTATTTTTCATTTTATATAGTTTCTTTGTATTTTTATTTTGTATATTTTCTTTGTATTTTTCATTTTATATATTTTCTTTGTATTTTTTTTATTTTATATTTTCTTTGTATTTTCATTTTACATATTTTCTTTGTGTTTTTTTTTTATATAGTTTCTTTGTATTTTTTCATTTTATATATTTTCATTTGTATATTTTACTTTGTATGCATTCCGCCTAAAATAAAGTTTACCTTGCCCCGTGTCTGCGCTTACTACGAACATTATTATTTCCGTAGAAAGAATAATTTGCTATAAAAGCAAGAATAATTACGAATCATTGTCTTTTTTTTTTACTGTAGAATTAAAATAGATGACCATTAATGCATTTGGAAATGACTAATTTTTTTATTGTTAATTTTATTTATTTATTTATTTTTTTATATATATTGAACATTTAAATAATAGCCACCACCGAAGGACGATCCCTATTGCAGAGTTTTGCGGGTGACCGTTATTCGGAGATTTTACTATTTGTCATTTACAATGGAAATATTCTGTAGCACTTTTTTTAATTTTTTAAATTTATAATATTTTTTAATTTAATTAAAACATCTTTTCTAATTTAATTATAATATTTTTAAATAAAATATTTTAATTTAATTATAATATTTTTAAATTTAAAATATTTTTAATTAATTATAATATTTTTAAATTTTTTTAAATTTAAAATATTTTTAATTTAATTATAATATTTTAAATTTAAAATATTTTTAAATTTAAATATTTTAATTTAAAATATTTTTTAAATTTAAAATATTTTAAATTTAAAATATTTTTAAATTAAAATATGTTTTAAATTTATTTAAAAAAAGGCCTTTAAAAAAACAAAAAACCATCTGATTGCATACAAGCGGATTAGAGAAATACACAATTTTTGAAAATTTTGCGGAAATATGCCAAAATATTCAAATTATGAAAATATGCGCACAAATGTGAAATATGCAAAAACATGCAAGTGCATAGAAATTCGGGCTCTAATTATAACTAAAGCTCCTAAAAAAGGGGAGCGGCATCAAAATAGCGGATGCGTCATTTTGATGCCATCGTATCACGTGATCCCATTCACTGCTGTGTTAAAGTTGAGTGATTTACAAGTGTGTAATTTTTAATAAAATAGGGTGAAATGGGTGCTTATGCCGCTGTAAATTGTTCAAATCACTGAAGGAATAAACACAGAATGTTTAGATTTACAACAGATCCTGTAAGAAGAAGAAACTGGATTATTAATTTTCCAATGGTAAACGTTGTGTTATGAAACCGGAAGTGTACAACAAAATGGTGGTTGACGCGTCGGCTTAGAATTTTAAGGGCTGTGATTACAACAGAATTTGGACAATAGAATGTCGTAAACTAATCGAAATGTTTTAGAATTTCTGTACTATAGACCTAAAGTTAGGAAAAATATTTTAAGGTGATAAAATTTAATCTACGATTAAATCGTAGCATCTTACGATTTAATCTGGATTTGCGTGTATCGTTTTCGACACGTGTAAGTAGATACTTTTATCGCTCGTATAGCAATCATAAAACCTGCTTTTGCCACGACGATATTAATTTGTGTTTTAAAATTGATAAGAAATAAACACAGGTTGCTTATCGCAACACTTTAGGGATTCCCTTAATTCCCTTAAAACTATTAAGTTGTCGTTTTAAATATTCAGCGAATAAGTTTTTGCGCCGTAGTTTTACGTAAATGTTAATCAAAATTAAATTTCTTTTTACATTAATTTTCAGTAAAATTAACGTTGATGTTGAAACCATTCAGGTTATCTTTAAAACCTTTTTCCATATCCGAATTGGGCGCGGAATAACTTTCGTTGTCCTTGCGCCATACAACCAACCATATCTGAATTTAAATTGTTTTGTTGAGCTATGTGTGTTTTGTGGAGTAAGGGCCTACAGTCGTCTAAGCAAACCTTGACCTCTTCCGTTCATGGCAGAGATGGCCAATTGCTGCTTGTGCGTCCAGTACAGCATGGTTCTTGCTCCGTAAGACTAAAACAAGCGATGGCGTCCCAAGTCCCACAATGTATTTAATTTCGATTTTCATGAATATTCCTTCGAATGGAGCAAATCAATTACTCTGCAATGGGCCGCAAGTCATTGCTATGTGTTTGGTAATGAGAAGGCGGACCAACTTGTTCCCCAGCAGGGATAATCTCTGCAATAATCTAACCTTCCAGCTGAACTTGAGACAGTCAAAAACCCCATTAAATCTGATTTAAAACCATAAAGGCAATTACAATACACTGATAAAAGTATTGAGAAAAGTTGAGATTGTCTCTTGAAATACACCATACTAAAGGTGATTCCAATGAAGGTCGGGTTAGTTTGCTTCAGACTTCTTACGACTGCAGGGCTGTCCCGAAAGGGTACGCGCTGTACGCGCCGCGTACTCTCAAGAAATTTTGAAAAATACAGGGTACGCACCGCATACTCTCAAGGTCTCAAGAAAGTTTTCGTATTTGCTGGTTTTTGGGCCACTTTTAACAAAGTTCAGCCTTTTTTTTCCTAGTCATTTACAAACTTGAATGAAAACAAACGAGGAAAAACCCTGTGAATCCCCCAAGCCTCAAAATAATATCCTGCGTACGACCAGGTGAGGAATGAAAAACTGATGAAAGTGGCAAGTGCCACCTTGGGCTTGGATAGACGATAGACGACCAGTCAGCCCTTAGTGGTGACGTCAAATCCAGTAACCCCGCAATTTCAATACTCTTTAATTAAGACAGCACCGCATACTCTCAATAATTTTCTTCAGGACAGCCCTGTACAAACTGGGCGTGACGACTTATAAGAGCATGTCCATCGAATTAACCCCGATTAATTCATGTACTTGCCCCTTTTGTGAACTTGGACCTAATGATAGGGAAACGGCCTTCTTTTATGCTCAAGTATATAAGATATCATGAACCATAACTCTGTGGAAAATCTGTTCGTGTTTTTTTTCAACCTGTCAGATTGATATTGGGGCCGTTAGAACATTAATGGCCGAAAACTAGAAAATAGCGTTGTATGAAAGAAATTCCTTTGAATAAGGAATGCGGGTTATTTCGAGATAGTAGTTATTTCAAACTGCCTCTGTGAACTGTTTTGCAGACAGAACAACAAGTAGACCGAACACGAGATTAAACGCACTTCAGCGATTTAACGTACCATCTTGAATACAGTTTGTAGTAAAATATTAATGGTATGTATTAAAATTTAATACAAGTTTGTGAGCGTGATGCAGGCAGGGTCGTTATACAAGAGTATGTTAACGTGACTCGTTTGTTTTGTTGCGTGACAACATCGCTTTTTGGCGCAGTATAGCCCAGATGCTCTTGCGCCATAAAAAAGCCAAACATGTCTCGTTGCCACGGCAATTCGTGATTGATTTGTAAACGTAGCACGTGTACCATTCATGCTGTGTCGCTTGTCAAACACGGCCATTCACATATAAAAAAAATGTCTCAAATTCGTGTTAGCCTTCTCCCTTTTACATGAATGTTTTATTGCATGTGTCAAGAATCATTTCAAATGATGTTATTTTCTTGTTAAGGAAGAAACATTGTCGACAGAAACGAAAAGGGTTCCTATTTTGATCCCTTGAAGATGTCACTCGTATGCAACGCGTCTATTTCGTTTGCCAATTCCCGGCGATTATGACGAATTTCGTTTTATTGTTCGTCAGTTGCTCACGCACGAGCTTTGGTATCCTTATTGCACTTCAAATAAAAAATATGTGCAAGTTGCATTTTTTCCGTTGATCGTGCGTCACATGGTGGCATGATCGTTATGTGGTGGTTATGAAACTAAAAGTTCGAAAGGAACTTTCGTTTTTAGGTTGTGAAATACGATGTTGCCATTTTCTTCTTAGTGGCCTTTTCTTTTCTTTTTTTTTTTTTTTCATGCGTATGATCATTTCGTCAACTCTTTCGTTTTGACGATCGTTGCCTGATTACAATAAATTTACTGAAACTTAGTTTTAATCAGTCTGTTACGAAAATTTATAATTTTTTACTTTTGAAATTTATTTTGTTTGACTGAGATTGATATATTGTTATAAGTGCTGTCGTAACGATTATTTTTGTGGGAAATATAACTGATAAGGGAGGGGAGAATTATTTTACAGTATTTTTTTATTTTGTAGAATTTATACAAGCTTGAAGGTGGTGTTTTTTTTAAAGAACAAGGGGACCTTGCGTCACAAAGGAAAAGGACCTGACTACCAAAAATTATTTCATGCACAGATGACCTAAGTAACTGAATGGTTATAGCTTTCAAGGCCGTGCGTAAGGGGTGGGGTCAACCCCCTTCCATTTGAACAATATTATTACAACTTATAAGAGAAAAAAATACTGCCCCCTCCACTTTCAGCAAAACCCCCTCCTTTTCTGAAATCTTGTGCACGTACCTAATAGTGTTCATTCCTGACCGTAGGGTCGTAGGTTCAAATCCAACTTGAAGCATTGTCCCTTTTCTTCGTGGCCATTTATGAGCTAACTAGCTTTCAAGTTTAAATCGAAACTGGATGTGCATAACCAAATCGTATTTTCACCACAACGCCTCCACTTAACCCCCCCTCGCCCCATTTGATATATATATATATATATATATATAGCAGGATGTGCATATAACGAAGAGCTTCGGACCAACAACAATGCTTGCTATTTCTGGTCCTCGCTAAATCCATTTTGAAATTTAAAATTCCAAACTATGAAAATAAAATAAAATCTGTATAATTAACATGTGAGGCGTTAAAAACAACAGTGGTATGTCACAAAGATGAAATTTTTGAGGCAAGTCTATCTTCTGGGGTTGCCTTGTCGCCTAAAACACTGGTATATGTCCATAGCGTAATTAATTGCCACATGATGGTACCAAGTTACTGTTGGTCAAAACGAAACATTCATTGGACGCAAATCCTTTCATATCTCATTTTGAGCAAAAATGGCGTGTTGGTTGGCAATCCAATTCCAGCCGCCTCGGCGGCTGAGTACGCTGTTTGAGCGTCCTGTCTGGGATTACAGCGCCGCCTCCGGCGGCCACCCTTTCCATTAAATTCCTTGCACAATACCTATCTACCAAGCAAAAATGGACTTGTATCACAATTGTTTTCAAGGCCTCATGTCTGCATGCATTCGATAATTAATTTAGCTTTAATTCAGCTTTAAAATTTAATGAACAGCATATTATATTATCCTTTGAATTTCAGTGCAATAAGTTAAATAAAGAGGAAACCATGATGTATTAGTAATCATTGTATATGATGTATTAGTAATCATTCTAAAAATAAACTTCGTTTGGAGACCCTCAAAAAACGGCCTATAGTTGTTTCCTTCACTTTGCAGTGTCCATGGCTATTAAACATTCGTCGTAAAATATTTAGGGCATAAAACATGTAGTCATCGATGTAATTCATTGCTTAAAAAAAAGTTTATTGTGTGAACTCCTTACCATGCCATTTTAAAGGTGATGGGAGATCTCGGGGTTCAAGTGTTGGAATATTCGTTACATCACGATCGTTCCAGTCAAAAGACAAACTCTCGACCCCTGATTTCTTTTTAAAAATTTCTGCGTGTTGTTTAAAAAATCTCGTAACTTTTTACCCGTTAAATCTTGGGTTCCGAAAGTCTTGTTTGCTGTAAACAATTAAATCGTGTTGGACTTGATCACTCGTTCAAACAAAATCCACGCTTTCCTCTTTAAACCCGAAAAATCGTTAAACGCGGGCTTGTTATAAATGCGTCCTACTGTATATTCTCATTACGATTAAATCTGATACTTCTGAAGTGCATACTACTCACTTTGTGCCGGGGATTGGGAAAGGCGGCGCTGCAATCCCAGAAGGTTCATACTACGGATGTGGGAACTCGTTCACCGAACGAATCGATGAATGAGTTTGCCCATCTCTCCTAAACGGGCAGACTTGTTCAGTGATTCCGTTCGTTCTTGTGCGGTGGTTCCGTTCATTCTTGTCCAGTGTTTACATTCTTCCTTGTTCAGTGATTTCGTTCATTCCTGTTTAGTGATTTCGAACGAACACCGTTCGTATTAAAACTTGTTTTTGATCCTGAGGTGGTGCAGCGGTAGCACATCGCCGAGCATGCGGATGTCCCGTGTTCGACTCTCAACTCTTCTAGTAATCGCACACCGTAGTTCCTGGGTCGGTTCATAGCCCCTAAGGGGCTCGGATTCCTCAGAAATCTATAGGGTTCGGCACAGCATGATCTTTGCTCTCCTTGCGTCGTAAAACTCACACATAACCTATATTTTTAATTCGTAATATCCATAGAACAGAAACTTCCTCACGCACTCCAGCTGGAGTCGAACCATCAACCTTTGAGCAGGATTCCCACGCAACCTGGAGATCTTAGAATTGTCATAGAATTTGAAATCGTCCCTGAAAGTGAGGGGAAAAACGGAACTATTCGGTCAAACATGAACAAGTCGGGGATAAATCTTCTTAACCTGTACAGCTGCATTTGGCGCTCATGAAGTTATTTTCCCCGAAACTGAAGTTTTATTTGCGATCAATCGGGGAATTTTGTCCGAAAAGTCAGGAGAAAACCTGGAAAAGTTAGAGAATTTCTTTGTCCAAGGGAAGTGGAAACCCTCTTTGTGTTAACGTCCCACTGCAGAGCCGACGAGAAGGGGAGGGGCTGCAGCCCGGGGGCCCAGATGAAGTCTAGGGGCCCGCGCTGTGCGGAACCCTATGCTGGGGGGGGGGTGGCTGGCTCTCAGCGCCCTGTCCCACTGCTTTTACTCTTAAGTCGCTAATTACAGTCACAACCCTCGGAATAGAGATCTCTTTTCCGTACCGAACAATTCGTTGTGGTACGTTAGCGCAAAAGTATTCAAAATAACGCTGTTAAGTTCACTGTCAAGAAGAATCTGTCTTTTCAAGTCTTGCTCAAAATTTACCAATGTAAATTCTCAGAGACCATACCCGCCTTTAAATATTTTATGAGGGATTTTAAAATTCGCATAAATAATTCTTAAAATGAAGAGGATTTCCTTGGCGAAGTCCCAAGCTGGTGTGTACGCCCATATCTTCCGCATCCCAACCCATTCACGCGATGTGAAAAATCGCCTTTCCGTATTTTAACAGCAGTTTGATAAGCGCTAATATTTAATTCGTTACGTGGCATAAGGAACGGTAACAAAGATATAAAGATGATTCATTGGCTCTCTTTTAGTAGGTCAGCTAACCTTTTTGACCCTGCCCCAGTCCTTTTTTTTCTCTTAAAAAAAAAAGACTTAAAAGTGATACAATCGGCCCCGCTTAAACGAATGTTGACGGTACTGGTAAAGCTTATTTGATTAAGCGTAATATTCGATTATCCGGAGGAACAAACAAACAGCCACATATATATGTAAATGTTTTAGTACACGCAGGGCCGAGAGGGGCCTGCGCTTCTAGGGGCCCCGCGAAGCGTAATTCTCAAATTTTTAATTTTTGTAATATTAAAAATTTCCCCAAAAATATTTTTGCTTCAACTCTCGCATTTCGTGCTATGTAGTGGTCGTACATTATTCCATTTTTGTTTTGTTTCCTTACACGTATGGGCCCCCGAAATATGTTTTGCCCCTCATTAGCTAAGGTCGGCCCTGAGTATACGCATAATAAATATGTAATAGTACTAAAAGAATGCTAATAATACTATGTACAAAACAACCAAATGTTATATGCACATACGCGTGTTTTAATAAAAAAAATTCTA
>QLNU02015003.1:18957002-18978658 GCA_006491805.2 Dysdera silvatica | reverse complement strand
CACTAGAGCAGGTTCCAATTCCTAACAAGTGTGGTTGTATGTAAATGGAGCATTGTTCCAAGGTCACTTTAAATCGTTGGTCCCATCTCAAATACCCTGCTGATTTCTTGGGGGTTTTTTGGTTACCGTATGAATAATTCTTGTTTGTTTGTGGTTTTACGGCTCAAAGACTACAGTGGTCATGCTGCGCCGGGACCTACTGTTTTCCGAGGAATCCGAACCTCTGAACTCTTAAGGCCTAGGGAACCAAACCCCGGACTACAGTGAGCAGTGCGATCTTTATGAGATCTCTGAGTAAGCGTTCTTTTTGCACTGCTGGGAGTCGAACCCGGATTAGCGGCACACTAGGAGAACCCGTTACCACACTGTACCATCTCTGGGCCTAATTCTGCTTTAATGCCATCAGATACCAAACAGTTGCCATTTTGCTTTTATCTGCTGTCTCGCATTTAGATCCTTAGGTGAAGGTGGTCCAGGTTTCTCGGAAAACTGTAGGTCCTGGTGCAGATCCCCACTGTTTTTTGATCTAAAACAGATAATCCGTCGCAGCGTTTTGATGTAAAAACACAACAATTTAATGATTGGGTTTATTATTCTAGCCTTTTGCATTATATTATGATTCATGATATGTATATTATGCTACAAAGTTAAATTGTTTAAATAATTTTTAGGGTGCTTTTAACAGCCTAGTGCTAGACTTAGAATTAGCAGAGCGTCAAAATATTTACTTTGGAGCTAAACTAGTCAGAGGCGCTTATATGGAGCATGTAAGTGTATTTCGTTTACTGATTAATACTATTAATAATTGTTTACTAATCAGTACTTATAATTCATTGGTTGAACAATACTTTTAATAATTTGTTCGATAATACACTACTACTAATAAATTGTTTCCATTAAGGAATAACACATTTACAGATACAACAAATGTTGTTCGTAAACCCACATGTGAGTTAATTTTTCAGGAAAGTTTACGGGCGAAGGAAATTGGTTACGAAGATCCCATTAATCCAACTTATGATGCCACCAGTGAGATGTATCATAAGTGCCTTTCAGAAGTTATGAGGCAGATAGTTGCGAGGCAAGATCGGAAGATGGCAGTCATGGTGGCATCTCACAATGAGGATACGGTTCGATTTACGATCAATAAGTTAGTGTATTTATTGATACAGTCATCGATTTTTATATCAACATAAATACATGTGTGCGTGTGTGTGTGTGTGTGTATATATATATATATATATATATATATAAAAGTTTTCCTCGCCCATTCTTGGCGGAAACAGGCTTTGGGACGGGCAGAGCGCCATGTTCCCAAGCCTCTTTTTACATCACTTCTTAATGTGCCATGTCTAGAAACTTCCTGACAATGTGACACGTGTTTAGGATTGTGGCTTTTTGTATTTCAATGTAGGTGTTTGGGTCAATGTTGAGTATCTCCAAATTCGTCGCAAGCGTTTTTGGTACTATCCCTGTTGCTGAGATGACTAACGGGATGATGAGGATCTTTTCCATACCCCATATATCTCGTACTTCATGTCTGAGATCTTGGTACTTGGTGATTTTCGTTGTGTAGGTTGTCTGTATGTTATTGGTGTTGGGTACTGCTATGTCGATTAAGTACGTGGTCTTATTCGATTTATCGACGAGGGTTATGTCAGGACGGTTATGTGGGACTGTCTTGTCTGTTATGATTGCTCTATCCCAGTAAAGCTTGTGTGTTTCGTTCTCATGCACGGTCTCTGGCTCATATTTGTAGTACGGGCATTTTTCTGTCAGAAAGCCAGCATTCGCTGCCAATTTCTGGTGGACTATTTTCGCTACTTGATCGTGTCTATGTTTGTAGTCTGACTGCGCAAGGATCTTGCATCCTGCCATCACGTGTTGGATTGTCTCCGATGCCGCATGACAGTGTCTGCATTTGTCGCTTTCTATGTCTTTTCTCTGGATGAATTTCTGATTGTTCCTTGTTGCGATCACTTGGTCTTGGATGGCTAGCATGAATCCTTCTGTCTCTGGCTGGAGAGTGCCTTTGGCCAGCCAAGAATTTGATGCCTTTTTGTCAACGTGTGGTTGTTGCAGGTCATTGTAGTGCCTGCCATGTAATGGTTTTCCGGCCCAAGTTCTCAGTTTCTGTTCGTTGGCTGTTTCGAGGACACGCTCTTCGGTACTACACAGGTTTAGTGGCGTGTAATTTGCATCTGCTTGTATTATGGCTTGGATGAGTGGCGATCGGGGACTCTTCAACTGGAAGTATTGCCTCATGCTCTGGATCTGCTTGTCATGTAAGTCTTTGAGGTCCGCTTGTCCGCGTCCTCCTTCTTCCCGGGGTAGTGTTTGCCGTTCAATTGCCGTTGCAGGGTGTAGTTGTCCGGCTCTTCTCTGGATGGTTCTCATTTTCCGCTGGAGTTGTTCTAGTTCAGTGTTGGACCATTTGATGATCCCGAAGGAGTAGGTGAGCACTGGTACCGCATATGCGTTAATTGCTTGCGTGGTGTTCTTCCCGCTCAGTTTCGTCTTCACAATGCTTCTAAGTCTTTCTTGGAATGCTTGCGTGAGCTGGACTTTGACTTTCTTGTGCTCCTGCTGCCGTTTTTGCATTATCCCTAGGTATTTGTAGGTTTCGCCCTCGTCCAAGGTCTTCAGTAGTCTCCCGTCTTCGAGTTCGATGCCTGGTAAATCTTCTTTGCTATTCTTCTGTATTTTGCACTTATCGAGGCCGAATTCCATTCCTATGTCCTTGGAGAATGTCTCTGTTATACTGATGAGTTGTCGGAGTTGGGTGATTGTTGGCGCGTATAGCTTGATGTCATCTACGTACATGAGGTGGGAGACTTTATGTAGGTTTCTCTTGTCTTTCTTCAGCATGTATCCGTATTTACTTGTGTTCAGCATCCTTGACAAGGGGTTTAACGCCAAGCAGAACCACTGGGGGCTTAGTGCGTCTCCTTGAAAGATTCCGCGGCGGATGGGGATCTCGGCCGTTTCTATTTTACTGTCTGGCGTGTTTAGCTGTAACCGGGTTCTCCATTGTTTCATGCTGCTCTGTAGGAATCGGATGATTGAGGGATGCACTTTGTATATGCTGAGTATTTCAAGGAGCCACGAGTGCGGAACAGAGTCGAAAGCCTTCTTGTAGTCTATGTATGCGGTGTTGAGTTTTCGCTTTTGTTTTCTTGCTTGTTCCAGGATAACTGAGTCGATGGTAAGCTGCTCTTTACATCCCTTGTTCTTCCGTCATTGTTGTTGATATATATATATATATCAATGTATAAATCAATATATATCAATGTATATGTAAATATATATATCAAATGTATATGTAAATATATATATCAAATGTATATGTAAAATATATATATCAAATGTATATGTAAATATATATATCAAATGTATATGTAAATATATATATCAAATCAAATGTATATGTAAATATATATATCAAATGTATATGTAAATATATATATCAAATGTATATGTAAATATGTATATCAAATGTATATGTAAATATATATATCAAATGTATATATATATCAATGATAGTTATGTTGCACGATCGTCCTTTATATCATTCTGCCAATTTGTTTCGTATGTTTATGAAACTGAATTTGAATCAATTTATTAATTACCTTTAATTAACCATTTAGTAATAAATGATTAATTATTCCTATATAGGATGAAAGAATTGGGGATTGAGCCTGAGCACAAGGTGATATGTTTTGGCCAGCTTCTGGGAATGTGCGATCACGTCAGTTTTCCCCTTGGTTAGTGGAAAAATTGCATGTTTAATAACAATTATAATCTATAATATACAGGGTGGTCAAAAAGAAACCTTACCAATTTAGAAGGTTCCAGTTATGGTAAAATATAATCGAAATTTAGTGTCCTGTTTTGTTTTTTTAAAGAAAGCTGGCACGATTTACATAATAAAAATCGCGCTAGGCTGGACGACTGCGATTCTACTGACTGAATTTTTTAATGACAACATACGTGTACAAATAATCTCAAAACTTGTAAAAGCAGCCATAAAAATAAAATTCCTCATCATTTAACGTTTCTTATGATGCATTTCAAGGTTATGCAATTTGAATGTTGCTATTCAAAAATTCCGTCAGTACAACCGTTCAGCTTGCTGCGATTTCGATTATGTAAATCGCGATAGCGTATTCTAACCCTCTCCGCCCCTCCTCACTAGGATACCAAATTTCAATTAAAACCTACCACACAGGCTTGTAGCTAGAATGAAGGGACAAGTGGGGCCATATGCTGCACACCCAAGGATTGTTCTACACATACATAAACAGTTCCATGAGGCCACGCCCTGCTGGCCCCGCTTAGCTAAAGCCTTACTACCACAACTGTTCTCATTGAAATCCTATAAGTTGGCAAGGTTTCTTTTTGGCCACCATGTATTTCAATGATTAATTTATTTATTTAATATTAATTTACATAATGCTAATATGTAACATGGCAATATTTTTCAATAAAAAATAAAGTTTCTAAATGGTGGTCAAAATAAATATACACGTTATTAGTCAAATGCATTAACATCAGTAGATTTTGCACGTTATCGTATTTACTGTGGTGTATCACGAAGTTCTGAGAATCAGAAATTTATAATTACATTGCGCTGGTTTTTCTTCGTGTTTATATTGCAACGGTAGACCTAAATAAAACCCTTTCATCTATCCAAGCGATAGGATCATTTCTCCAATTCGAAGTTTAGCAAGAAATGCCAAGTGATTGATATATCCCTAGCTAACTTTGTTTATAAATGCCTATTTTTAATTTAACTTCATCATCTTCTCTTTACGTTTGGTGTTTTGACCAGTGAAGAACTTTATTTTGTAATATTAAACACCGGTCAGTTCGTTTTTTTTATCGTTGTGTTACATTAAAACATTTTTTAGGGTCGCTAAAATCTGTTTCGCCCAGGGCAGCTAATGCCGCAAGCACGCTCCTGTGTATTTATATGCATATGTACAAAATTGCATCATTATTGGAGGAGGATTGTGACCTCACTAACTCCCTTGCACATGCCGGTGATTTGTAATTACAATATTACTTCTGCACAACACTCCCTAAAGGGTTGTAACTGCCAGTGGGCAAAATCATTCATTGACCCATTCAGGGATCGATTTGGCAGAACTGTGGTTGCAACCTTTGTTCCGTAACGCATATGACTACTTTTAACTACTTGTTTTTCCTGTTGCCATTTCTAAAATGCATAATTTGTTCATAGGCCAGTCCGGATATTCCGTCTATAAGTATGTGCCCTACGGTCCCATTGATGAAGTGTTGCCATATCTATCTCGCCGTGCCCAAGAGAACAGTGGCCTGCTGAAGAAGTCTGGAAGAGAACGTGGGCTGCTCTGGCAAGAGCTGAAACGACGTATTGTGGGTGGCGAACTGTACCACACGCCTATTGGCAGTTACAAACCGATATAAACATCATTCTTTCTTTATGGCATTTCTAGTTGTTGTTTTTTCTATAATTCACTATTGATTTGTGCAATAATGCTTTTGTAACTATAACTGTGTGTATATAGAAAGATTATTTTTTCATTATTTTACAGATCGATAGTGATATCTATAACAATAACATTAATTAGGAAAAAGAGGGATGGCTGTACTGTTTTCAAAGTGAAGATAACATTTACCAATATCGGTAAATGTTCTAAATCAAGAGGTAGCCATTTTCTGTATGTGCGTATGTATATATAAGTGAGGGCTAATGTATGTGGTGTTGGCATCACAGGCTGAGAATATGCTTTTTTAAATTAATATTTGGAATATTCCCTACCACTTACCTCAACATGATACAATAAACTTTCGCTAAATCAGCCATTCCTTATTGAGAGGGATACGAAGTTATCAGGAAATCATAAGAAATTTGGTTCAATCCTTGATTAAATGTCATATGGAAGCATAATTGTTTTATGCTAAAGTCGTAGACTGATTTATCAAGGGCCAGATTAGATTAAGCCTACTGTATAGTTATATATATTTTAAATTATTCTTGTAAATCAATTTGCAGGTATTGCAATAATGAAACCAAATGCAAGATTAAATGTGCATAAGAATTTTAGAATGCTATTTTGAATATAGTTTATGATGCAAAATAACGATGTTGTGATTATTAAACTATAGTAGAAATTTCTGAGAATACGGTGAGTCCCCACACGAAGCTACAAGTTCACCAAAGTCAATTTTCAATGATGATATTTTTAACAAGTCATGTAGGTGGTTATCAGTCAGTCAGTTTCTTTGCAACTATTTCTCCACTTTTGTAATAGGAAAGGTTCATTTGTATATGCGTGCGCTCCCCCTGTTCATGTTTACTATTCTTCTATTAAAGTCATTCAATGGGCCACCCCTTTTAATATATCCGTCTTCCACTGCTTTACTTATATGTAGAGCATGTTTACGTAAAAAGATTAATCCTCTTAATTCATGTTTATATTAAGCATTTGAGAAGGTACAGTATCACACTAGAAAGTCAGTTTGGCTGAAACTAATAACAACAAATATTTTAATTTCGTTGATTTGGGCGCCGGTTGGCCACCTCTGTTCTGAATAAAGAAGTAGTGAGAAGTTCTAATGAGAAAAGTCAGAAATGAGATTAGAGTTCTACTTTCAAGTGTAGAGAAGGTTATAGTGCTACAGCTATTTTTAGCCAACCCTTTTTGGCTATTTTTTAGCCATATTTAGTTATTCGTATCTAAATTCAGCAATTGGCATTAGGATTTGGAAACACAAGTCTGCAAAATCACCAGATATATTCAAATTTTGCCGCAGCTTGTTTGCCTTAGAAATCAGGCCTTGAAAGGGAAGGGAAAAAAAACTTGATTTCAGACCTCATGAAAGGATCTTTAAAATCACCTTGAATTTTAAATGTTTTAGTCGAAGGCTATTCTTTTCGCCTATCTTGCAACATTTAAGTTAAAAGCAAGTCTTAATTTATGTTACTGGATAAAATCATAATGCTCAATTTTAGATCGGATTTTTCATAGTTTTCTATTGAATTTGAAACTTCAATTTTTAATAAAACAAAAGCAAATTTGTAAGCCTTTTTGACAAGATTTTAAAGTTCTTTTACTTATTCTATATTAATTATATTTCTTGCAGTATTATTTTGTGCTTCTGATATCATAACCATTATTCAATGATTGATATCATAACCTTTGTCCAGTATTTATGATATCGTAACCATTATGCAGTGCTTATGATATCCTAAGTATGTACATTGGTGCCATTATAAAAGCCCAATATATGAGTGCCAATATAGGGCACATGACTTTTATAAAACTTATTCCATGCATAGTTTTGGATACCCAGTAATTAATTTTTAATTGGTATATTCTCCCTTAGTTTAATATTTTTAGTAGCATGTAGTTTGTGTTAAGTAATTTCAGAATTAATAAAATTAATCACCGCCACAACATTCCCCTTTTTCAATTCCTTCTATTAGCTCACACTCTCCCTATATATATTATATCTTGTTCAAATTTTCAATCGTTAATAAAATACTTTCTATCCATCCAATCAAGTTCAAATAAATTTTTTTAAACTTGTAGTGGATGACACTTGATGTTAATACAGTTTTTTCAAATATTAATTCATTAATTAAATTTAAATGATTTTTTTTTTGCTTTCCTTTGGTGTATTTGGCGATTAATGCTTGCCGCCAATTACAGCCAAATGTCGCCAAAATTGCTTTTCGCAATTTTTCCCTTTCTTCCCTTTTATTTGAGCAGCGCATTGAAGGAATTGACTTTAAAAAAAAATTTTTTTATTATACTTGTTACTTAAAAAGTTCCTTTTGGCAAACATAAGCACGGGAGAAAAGTTCTACACACCGCTGTACTCAGTTGCTTAGCAACCAGAGCATTGGGATGTACACTCAAGTCACTGGTTCAATTCCAGGTGTAAGCGTGTAGGTAATTTTTTTTTTCTCTTTGGGCTCTTTCTGTGTTTAAAAAAGAAAAGTGAAATTAATTCCTGTAACTTGACGCATACTACACATCAATGGACTTCACATAGGCAACAGGTCTGAAGAACTATTTGTAATATATGCCTGTTTGAAATAAAGTTTGAAAAAAAAAAAAAGACCTGTGCTAAACGTTAAGGGATTTTAGATTAGATGTATTACAAATAAACGGACTAGACATGTACAACCAGTCAAAGAACTTGGCATGTGTGTGCAACAAGTCAACGGACTTGGTACGTCTGTAGAACAAGTCAACGAACTTGGCATGTCTGTAGAACAAGTCAACGAACTTGGCATGTCTGTACAACAAGTCAACAAACTTGGCATGTCTATACAACAAGTCAAGGAACTTGGCATATCTGTGCAACAAGTCAAGGAACTTGGCATATCTGTGCAACAAGTCAAGGAACTTGGCATATCTGTGCAACAAGTCAAGGAACTTGGCATGTGTGTACAACAAGTCAAAGAGAACTTGATGTATGATTAAAGAGATCTTGACATGTAGTATGGATTAAAGGGCCTGCCGTGTATTACATGCTAGAGGACGTGATTTGTTTATATAATTGTATACTACCACTTAATGTTGTTAGTATAGTTAACATGTAGGAACTTAGGATTGGGGTCAAACTAGAAGCTAAACTTTGAAGTGCTGACAGTTGCTGTTGCATTTCCTGTTTAATGTACTTTCTGTGTGAAGCATAATTTAGGTTAAAATTACTACTGTATGCATTTTACACTATAATTGAATATGCCTTGAGATGTACTAATCCGGTATATTGTTAAATGAAATAATAATCATATACGTCATCATTTTACGATATATTTTGTTCTATAATAAAAGTGCATTTTTACCGCTGAAAAAGTGAACCTGTTATTTTGTTTCTTTTTATGATTTTGTATTTTTTCCAAAAAAAGGAAAACAAATGAAGCAAGCAGTGTGAGGTGGCAGTGGGGGAGGGGATGCGATAAAAATTTCTCCCATGTCCTTTATTCAGTATAGTCCTGAAAAGCAGAATTTCATGGGATGATCGTAAACCCGACAAGTGCATTCCCAACCGAACGAAAAAACGTAGCGCATCTGACTGAATTTCGAATCGGAAGGGATAAAAGAAATACGTTACGATAATTTTCAACACCCCACGTATGAATAAGATCAAATTGGAGCTTTTTTTTTTGTTTTGTTTAGGAGAAAAAGAGACGCCGTCCTCATCCTGGATTCGAACCAGGGACCCTCCGTTTATCCCAGAGTGTCATGACCGCTAGACCAACGAGGACAGGAACAACGCTCTCTTTCTCCGTATATAAGGATGTAAGATATTATTACCCTTCTCAGGGATAACACAATTGCCAAATAATGGTCAACACACAAAGCCACTGGGGTGAGTTTTTGTGGGGGAATTTATTTTGCAGTAATTTTTAACATCCACGTATAAATGAGTTCAAATTAGAATTTTTTGTGTAGGAGAGAAAAAGAAATAAAGGGAAAAAATATTATTACTGTAATGACGGATCTACTTGTAGGGGATTAATAGCAGGGGAAATCTACTATCTTAAGGTAATTTTCTTAAATCACCTGCAAAGGTAAAAATTTGAACTGTGTTCATAGGAAAATATGTTATTTTGAAATATTCTTTTTCTTGGAAACCACAAATTCTGAACAGTAATTTAAATTATTTTTTCATTGAAACTGTAATTTTAGTTTTTTTAACAAAATCAGCTGCTACACATAACCAACCATTATGTTCATTTTACTTCGCCTGCAGCACACCCAATGCAGACAGAAGTTACATCAAAATGCTCTCATTTATTTGCAAATTTTCTTTCACACTTTATCCAGGTTTAAGACTGGCAGTCTCATGAGTACGAATATGTTTGACAATTACACTTTTGTCATTTAACTAATTTCTTTAGTTTTTTTTTTTAATTTGTATGTTTTAATTTTTTTTTTATCTTAATTTTATTTATTCCTTTTTTCTTCTGCTTTCAATTTATTTTCTGTATGTATGAAAGTATTATACAACATTTTCGGATGTCTCTGTCCGAATTGTACGTTTTAAGTCTTTTCTTAAGTTCATCTACTGTCATACGTTTATTTTGCTTTTTCTTTCCTTCTAAATTTAGGTATCTCTGTCAATTAAATAATCGCAGACTTCTTTAAAGCTGTGACTACTTTGGAAAAATTTGTCTGTGGTCTATTGAATGTTGCTTTTAAAATGCCACCCTTCTACGGCGTTATTAGTTTGATGGGATCCATTAAGAAGGTTCCACATTTCCAGTGCAAAAGGGATGTTTTCCATCCATTGAGAAACGAAACGAAATTGTAAAACTGTTATGAAGGAGGATCTGATAATGTGTTTTCCTTAATGCACAGGCATCCTTTCTCAGTATCATCTACTGATAAATGTGCAAAACCTGGGCACCCGCACTCCCCCTCCAGTTTAGAATTCTGTCAGATTTGTAACTTTTTCCGTTCAGTCGGGAATACATTAGTTGGGTTTGTTACTGCTTCAAATTAAATATCCTTTCCTTATTCCCTAACAATTCTGATCAAGATTCTTACTTGCTATCTGCATGTAAGTATCCTGAGGCAGGTGTGTAGAAAAGGGGATTTCGCTGATAAGCCGCCCTCCCCATTGACTATCAAAACACATTGTTTTCTTTAACGCCACATTACATATCATCTTTAGACTATTTTAGGCCCCGCTATAATTTTTTAATTGCTGCAATACTGCCCTGAGGGGTTAAAAAAAAACGAAAATACCTTCAATAAGAGTGGGTGGTTGTAGCTATTTTCAAAACAAAAATCGTTATTTCAACATTGGCGTAAGATTTAAAAACAGGACATTCCGTGAGCCAGCTGCCCACCTTTGTAAAAATTTTGTCACAACCCCTAGACAGACAGTAGACGTTGAAGAAAAAAGCCTTATATTTTTTATTGTCAAATAAATTTCTTTGAATTTAGCGACCCGTAAAAATTTTCTCCCGGCCCCCGGTTTGCGCACCACTGCTACACGGTACATTGTGAGGTTTAAAAAAGTGTTTCCGCGTACCTGACGAACCAGGAATTTGAAATCGCCCGTAAAAATCAGGGCTAAACGAAATTTTTTTTATTAAACCTGGAAAAGGCAAGAAAATCCCTCATAACTTCTGTTCTGAATAACTAAATTTTACGTGAACGTAAAGCTATTTTTTCCAAAGTAATTTCAGTCCAAAGTTGCATTTGCGATTAGGCAAGAGAAAACCTGGAAAAGTCTGATTTTTTTTCTTCTCCAAAATGAGTGGGAACTCTGTGTTTAAATAACAATATATCCTGTTGTTACTTGTTTGCATTACTATAGAATTTCGGCACTGTTGGTTAGTAAACTGCTGAGATGCAGCGCAGACTATATCCAAGTTAAAATTGTTACATACATACTGCATATTCACAAAATCAATTAAAAATTCATATAAATAAATGAGCACTTTTTTATATGTGTACACCTAACAAAAGTCAGAAAAGCTTCCAGATTGATCTGTTGCCATTTAGTCAGAAGCATGCGTAACAAAAAATAACACAGCGGTCGTGTGTCGTGAAATAAACATATTTTCCAGAAAGTTAGCGTCACGTGTTGATTGTTTGGCTTTTTTATGGCGCAAGAAACTTCAAGATTACTTCATACGAAACTGTCAACGATCTCCATGTGAGAATGTTTTCCTTTCCGGAAGTTTTTTCCTTATGCTCGTAATTACGAATCATATTCGGCACTAGTCTTAAGGTTTTTGTGGGCCCATGGGTAGAATGAGCCCCTAACGAATGTAGCCCTTGCGATACTCTCACTGTCAGTCAATAAATAATGAATTTTCTTTTGAAGTTCAATATTCAGTTTTTATAATAATAAAGATCTCTTGGGCATTTTTAAAACAACGCCTAAACTTAAATAACATCAGGTCCCAAAATCGCGGGGTCCGAGGCCCAGTTCCACTTGGCCTAAACGTAAATCTGGCGCCGACCATATTGGTGTCTGGTAATGTTTTTAAACTTCATCTAAATGGAGTGCCGTAGGTCGTTTGTCCACAGAAGCACAGTGTAGGCAATGGCGGTTGCAGACTTTCGTTTGTGTGTGTGTGTGTGGGGTATCAGACTTGCTATGGTCTTTAAATAACACCATGCATTATGAAAGTTAGAATTTTTTACAGTGAAAAATACAGTTTGGGGGTTTATGACTCCTGCGACCCCTCCCCTATGTCCGCGCTTGAATATAGGCTACCATTCCCTACGATACGTATACATACGATCAATAGTGCTGGGGAGGCTGATCTCCGAAGTACCCTTCCCATGAACTAAAAATGTCTATTTTTGACCTTTATAAATTCAATTTACTGCAGTTATTTGACAACAGATGGCGACACGTGCAGACTGTTTTATTTTGCGACAACGTTTTAAATTTTAAATAGCGACGGATCGATCTTGAAATTTGAAACCTTTCACCTTTTAAAGGTAAATCTTCTACAAAACTGGGAATATGGAACTGTTTCCTTATAGCCAACACTCCCACATATTGCACAAGTCAAGTTATAAAGCTGACACGTGTCACTATAAAAAAATGTGTAAATGACATGCCAATTTTCGCAACTGCGTTTTATGTTAAATTCCCATTTAAATAAAAAATGCTCATAGTTTACTCAATAATTCAATTGCAGTAATCTTGCGATTATCCGCGGCGATGGGTGGCACCATTACCACAGGTAATCCAATTTACTGATTTAAAAAAAAAAAAAGGGAAAATTTTAGTAGAAATATACTGAGTACGCATTAAATTTCAAAAATTATTCTTTGTTGCTACAGATATATATACATTAAAAAGCATCAGTTGATTCAGTAATGGATTAAGGGCCGTGCGATCGGTGCCGTTGCACTAGGCGCCAAGCCAAGAGTCTCGGGATGAGAAATGGCTTAATGATCCCGAAGTATGGACGATGCTAAATCCAATTTGATCATCTAAGTGCTTATTTTTAAATAAGTTTCAATAAATCAAATTGAAAATAATATTTAGCGGGGTGGGGGCGTCAAATTTTGAGCTCGCACTTTTGTACGCCAGTGAGTGTATAGAGCACCCATGATTAAATGCACATTGCGGGAGGCTGTGACTGGGGAACTATTTAACGTTCAGATTTCATGTTTAACATAAAAACGTCTGCCGAGATGGAATATTGGTTGGTGAAAACATAAACGTTAGTTCCAATAGTTGCCGCTAGGCCCATATATGGCGTTTTAATACCGTAGGGCAGAGGTTTTCGAATTGTAGTACATGTGCCGCTAGGGGTACGCGCATTTTTTCAAGGAAACAAGAAATTAGCGATTCTGAGGTGTTTTTTTTGTTTTTTTTTAATTTCCTGACAAACATGTACAGCAGTTTCGCCAAACTGTTATTTTTTTATATGAGACATGTTATCTTTATGTAGGAAGTAATAAAAGCCAATCAGAACTGGTTCTCGAACTTTCCTGTTTTTTTTTGGACAATGTGAAATTGCTTTTTCTATTTTATATAGCTTTGTCATATTTTAACATTTTTTAATATATTTGCTTGTCAACCGATTAAAAACTACTTCAATGTAATCAACGTTTTTGAAACCTGTCTTCTTGGAAAATTTTATCTAGATTCAATTCGATTCTATTAGTGGGCAGGAGGGTTGCGGGAATGGCCGCCAAAGACGCCTTCAGGCGGCTCAAATTAGCGAAACAACCGCCTGTGAAGTTGTGTGTGTGGGGGGGGGTGTCCCGGGTCTACCATACCTAGCACCGAACGATGCACATCATTGTTCTTAACGTAAACTGACAGCGGCCTAATCGTTGGACCGGGAGCGCATCTCGGGGCAGCCACTGCCTCCATCGTGACCAGCCAGCGAAACAAAGGTGGCGCATCGCCAAGGCACTGAAGATGCAGAAAGATGCAGAAGTGGGACAGACCTGGTGAATTTTATCAGAATGCTGCATGGGTCTTTAGTCAACGTCATGCCCGTAACCAGAGGATGTGACTGGTACCGAGCCTAAATTTTAATGTGGCTTTGGCGCGGCCATGCGTGCGCAGTTCATCGTATGCTGTATACAGACCTGCAAGGTAAAATCCTGGTTACTGTCTGGGTCAACACCAACGTGGTATAATTCAGAAAGAGTTTGAGAGAGCCATTGTCATAGGCCAGCGATTTTTAATCATTGTGCCGGGGGAAAAAATTAAAATATACAGTACCTGCCGGTTTATTGAAGGGCACTGATCCCTTTTCCTTTGCATTGGCAAATAAAAAAAATGACAGCCTTCTTCATTTTGGTTATCGTTTGAGAGTGAGTTTCCCATTTTTATGAAAAAAGCAATAGAAGCAATGCTTCCTTTTTTTCCCACGATATTTATTTAAACCGATCTTTTCCGCAATGAATAATATTAAAAACGAAAATTTAAAAAGAGTAGACGGCGTCTGAGAAACTTGAAAGAAAAAATTTAAGAGTATATCTGTCTGAAATTCGACCTCATATAAAAAACTTTTTAGAATAACGTTGAGCTCAGATATCTGTTTAATATTAAATACAAGTAAATTAGAAGAAATAAAAATGTTTTTATTAATTTTAAATATTAATAATATCTTGCATCCTTATATACGGAGAAAAAAGAACGTTGTTCTTGTCCTCGTTCGTCTA
Source organism: Dysdera silvatica (assembly GCA_006491805.2). Classification (NCBI taxonomy): domain Eukaryota; kingdom Metazoa; phylum Arthropoda; class Arachnida; order Araneae; family Dysderidae; genus Dysdera; species Dysdera silvatica. The sequence goes on along the minus strand of QLNU02015003.1, from coordinate 18,963,998 downwards.
GCGGTGAAGGCATTCCGGACTCAACGGAGGGTCCTGATTCGAATCCGGGATGAGGATGGCGTCTTTTTTTTTCTCCTAAACGAAAAGCTCTAGCTTGAGCTAATAAACGTGGGTGTCGGAATTTTTACGTAATATTATTAGAGTTTGTTACAAATACAAGTATAATAAATCGTTTTTCTAAAAGATTTAAAAAAGAAAACAATTTTTAGCAAAAAGGATGAAAAATTGCTATTGTTATTATTATCAAGACTCACTCGCCATTTTTGGTCGCCATTGGCGAAAAACTTTTAACAGTTGGCGAGTGGAAAATTATCTCTTTTCCTATTAGGTTTTCCTCATGAGGTATGTTAGTAGCGTTCTCGTCTGGTGAGTAAGATCCGTCGTGCCTTGCTTATTATTATTTTTTTAATCAGTCGAAATTGGATCTATTTTCATTGACAGATCATCAAAAAATACATTTTTTGGTGTGCCGCAGAATCTTATTATTTAGTTTTGGTGTGTCATGAGGTGAAAAAAGAATTGAAAATCACTACCGCAGAGGATAATTCAAAACGTGAAGACACTTGAAATACACTTGGCAGGTTTCGTGATTACGCAAGATCATGTTCAGTATAGGTATTACTATCCTCCCTTGCCGGCAACCTGCTGAAATCGCACAACAGTAAAACTACGTACTATGAGTGAGCATAGGCATAGAGTTATATGGGCCCTCCCAATAATTTGACATAAATTACAATTTTACCTATACTGTAATATGTAAATGTACATAATATGTGCTTGCCCGCCCCCCCATAATTTTGCAAACTCTACGCTCATGCGAGAGAGTCAACGGTTTCAGCATATCGAACATGTTCTTGAGTAAAGACACAACGTGCAATATGTTTCGTACGTTTGTGACGTCTTAAATTACTAAAGACGATGTTATAACGCCATGTATCAACGTAGCGGCGAGTTTCGAAACTAACGTTTGTTTTTGCATCAAATAAAATCCCCTCATCGCAGACATCTTCGTGTTAAATACGCAGCCTTTAAGCTAAGTAGTTCTCCAACAAGAGTTTTTTAAAAGGTAAACTTCAATTATAGACACCCTGCACATTCTACTCTTCAATGGAACAACACATAGGCCTATTTATTTTTATTACATAATTACATTGAAGGAAAGATGAAGAAACATAGATAATTTATTGGATTCAGATACATGGTATGTTACATCATGCAACATGACTCGTTGAATAATTATCAATAAGATTTTTTTTCATGTAATATTATGATTACGTAATAATAGAGTGTTTTTGAAGTTATTTCTTAAATATACTGATAACATTTTTTAATCGCCTCTATTTGGTTATCCTTAGAATGTACTTAAATTGTTAAAAGTCGGAAAAAATATTCGTGAGATTAATTATTAAATTTATATATATTGTTCACAATTATTTAGTCATGTAAATAATATTCTTAATTAAATTATAGAATTTTATAATTAGTTACTGACAGTCAGGGTGCGAATTAAATTTTTTTTACAAGGGGGTGATAAAAAATTCGAACTACAGTGAAAATCGGTTATAACGACCTTCAAGGGACCGCGCAAATTCGGTCGTTATAAACGATATCTTTTTAAAATCATAGTAGCCTATAGTATAATACACTCTAGAGTTTTATAAATTATTTTGATAGTAAAAAGTATTAAACTTTTTGGTTTCAAAATTAAATAAAAATATATTTAATTATAATGAATTTAATTTCCCTTAACGTTAAATAATATTTATAGCCACACTAAATACATAGCACTTTTTATTTTTTTAAATTGAAAAAATTCTAGAAAATACTAAAGTATATAATGTAGAAAACAAATCTAATGAATAATATTTATTATATTATACTAATGACTTCCGAACAGTGCCGGTTTTAAAAATTTTATGGGCCCTATGCTGAAAAAATAAAATAGGCCCCTAAAGAATATGACCTTCGTAACTTGAAAAGAAACGTACATCAACTTACTTTATTTTGCTCAACAGAAGTCAAAGTGCGCTGTTTTACATTGGGTGGTACTTCCGTCACCGGACTCACTTTCTCTCACTCCTCTTCGTTTTGGCCTTCCTCTTCCAATGTCCGACTTTCAAAATGGAATGCTAAAATTCACCGTCTGTGTTAATCGCCAACCGTCTGTCAATCGCACTTCGGAAATTGGTTTATTTCTATCTGAAGCAATCAGGTTATATTCCCGAGATAGGGTTCACAAGTTTTTTTATCAGACAAGATGTTTGCAACCGCCGTACAATCAGCCTGCCAACAATTAGCGGCTACTTTGTATATCAAAGCGACATTTGATTTTCCTGAGAAGTACACCTCTATTCCCTTAGGGAATAATTGCCGTTATTTTATTAGCCTTCTCTTCTATTTCCAAATGGGCCCTATCTAGCTCTTTCCCAACTTCCCTCTCCTCCACCCATCCTGCCTTCACCAGGACCAGTGATATCACTCAAAAATCACCAAAACACTTTAAGAGTCAAAAAATTATTGTGGGAAAAAAAATGAAAGAAAGAAAGGATGTGAATACTTTTTTTTTATGCAATGGGGTGGGGTGGGGGGAATAATCATCCCTGGTATGGAAGTTAATTAAAAGTTTTTGCCGGGCATAAATTTTCACGAGCCCCCCGTTAATTCGCATAAATTTTCACCCCTCCCCCGTTAATTCGCACCCTGCTGACAGTTACTTTCGAGTGTGCTTCCTATGTAAACGCTTTTTATTTTTTTCGTTTCGATTTACTCTTTCAAGCCTTCATCTTTGGTGTCAATAAACGGGCGCCAAAAGTTTAGACATTATATTTGTCATCGTTTCAACCATTACTTGAGCTATTCTTCTGAAAGGTAGAGATAACCAGGGGCGCCAACTCTATGAAGCCGACGTCCCTTCAGACTTCCAAAAAAATATTTGTAGTGGCCGGGCAGTTACTCTTCCCCAGGAACATTCAACCTATTTGAAGGCGAAAGTCATATGTAAAATGTATGAATTTTTATTATAAAATGTTTTTCTTGTTGATCTAAAGTTATAACTGAATTGCATTTAAAGGGAAACAAGCCTCTACTCAGGGAGAACACAGACTTTAACGTTGGGGGTCAAGGACAGAATTTGCTATTGTCTTAGAGAAACATCCTTCATTTTATCATGAAAGTTGGAATTTTTTTTACAATGAAAAATATATTTCGAGGGTGGGGTGAGGAGGGTGCCATTATCCTTGTGTCCTCCTTGCCTCTACTTTATTTCACGGATATGGGTTTACAGTGTTATAGTAATTATCGATCAACTGAAATTAATATATATATATATATTTTTTTAAAGGGAATAAGGGCAAAGAGGATCTCTCACTGTAAGACTAAAGACAGAGCTTAAGAAAGTGGAGAGTATTGGAGCTTACCTGGGCGCTCCTTATATTTTTCTTAAGTTGACGCTCCTGCAAATGACTATCGCGGTTGCAGCCTTTGAGTTCACTAGGCAAGGTTTGATTCCAAATTAAGCTTGTTATGTTAATACGTTTAGTGCTTTAGAGGTCACATTAAATTGCCGGCTCCGTCCCTTCAGAAGAAAGCTCACCAAGACCAGTTGAAACGTCAAGTAAATACAGTAAAATTGTAATAACGCGAAACTCAAGGGAAAGATGTGTTACTGCGAGTTACATACTGTTTGGGTTAGCGAGGTTCAAGGGCTATAGGAATCGCTTTGGTTTACATAGAATTTCAAGTTACAGAGGTTTTATTGTATTTACGAGTACATGACAAATCGAAAATAATCTAATTTTCGTCGCGAAAAACTAGAATCAATGTTATTTTACTTCTATTTTACTTCCACCTTCCAAAACACCCTATTTATACAATAATTTTTGCCACCCACGTATATTTAGCTCAAACTAGAGCTTTTTTATATTTGGAGAAAAAGAGGCGCCGTCCTCATCCTGGACTCGAACCAGGGTCCCCGCGGTGTCTTGACCTACTAGATGAATGAGGACAAGAACAAACGCATTTTTCTCCGTATATGAGGATGTAAGATATTATTACCCTTCACAGGGATAACACAATTGCCAAATAATGGTCAACACAGAAAAGCCTCCGGGGCGAAAAAATACGGGATAAACTAATTGGAGATATGTGTGTTGACACTAACTTCAGGTAAAAATGTCCGAGCTCTAATCGAAGTGCATGAAGAATCCCAAAATAGTTGCCATTCCGTTGCCAGATATTTGTTTGCGAAGCGGTTTAGGAAGGATAGTGGGATTGGAGCGGAAACCTTCTGTCCATCCACGGCAGCAGCCTTTGCGTGAAGGTCCGCAGTTTCGTTGCCGGGAATACCGTGCATACTTTGGATTATAAGAGGGCGCGAGCTTGTCCATGTGGAGGCACGATTCCCAACGCTCATGAGGGCGCAACGGTCCGCGGGCCGGCTGGCCGAAGGCCCAGTCCGCCCCTGAGTGAGCCACAGCATGGACATTCAACGATTACTAGAGCAGCTATGAAGGTGTTTATAGTTTGAAACTAAACTAAATTTCGTAGCCGCCCACGTAATGTGATTGCTCAGTTCTTCCATCACGTGGGTAGTTCTGGTCCCTAGCTGCACGGGACATGACGACCGGAAATCTCAGACCGGGCACCTAAACACAAACAAATGTCACAGTGTCAAAATGTTACGTTAGCACAAGTGTATTTTTGGTGTTTGCTTAGGGAGCACAGAAACGAGCACCAGGGGGAGCCCGTGTTCTGGGGTTTAGAATGATGCATATGGCCCTTTGCAGCAGAGAAACTTCCTTTTCGAAAAATAAAGGGCACGAGACAAGCTTGTATGTAGCCAGGATGAAAGGGTAACTGGGGCAAAGCAAAGGGCATATAGACACAGGGCACACGGGGATTTTTCTATATATATCATATTCAACCATTATCTATCCACTGCTGGATGAAGGTCTCTCCAAATGCTTTCCACACAAGTCTATCCTGAGCAATTCGCTTCCACGTCACCCCAACCTGTTTTCTTATTTCATCCACCCATCTAGTTTGAGGACGTTTTCTAGGTCTTCGGTGGTCTCTTGGAATCCAGTTCAGAATTTCTGTTGTCCATCGTTGATCAGTTCTTCTTGCAATATGCCCAGCCCATCGCCATTTCAGCCCTTTTACTTTAACAATGATGTCCTCTACTCTAGTTTGCTCTCTCACCCAAGTGTTTCTTTTTCGATCTCTCCTAGTTATTCCAAGCATGCACCTCTCCATGCTCCTTTGCGTTGTCTGTAACTTTCGTATTGCTCCAACTGTTAGACTCCATGTCTCTGATCCATAAGAGAGGACTGGCAATACACACTGGTTGAAGACCTTTCTTTTTAGACACAAAGGCAATTTCCCCTTCAGGATAAAACTGTTTCTTCCAAATGCACTCCAGCCAAGTTTAATACGTCTGTTGAGTTCTTTCATAATGTTGCCATCCATTGAAATCAGCTGGCCAAGGTAAATATATGAATCAGCAATTTCTAGCTCAATGTTGTCAACTTGTATTTTTGTTTCCTCTACGAAATTATTGAACATGATCTTAGTTTTTTGTAGGTTCATCTTGAGTCCAACTTCTTTACTTCTAGTTGAGAGCTCCTGTACCATGTCTTGGAGTTCTAATGGGTTCGTTGAAAAAATAACAATGTCATCAGCAAACCGCAAATGATTTAAATATTCACCATTTATTTTTATTCCCTTGTTATTCCAATTTATCTGCTGAAAAATCATCTGTAAAGCTGAAGTAAAAAGTTTTGGAGAAATGGTATCTCCCTGCCTCACACCTTTACCAATTTTGATAGTTTTGGTATCTTTATGTAACCGAAATTTTGCACTTGCATTTTTATACACACGTTTCACCATGTCAATGTACACATCCTCAATGTCTGTTGATCTTAAAGAGTTGATGACTGCTGATGTTTTAATAGAGTCAAAGGCCTTCTCATAGTCAATAAATGCCACACACAATGGAAGTTCATATTCATGTGTTCTTTCAATTAATTCTCTTAATACTTGAATATGGTCCACTGTACTGAATCCACTTCGAAATCCAGCTTGTTCTCTTGGTTGAGCTGCATCTAATTTTTTCTGCAGGCGATGTGTTAGCACTTTTGTGAAGAGTGTGTGTTTCTTCCCAATAGACAAACTCCCTTTAACAACCCTAAGGCTCTTGTTATTTTCAATGGCTTTCCTTACTAGCTCACAGTTGAATTTTCTTATGTCTTCTTTCATGCTTTTGCGCAGAGTTTTACAAAGTTCTATGTACTCAATCCTGGAACTGGTATTTTGATTGTCCACCTTCATATCTCTTCGCCTTTTCATGAGCTGTTTCGTCTTCTCAGATAATTTGCTATTGTGCTTTTTACAGGTTACACCACCAATTTCCCCAGCAGTTTCAACTATTGTCTTAACAATGTTTTCATTTGCTTCTGAGATATCACTTTCATCAATAAGTCCTTCCAGTGCAGAAAAGCGATTTTTTAATTCCAACTTGAATGCCTCGGTATTTTCTTTTAATTTCTTTAAATCCACCCTCTTACTTACTTGTTTCCTAATGAGCTTCTGTCGTTCTAATTTAGTATTTAAGTGCACTTTACATCTCACCATTCGATGATCACTTCCAGTATTAAATCTGTTCAGTACGCTGCAATCTTCAATAATTGATTTCTTGTTTGCCAGGATATAGTCAATTTCGCTGGTTCCTCCATTGGGGTGTTTCCATGTCCATTTTCTTTGCGGTTTCTTCTTAAAAAATGAATTCATGATGCTAAGATTTTCAGCTTCGGCAAATTCTATGAGTTGATCGCCACGTTCATTCCTTTCCCCATATCCGTATTTACCAACCGATGTCTCTCCTTGTTCCTGTTGTCCAATTCTTGCATTGAAATCCCCCATGATGAGCTTGATATGTTGTTTCCCCTTGGTATGTAGCTGTTTGATTTCTTCATAAAATTCTTCAACCTCCTCGTCGGT
>QLNU02015003.1:18937277-18950082 GCA_006491805.2 Dysdera silvatica | reverse complement strand
TGTATCTTTTCAATGTTAAATTTTCATTCAAGGGAGGGGAGATCGCCACCTCCGCCCCCCCCCCCTAAATCCGACCCTGATGCTGGTTGAAATGTATGCTGCACAGTGGTCATGTGGTTTGAAATGCGAGCGGTACAGAAATAACGGAAAAACCCTTGCATACTCTAATACACAAAAACTTCTCTGTCGTCATCGCCATTTTTAATTTTAATCGCAGAGTTCTATGGAAAAGCTGCTATCAATTATTCAATGCTGGAAAAAGAAACATGAATGCTTTTCTTTATTTTCATACATCACTGATTCAAAATTATGACTTGTAATAGTTTTGAATGCTTTTTTTCATTTTCATGCATCACTGATTCAAAATTATGACTTGTAATAGTTTTGAAAATTTGAATTTTTAAAATCCGGTCATTCATTTATGCAAATCCTGTACTTTTCCTAGTGCTAAATTATTACACAAAGAGCATAAAACACTTACCGTGAATTTTTCTTACAATTTTATGAGAAATCAATATATTATTGGGATCTACGGATTTTTTTTCGCTTGTCGGGGGGATGGGGAGTTTAAAGATTGGCGATCTGAAAGAAGACTTCAAAAACAAGAGTGTGGGTCTCGAGCCCGCTCAGCCCCCTCTTGGCTGCGCTTCCGATTTTACCCAGATACTTTAAATTATCTGCGATTCTTGAAAAGAGCGATAGTTAAATGGAAGAAACTAGCTAAAATGGACTATGAATTTTCAACATATTAATAATAATAGCATGCTGACAACAAGCTATTGTTATTTTTAGCCATAGCTAAAAATAACAATAGCTTTGTTTAGCCATAGCTACTACTTTAGAAGTAAACCATTAATTTTTAAGATATTCTGAAACTGTTTCAGCGGCTAACCAGATACTGATAATTTGACCATAGATATACAGACAAGCTGTTATTTTTGTATACAGTCTAATCCGGTTATAACGACAAACTCTGTTATTACGTCAAATTTCTGAAGCTCCTTCTCAAGCCCCATAGCAAAAGCATTATTTTGCCATAAAATATGCAGAGGTTCGGAACCTACTGTAATTTATTTCGAAAATTACAATTTTGTTTATTTATCTCATTTGTGTTATTTCACATTTAGCTATTCGTAAATTTTAAAGCTACAACCAGGACAGAAGTCATTAAACTTAAGACACTTAAACTGTATTGAACTCGGAGACTCACAGAAGTTAAAATTTGCAATATCGTTTGCAGACTACGATCTCGGTTAGAGTGTAATTTGTAATTATTTTTCATTATAAAAACCTTTCTACAAATAAATATATTTATCTTGGCAAGTTTAAATAGTTTTTAATATTTATAAATAACTGTGTCCCTAGGTACATCAAGGGTATGTACCTAGGGACAATTTGCTTTGCTTTAATGAAAATGGTTTTACAGTTATTTGTAATAAAGTTCAAACTCTAAAGTTAATTTGTAATAATGTCTTGAGCTCGTGAAGCGTTTCAACTTAAAGTTGATATTCTAATTGTATTTGACAAATTAAAAACAAAACAAAATCAAAAATTGTCCCTAAGTACACCACCCTCCCCTACATCTCTCTCTATAATTTCTCTTATCCTTATTATAAAGTTTATGAAGACTCAAACTTCTGTAATAAAAAAAAACGAAGAAAAACAAAAACAAAAAAAACCCATCATATACACAAAATCTACCGTAGAAAGCTATTTTGAACACATTTTTAACGTCAAAGAACAATTTCCATTATCATGTACAATTTCGTACAAAACAAAAAATTTAAAATAAAATTCTACAATATTTTATTTTGAGAAAAAATATTTTCCGAGGGAGGGTCTGGCTACATTTCCAGGAGAGCTCAACCCCTATAGCCCCAGCCTAACTACGACTTTGATTTTTAGAATCGTAGCTAGGCATTGACAAAAGCTTACCATGTTTGGCGCAGTATAGCCCAGATGCTCTTGCGCCATAAAAAAGCCAAACAATCAATCAATCAATCAATCATTGACAAAAGGAGGTCTGCCATGGGCGCCGCCTTAAGAGAGGCTTAAAATGCGCCAAATTCAAGAATACTTGCCAAAAGATGAATTTGAAACAACCGCCGGGGGCGCCAAATGAAAAAATTGATAATTTTAGACGGCAAAATATATCAGCTCACAGACGGCAAAATTTTAAATCCATCCCTGTCTACAACGATGTTCTAGGGGCCAAAAAGGGAGATATCATTATAAAAAGTTGATTCCTACAAATAAAGTTGAAGGCGCTACATTCTATATGTGTTGGAACAGGGGAAACATATCGCTATAGACATTATTTTTACATCTATATTTCTTAAAAAATTTCTTAACCTCACTAATCTCGTGCTTTAGCGCCATTATTAACAAAACTGAAAGTTATAATAATAATAATAAAAAGAATTTATATACAATACAAATGAATTTTATTTTCATACATATGCGTACAATTTGTATGTAGATACATGCATGATGAATTACATACTAAAAGAGACAGTTAATGCACATGCAACCTGAAAACTTTGGTTACTTAAGTTTGGTTAGTTAAAAAATAAGTTTTAAGTGTTTTTTGTTTTGTTTTTTTAATTTTTTTTATTGGTATGACATTTTTTTATTTTGTTTAGCATACCGTTCCAAATATTTAATCCGTAATAATTCATATTATCTTTTCCATAATTAGTTCGAATATATTTTGTTTTAATTTTTTTTATGACGAGTATTTTATTTGTGGTCTTCTTTTATTATTTCTATTAGGTTTATATGACTATCTATAATATGGCAAGGAACAAGGAAAGGTAAAACTCTACACCGGCGAATCCAGGGGGGGGGCGATCGCTCCATCGCCCCCCTTGAACCGGTAATATATCATGGGAAATTAAATGAAAGTACCGGAGACGTGGCTAAAAATAAGCATCGGAAACAAATCGTCCCCCTTAAAAAATTTTTGGATCCGCCATTGTACAGCTACCACCTAAGTGGTAGCTGTATGCGAGTAAAGGCCAGAGTAGGTACAGAAGATGAAGAGAGATGAGTTGTGTACCTCTGCCCAAGAATGGGGGGAAATTTCACCACGCTACACAAAATGGCGCGCAATTTGAAACATATGAATCGTTTATTTTTGAACTGCAGTAAATTGAAACCGAATTCAACAGTTTACAAAAAATCGCCACTAATTTGTGCACCGTAAGCAGATGAGAAAATTATAAACCTGTTAAACCTATCATTTCATAAAACCACTGGCGTGCAAGGAAAATTTATAAGGGGAGGTTACAGGGTTACAACTCCATATATAGACAGTGAAACCTGGTAAACTAACCACATTTGTAAAGTGACCACTTTAATTAAGTGATTATCTGAATAAAGTGACTACTTTTTTATAAGAGAGAACTGGTAGAGACTTAGTCATGCCTATACTAAAGTATATTATGCATAGTGACCACCTGTCTATATTGACCATTGTAATCCAATCCCGAAGTTGGTCACTTTAGGAAGGTTCTACTGTGCATATATTGTATATAATGACTGTATAATAATGGGGAGTTATGGTCATCAACCTTACTTTGCGTACGTCCACCCGTCAAATACATTTATGGAGTTTCATCAAATGGATTTATGGAGATTAAAGGCTAAATTTATTATTTTACGCATACCATTTAAATCTTTGACTAATGAGAGACCAAAAACTTTAAATTCTAAAATTTTGTTTTTCACATCCAAGGAAAGAAAAATTGACACACACACATAATTATTTCCTCTAGAATCATCTAATCAATCCCAAATAGTAGTGGATTATGCGATAAAAATCTGTGGAAATGGAAGCTTCTGGGGGTGGTACGGCATTCTCAATCAATCGACTGCGATATTAAATTAAAGGCGTACATGGAAAGTTAAAGGGGTTACAGGCTTACAATTAAGAGAGAGGTTACAGGCTTACAATTAAGAGAGGGGTTACACAGCTACAACTCAACATATTCATATGTGTGTGTATATATATATATATATACAAAATTTCATCACAATGTGGGCTACAACCCCCTATGTAAGCCAGTGATTAAAAGTAATTTAAAGTATAATTGGCCTCTGAAACCTCACACATTTGCTCTGATAGTGTAAAAGCTCTGAGTCATAATTCCAATCCTGCAGCTCTTATAGATTCGCTTTATAGGTTTGCGTTCAGACTTCATTTGAATACGGATTGTGAGAAATTAGAAGTTTGAAAAATCAACTGCTCAACGAATCAATTAATTGCAGTAATACCCCGAAGTTAGCGATAGATGGTTCCGGCGAAAATCGTGTGCGTCGAATTCGCGTAAGTCGGAGTACAACTTTGCATATAAATACATATAAATTTTGTTCAATTGGGACCAAGGACTAACAAAAACACTAGTTTACGAGAAAAATATGTACAGTATTTCAAGAATTACCGTTTTTTATAGTACTCGTACGTGCATATTAATACAAAATACGCATAAATCAAGATCCGCGTAACTCCGAGTTCGCGTAAGTCGGGGTATTACTGTAAATGAACACAGGAATATTAAGGAAATTTTGAAACTTTAATTATATATAGTCCAATCTCCTTAATGTGAACACTTACGGTAACACTGAATTTGTTTAAATTGTCCGCAAAGGATAAGATCTCATTACTTTTACCATAAATTTGACGGGAATCCAGGAAGCAATTCGTGTCAAAAACACAGTTGAACTCGTATGCAGCAAACATCAAGGGACTGCAAGATCGTCTTTGTTATACAGCCGTTATTCAATATAATCATATAGCTATATTCTGAATTCAAACAAATTATTCCAAATCATTTGTTGTTTATCACAGTGAATTCGTTATGGCCGTGTTCGTTATAAGCGAGTTACACTCTAGTTCACGCTAAGCGAGTTCACATTAACGAAGTTTACCTGCAATTTTTTTGTTCACAGAACGAAAATCTAAATCTTACCTTTCGCTTCATCATTTTGTTATCCGAAATTGGTAACGTCTTCTCAACAAACTTAAAGCTTCCAAACCGTGCTCACTCAACACAAGAAACATATATATTCTCGTAAAATGAACCTAAAAAATCAATTCCTTCTATATTTTTTTTACAAACGAGATTAAGGGGAACACTCAACCGTAACCATCAACTGTATGTAACAAGAAGTACACATTTAGCTGTTCCACTCCATAAAAGAAAAAACTGAAGACGTCGTATCGACTTCGAATTCACGCCCTTTTTTTAATGGAGTGAGAATTAAAAAGGAATAGTAGTAGTTTTCCTTAAACTTAAAATAACTCTTTTGCGGGTAATTGAACTTTTAATAAACGCATTACGTTTGTACTTGGACCCGGATTGTAACAAACCATCAGTTCAAGCACGAGTCATAAAAAAACAACTAATTATAATCTCAAAAATTAAGTAAATTTAAAATTTTAGAGGTAACTTTGGTGTTTTGACACAAAAAGGTTTCAGTCAAAAAATTTCCAAATCCATAATTTTTTTTTAATTTTCTCAAAGGAAATAGAAGCACTGAAACCATTGGTTTAATTCTATATCGATCCATACTGGTTTTCAAATCGGTATGAACGGCTTAAGTATTTACTCAAAATCTTTTCAGAAACTTGCTTCATATCCACAAGTGTAGAGTTGCATGGACCTGGAGGGGCGCGAGCCCCCTTCCTCACAATAATTTTGAAAACTCTACCTTGCTCTCCATATCTACTTAAAACCAAACTGGATTTATTAAGTCCTTAACCCAAACACCTATGATATATACATCCGCTTATATGTGTTTTTATTTTTTCCCCTCTTCTCGGCTGCCACATCCAATAACATCTTCGAGTATGGAACTGACAGGAGGGACCATCGAAGAGAAAAGGGGAAGCCACATAGCAGGGAGCATCCTCCATCTTGGTTATTACAAAACAAACCAATTTGGCATACGTTAACATGCTAGTGTGGTATCGTTCCTCTGCTAATTTTATAAGTACAACTGGCGAAAAAAAGTGAAGTTATTTGTCACAGATGACCATTAATTTATGGAAGTATATATTTTGTTCCTTACACCATTTCATTGATTCTTAAACACAGTGCCGGATTTAGGGGAAGAGGGGCACTGGGCATAACGATTTTGCGCTTCCTCTATTGGCGTAACTGGGGGGAGAATAACCCCTTAGAAAATAAGTAGCCCTCTAGACTTCGAAATTAGTTACGCCAATGCCCCCTCCCGCCGTACTTGTAGAAACAAAATTCTGTCATTACGCCCCTTAAATTCGGCGAAAAATCGTGGAGGATAGCGAAAGGGCGACATTTATGATTACCTTATGTGCATCATCATCATAAGATGTAATAACGATATTTTTATAAATAAATTTAGTTTATTTGAAGGCAAAATTTGTTATTTCTTTTCTGTATTTAATGGGGCAGAACCGTTAGACCGACTTTTTTCAGAATTTCGAATGAAGACAACAGGCGTGAAGAGGCACTTTCTCGGGGAGTGCGGATCGCCGTAGTTTTACAGTAGGTAAATTGTAATTAAAAGACAAATAAAGTTCGTCCTTTTTGCGTCCCAAAAAAATTGGCACCCTTTCCACTTGCCCAACGTGTCCTTTTATAAATAGGGACCTGTCTTACAGTAGTAGGAGCAGTCCATACTACAATCTGTTTATGGGCCCTGATGAAATAGGGACCCTTACGTTTTGATAACTTTTGGTATATTACATGGGAACTACACTTGTGAGACGCTCCCATAAATTTATTTTATTTTCTACTTGAAAATAATCATTTTTAATGAAAATATATTATTCCCATGGGGGCGCATGCCTTCTACCTGAATCCGGCCTGACCACGAAGTCTCGTTTTGCAGACCACTCATTTAAGAATACTTTGACAAATAAATAAATAAAAACCATTTTCTTTGAAAAAGGGAGGAGGGCGGCCATTCTGTAAAATTAAATTTTGATGGCAAAACTACAAGCAAAATTTCTCAGTGAAGGTCTGTAGGTAAAATTGGTGTTTTCTCATTTATTTTTATATGATTTATTTCAGTAGCGTAGCAATTCAAAACTCATGTGGCTTCAGGTGTTTTCGCATTTATTTTTATATGATTTATTTCAGTAGCGTAGCAGTTAAAAACTCATGAGGTGATGGCTCAAGGGGCTTCAAAGAAGAATATAAGATGAGGTCTTAGGGAAATAATGTTTTGATACTCAATGGGGAGGCGTAAGCACCCTGAGTCCCCTTTTTCCTACGCCACTAATCTATTTATATTTATTCTTTACGATAAAGGTGACACAAATTCACTATTTTGTAAACACTTTTTAATCCCCCCGAAATCAAATGCTGGCTACGGCCGTGACATTGTAGGCAGAGGAATTGGACGGGACCAAAAAATTCGTTCGTTATAAAGCCGGGTTCGCTATAGCGGGGTTTGACTGCATATTTATAAATTACGCTTTTTTTTTGTATGTGTGTGTGTGTTATGCTAAAAAGTAGTCAATTCATTAAAAACAAGTCGCGCATCATTCGAACATCGGACAGAGCGTGAATCGAGTGAAGAAAAGAAGGTGGGGTAAAAAGAGAGGAACAGGTTGACAGCCATCTTGGTTATTACAAAAGGTAAAAACCTCTCCCTCCCCTGCTTCCCGCTGGCTTCACACCCCACCTAGTAACATTTACCCACTAACCACGGCACCGAAAAATAGCATTAAGGATTTGAGAGAATAGTGTGGCCATTATTATTTGTGTATTGACATGTTAGATATTTTCTTAATGCTGTCACCATAGGCGCCCATATGAGTACTTCTATTGGAGGGAGGCTGAGAAACATTAAGAGTACTTCTAGGGGGCTGAGAAAAATTATTACCTCCTTCTCAAAGCTGTCGAGAATTTTAGTGAATTTTAGTGAATTTTAATGAATATACAAGATACCAAATCGCTACAAAAATAATTGATACTGCTTGACAATTAGTAATAAGCTAAAAAGTACCTTATTTTAAAATGTGACTGTGAATTTTTTTAAAGTAAATGCACATCAGAATCAGGGAAATCAAATTTTTGAACGGCTAAGGGGGGACCCGAGCCCCTCCCTGCCCCCCATATGGGCGCCCATGGCTGTCACGTACATTATAGGGGCTTGTAAATTTTTGGAAACACATGAAAAGTTAGGATAAAAATACTCTAAAATAAATCAGTGAGAAAACAACAAAGAATTAATGATATCGGCAGTGTCTTAATAGGAATACAGAACCTTGCATACTTGTGGCCACCCTTCCCATTATTCATCTACTCAAGCAACAATAACAACTAGCGTCTATATGTAACCACAAACTGAAAAACCAGGACCATGTGCGAGACATATGTCCGCCTACCCGGAAGTAGTGGCTTAAATACTACATTGGACTGGCTGAGGTTTTCACGTTGACGGAAAAACATGGTGTTCATCCATGTCAACGTTTTAGCCCAACGGCGAATTCAGAAAAGTGTCGTTCCCTTTCTTCCTTATAAAGAAGAGGAGAAAATATATTTTTTTTTAAAAATCACACATATCATACTTCGAATGTATTATAAACAAATGTAATTTTTCGTGTAAGTATTCAAACTAATAATTTTATATATTAACCAGGAAGGCGGGAGCTCAGGCTCGCTTTGACCAGCTCTCCATGACCCCTTCCTTGAACTGGGCCCCCACAGTGCCAGAGCAGGCCCCTAGACTTCATCCGAGCCTCCGGACTGCAGCCCCTACTTCCCCCCTCTCGACGGCTCTAACAATAACTAATAATTTATTTTTAGGTTCTCATCTGAATCGATCCTCATTCTCACGCCAAGCCTATAACTAAATCGGGGCCAGCAATGGCTCGGCCCCATAGAGCTATTTATATATATAAATAAATAAATAAATATATATATATATAAATGACAATAAATAAATAAATAAATATGTAAAAATTAAAGACTGTCTTCTGGAAGTTGAAAGTACATCAGATCGAGCAGCGAGGCTCGTTGTTCAACTAACCCAGCGATACCAACTTCAAATAGTACAGGTATATGCACCAACATCAAGCCATACCGACGAAGAGGTTGAAGAATTTTATGAAGAAATCAAAGAGTTACACACCAAAGGGAAACAACATATCAAGCTCATCATGGGGGATTTCAATGCAAGAATTGGACAACAGGAACAAGGAGAGACATCGGTTGGTAAATACGGATATGGGGAAAGGAATGAACGTGGCGATCAACTCATCGAATTTGCAGAAGCTGAAAACCTTAGCATCATGAATTCATTTTTTAAGAAGAAACCGCAAAGAAAATGGACATGGAAACACCCAAATGGGGGAACTAGTGAAATTGACTATATCCTGGCAAACAAGAAATCAATTATTGAAGATTGCAGTGTACTGAACAGATTTAATACTGGAAGTGATCATCGAATGGTGAGATGTAAGCGCTAAATCTAAAATACAAGTTGACAACACTGAGCTAGAAATTGCTGATTCATATATTTACCTTGGCCAGCTGATTTCAATGGATGGCAACATTATGAAAGAACTCAACAGACGTATTAAACTTGGCTGGAGTGCATTTGGAAGAAACAGTTTTATCCTGAAGGGGAAATTGCCTTTGTGTCTAAAAAGAAAGGTCTTCAACCAGTGTGTATTGCCAGTCCTCTCTTATGGATCAGAGACATGGAGTCTAACAGTTGGAGCAATACGAAAGTTACAGACAACGCAAAGGAGCATGGAGAGGTGCATGCTTGGAATAACTAGGAGAGATCGAAAAAGGAACACTTGGGTGAGAGAGCAAACTAGAGTAGAGGACATCATTGTTAAAGTAAAAGGGCTGAAATGGCGATGGGCTGGGCATATTGCAAGAAGAACTGATCAACGATGGACAACAGAAATTCTGAACTGGATTCCAAGAGACCACCGAAGACCTAGAAAACGTCCTCAAACTAGATGGGTGGATGAAATAAGAAAAGAGGTTGGGGTGACGTGGAAACGAATGGCCCAGGATAGACTTGTGTGGAAAGCATTTGGAGAGACCTTCATCCAGCAGTGGATAGATAATGGTTGAATATGATGATGATGATATATATCATTGACTGAATCAATGAATGATTCCGCCCATCACTACTGTATGTATATTTATATATATACACTCTATAACAAAAAAATCGATGCACCAAGAAGGAGTTGTCCGATTATAATGAAATTTCGTATGCAAAGACATTTTGACCGAACATGCAAATGATTAAAATTTGGTGTCCAATGAATGAATAGCGGGAACTCCAGCGCATCGGAACTGCGCATTCAGCAGGTGTATATAAGGAGCGATTCTCAATATGTGGTCAAAATTTCTGTTGCATTTTGACTGCGGATATCTTACGTCGACTGTAACAATGCCTCGCCGAAAGATTCGTGCTCATTACGAGCATATGTCAGAGTTTGAAAGAGGTTGTGCTATCGGATTGAAAGAGGCTGGTTGGACGAATCGAAGAATCGCTGGACATGTGGGTCGAAGCGATGCGGCGATTGGACGGTGCTGGCAAGAGTGGGTCAACAACGGCAGATGTCAGCGTCGGGACGGCAGCGGTCGACCTAGGGCCACAACAGAACGGGAAGACAGAGCGATTGTCAGAGCAGCTGTCACAGCACCGGATTCGTCGTTATCAACTATCCAACGTGTGGCCCGCACACATGTGTCCAACATGACCCTCTGCAGACGACTGAGAGAGCGGAATTTACTCTCGCGCAGACCGTTACGCCGCTTACCTCTCACGTCCTCGTCCTTTACACCGTCAAGTCCGATTACAGTGGTGCCGGGCTCGATCAACTTGGAACTGCGCTGACTGGGGACGTATAGTCTTTAGTGACGAGTCCCGTTTCCAACTGTGTCCTGACGACAACCGCAGACGTGTCTGGAGACGTCCAGGGCAGCGTGGGGATCCTGCCCTTACTATCGCACGCCACACACATGCCCACAACAGGGCGTTATGGTCTGGGGTGCCATCTCCTTTGATAGCCGGACCCCTTTGGTGGTCATTTCTGGCACACTTACAGCACAGCGGTACGTAGACGACATTCTACGACCGGTTGTGTTACCGTTCCTTTTGCGACACCCTGGACTTACGTTTCAACAAGACAATGCCCGGCCGCACACGGCACGTGTTGCTATGAATTGTCTTCAAGCTTGCCCAACACTTCCTTGGCAAGCTAGGTTTCCTGATCTCTCTCCCATAGAGCACATTTGGGACGCTATGGGAAGGCGATTGCAACCATCCCGGAATGTTGACGATTTAGCCCGACAGTTGGAGACAATTTGGCAAGAAATTCCGCAGGACACCATCCGGGATCTTTATCAGTCTATGCCACGCCGGGTGACAGCTTGCATCCAGGCCAGAGGTGGACCAACGCCTTATTGACTTCCTCCCTTTGTAACGGTCAAACTCTGCAATAAATCATTCAATTGTTCTGAAATTTTAATCGTTTCTTTTTCTATGTATGTTCTTCACATCCACCAATTTTTATCGCAATCGGACAACTCCTTCTTGGTGCGTCGATTTTTTTTGTTATAGAGTGTATTATATAATTTTATCATCATAATCAACCATTTTCAATCTACTGCAGGATGGAGGTCTCTCTGTTATCACACATGCATGTAGTGCGGTGAAAGAAATATAGAGGAAGCAGCCTTACTCTCACCACGTTGGCCAGACGGGTTGTCAAGCTGGATCTACAGTTTAACGAAGAATCCGAACTTCGGTCACCACAATCAAAGTTCTACGCTAAGACACTACTTCCTAAATTTAGGAGCAGTGGCTAAGGTGGGACTCGTTGTGTCACCTCTCTTAGGGAGTAACCGCTACCGATGATGCTTTTCAGTGGTGATCGGTCGAGTGCCAGTATTCTTGGCAGAGAATGGCTGTGAGGCATATGATATATGTATACAGTGGAACTCGTTTATAGTGGACAGAGATATAATAAATTCAGTTATAACTAACAAAGCATTTAGGTAAGTTGATTTAATGCACAATATATATATATATATATGGTCCTATTGAATATCAGTTATAACAAATAATGACTATAACAAAGAAAATCCTCCAGTCCTTTGACGTGCATTGTAACTAAGTTTTACTGTATATATATAAGCAATAGTAAAAATACTTAAATAAATGAATAACAAACCTTAAGACCATCATAACAGCAGACACACCACAATCCCATGTTAAATGCTGTTGCACATGCACCAATGGTATCTCAATTGAAGTTAAGTCACGTGCACCACCACCCATGCTTTTAAATCGCTCTACAATGACAATTATTTTAAAGGGTCAGGACATATATAATTTTCAAAAACAATTTAGCATTAAAATGTGACCGAAGGCATCATTCAATTATATCTGCTAATATAAGATTACATAAAAATAGTTTTTAAACTCTTTAGATTAACACAGTGGTTCACAAACTGTGTGCTGCAGTACACAGTTCAATACACTCTCTTCAAAATAAAGCTATTAAATTAGAACTTAAAGAAGCTACAAACCCTGTCTTTTTCAAAGCTCGTCCAGTTCCTCTTGTTTTAAAAAGCAGAATTGAAAAAGAATTAAACAGATTAGAGCAAGATAAAATAAGTGAAAAAGTCAAGAAATCAGACTGGGGTATACCAATCATCCCTGTAATCAAAAAGAATGGCGACATTCGCATTCGAAGTGATTATAAAGTTACTGTAAATCCGTATCTCAAAGTGGAAAAATACTCTATACCAGTAATTGATGAACTGTTCTCAAAACTAGC
>QLNU02015003.1:18911209-18937177 GCA_006491805.2 Dysdera silvatica | reverse complement strand
CGAAGACCTGGAAAACGTCCTCAAACTAGATGGGTGGATGAAATAAAAAAGCAATTTGAGGTGACGTGGAAGCGAATTGCTCAGGATAGACTTGTGTGGAAGGCATTTAGAGCGACCTTCATCCAGCAGTGTATAGATAATGGTTGAATATGATACATTATTATACAAACATTATATAAACATTATATTGTTTAACGCCGTCCTCCGGCGGTCACCCTTCCCATTAAAATCCTTGCACACTACCTACCAACGCTATATCACATGACATGTCATAAAACCCGCGAGATTTATTACCCCATAATTTTTAAGTTGTTACACCTCTGGGCTCTCTCTCTGTCTTTCTCTCTCTCTCCTTTTCCCTTTTAAAAATCAAATCTCTTTGGAGTCTTCAATCATTTTTAAGAGACGGTCTATAACGCAGAGGTACGAAAATGAGGGGTGAAAAATGAAATGAAGGACCAGCGAAGTGAACACAAGTTCGATCTTTAGGAAATCCTGCGTTACATCCACTAACTGTAATATAAAGAACTGTTGTCAGTGGCGCTACAATTCACTGTTACTACAATTAGTCTTCGGCCCCCTTGCCGGTGCGCCATTATCAATGATAGGACTCGTGTCTTCCAATGGACAAGGACTAGCACCCTCCGAAAATCCAAGGTATGCGCTCTTTGAGAGGACCCAGTCCGCCCCTTCTTGACCGCAACAAAAGCAAAAGTTTGTGGAAGGATTGGTCACTAGAGAGTAGCTCGACCTCGGGGAGGATGCAATGCCCGAATGAACGTTGGAGAGCCATAATAAACCAACGCAAAGGACAGTTAGAGGCAAAGACCCAATACCATCTAAGAAAGCATCCAAAGCGAACAGGAGGGGGTTTCTGAATGCAATAATCTGTGGTGAGTAGGTAGATTGTTGAAAATGTTCTGTAGGTCACTCTTAATTATGTGCCACCAATATTCAACGAGGTCATTACCAATGGTGGGCACAAACTTTCATTTGGTGGTGGGGGGTTCAAGGACAGAATTTGCCATGGTCTTGGAATAACACCCTTCATTTATCATGAAAGTTGGAATTTTTTACAGTGAAAAAATATGTCTTGGGGGGGTCATGACCCGTGTGCCCACGCAACTGAGTCCGCTCTTGGTCATTACCTTTGATGCCCCAGTGTCATTCATTCATTCATTCATTCATTCATTCCATTTCGATTTAGTGGGCTGAACTTCTCAAACGTTAAAAATTAAATTTGTGACTCATTAGGAGTAGGGACCTACGGATTTCAGTGCAAGTTGGTTCTAAGCTAAACTATTAAAAATTGGGAATTGAACCCGGCACTACTGGAAAACAACAACAACCTGCACTTCAAAGAACAAAATCTTCAATTTCGAAACCGTAGGGCAACTTTCCGTTTCTATGCCACCGTAGCCGCCAGCGAGCCCAGTTTTAAATTTGAAGTTTTAGTTTTAATGGCCGGTGCAAAGGTTTGAAATTGTAACTATGGCTGCTGTAGGAGAGTGGCATGTGTTTATGTTTATTCTTATAATTCAAGTGAGTTTAATTTAAAGAACATTATTTTCGCTGCACTCAGTGGCGCACTCAGAGGGGGTTGATGGGGGCATAACCCTAATTAAATTTTGATTGCCGAAAATTGAGTGTTGTCTATGCCAGGGGCGTAGAAGTTAAAAAATTATGGTGGGGGGACTCCAGTAGCTTTCAACAAGATCGTATAATTCGGCGTTGAAGAGAGACATGTGCCTTGGTTCCCAGGGGTTGGAGCCCCTTGACCCCCTCTTTGCTACGCCACTGATATATGTATATATAAAGTTTTACCTCAGTAATCTCCCTCCCACCCCCATAATATATCTACCCACGTTGTTGGTTTTACAGTAATCCAATTTTCGTTTTTAAACACAACATATGTTCTAATATTTTTTAACTATTCAACAGTTGTTTTTTAAAGGCCACATGAAACGTGTCATCTCTTTTCTTATCTTTTCAAATTGAAGTTTAAATTTAAAAAATAATTTCCTAATTTTTTGTAAATCTTGTGCAGAAAGAGTGCTTAATGCAAAATTTCCCATCCGTTCATTGATTTTATTAGCAACCTGCTAAGGAAGCAGGGGGTGGGGTGGAAAGAGCCATATGTATTCCCCCCTAAAATTTTATCCATTATTAAAAAAAATGATAAGGATTATTGGTGAGTAAAACAATTTTCAACTTGTGCCACGTTCAACAGTGCTTCCCCCCCCCTGAAAAGGAACACTTATTGTCCAATTGCTCATTCTAGTCTAGGTGTTTGAATTTTTCGGAAAATTATAGGTTCTTGCACAGCATGGCCCGTTATCCATACGCTTTAAAACTAGCAAACAGATAAGCCTTGCATTAGGTTTCATCTCCCCTCAATCAGATGACGAACTTCAATTCAGATGAATTTACTTTACAAATAAATTCATGACAACTTATAAGACTATACTCAGCAGTTTCCTCGGGAGAATGAAATCTTATCCATGAGGTAAAAGAACTAAATATATAGATAGAGGGTAAGATAATTTATGAAATTATATGGTTAATATATATATTTTTTATCTTATAAGCCAATATTTTTCAGCACTTGCAAAAATTAGGGCTGGGAACAGGATTTGTGGGTCCTCAAACAGTTCAGAAGATTAGAGCCCCAACCATTCTTCAAGTCCTAAAAGTTAACATAGTATCTAACTTGCAATTCTTTTTGATAATTCTTGTAAATAATTTAAAATACGCAGTATTATTAATTCATTAGGTAATGAACAACGATCTTTTCTTCGTCTCCCTCACAAATTGGAGAGGATCGATTTGAAAATGTAGATCTAGTTATGGGGAGTGTTTTTGCAGTATTTCATGGTTATAAACAAAGGACTTGTAGAAAATCTAAAAGCTATGGTGCTGAATTTAATTTCCCTAATAAAAAATGCAGTTATAGTCACATTCTTGTCACCAGTACTGGATTAAGGATGGTGCAATTGGTACCATCGCATTGTACGCCAAGCCTGGGAGTGGGCGGATCGGAGGTGACAAAATGACCTCGGAAGTGAAAGACAAAGCCAAATGCGCTTCGGTCATCTAAGCTCCTATTCTTAAATAAGTTTCAATAATTCATATTGCTATTTGAAAATAATATTTAGTGAGTGCCAAATTTTGCGTTTTGCACCGGGTGCCAAATGACCTAAATCCGTCTCTACCTGTAACTAATCATCGCCAATTTCCACGTTACTGCTAAGCTGGCAATACTACAGTGTCTACAGAAAGTATTTGCACACCATAATTTTTTGCTGTAAGTTTTCATATAAAAAACCCCATAAAATATAGAAGTGGTTGTGTGCACTTGATATAACTGTACTTAAAAATATGATTTTAAATTAATAATAATAATAATAAAAAACCTGCTTCTTTGCATGAAATTAAAAATTAGGAGCCGGAAAAGTATTTACGAATCTTATGAATGCCAGGCTAGTGAATTCTACTTCAAGAGTAACAATGTGGAAATGTTCTGCAAACGTCAAACCAAGTTGAGGATTTCAGCTGTTCCATTTCAGATATATTTCCACAGATATGCCAATGTAATATTCATTTGGTTTGGAGCCATCTGTTTAAATAAAGGAAACTTTTATTGCAGATATAAAGATCGGTAAATATTTCTGTCCATTATATTATGTATCCTCTTGTATGTATGTGCAAAGGATGTTTCTGACAATATTAATTCAATATGAAATTGGTATTACTGTTCCATAAATCCTTCCGTTTATTCATCACTTATACAGAAGGTAAGACGGAAGAGAATCTGTAGATAAAAAGGTATAGTTGTCTATGCAAATCAAATCTGTTAAGCTCAAATCATCAATTTGTGAATATGAAACTTAATCTTAAGTTTTCTGTTAATAAATTGATGATTTATGCACAACAGATTCAATTTACATTGACAATTATACTTTTTTTGCACATTAGTGATTATGATTGAGTTATGGGCGAATGTCGAAAATGAAACCCAAACAGTATTTTCAAATCATCGATTTATATGAAGTTACATAGTGCAAAGAAGGACATGTAGTTGGCTGAGATATACCTAGAAAGAAATGGAACCCTCAGGGATAGAGAAGAGGAAGTAGGCCAAGAAATACGTAGAGAACTTAAAGAAAAAACATGGAGAAAAAAAAGTAGAAAACATATATAAAAAAAAAACTGAAGGCAATAGAGACCTTTTGTGAAATCCCTCTGTCTGCTTGGGAATGACCTTGCGGTGGTCTGGTGGTAAGGCTTTCATTTGCGTGCTGTTAATTAGGCTTAATCCCCAACCAATGGCATAGGAAACGGGGGACATTAAAGGGCTCAAATCCTCCTTCCTTCCCCTGGATATAAAAACATTTTCTCTACAACATATCATTCTAACATTGGCACTGATACTCTCTCACTTTCCAAATATACAGTGCCAATTTTTTTTTTTTTACTTTAGTTGCTAATAACATTTTCACTGTCAGTGACTCTTCTGATTTTGTTTCTAAATTCAATTCCATTACTTTTGATCCTTCTAAAATGACCTTTTTCAATGTAAAGAGTCTATCCACTAACATTCCGACTCAAGGCTTACTCGACTTTCTCATCCAAAGATTGAAAAATTGCACTGTTCAGATTTTGAAATTAACGAATTGGTCAAACTTGCCGAATTACACATCACCTAAACTTGTTTTACCTTTCAGTGTTGGTTGTTTAAGCAGATGGACAGATTCACAATGGGCAATCCGCTAATTATCCTTAGCTAATCTTTTGTGTTATTTGCACATATTATGTGGAGAAATCCTGAAACGTGTCCCTACCATTTAAACGTTAGGCATGGTATGTGGATGATCAGTGATGTAGACTGAGAGTTCATAAGGGGGTTATAGGCTTAATGGGAAGGGTTACAGAGCTACAACTCATATATTCCTATGTTAAATATACAAAATTTCATTGTGATGGAGGGGGAACCCCAAACCTCTCCCTGGCTATGCCTCTGTGGATGACCCACCCACATTTCTTCTAGATGATTTCCCTGATCTCTCACATATTATCAGCTTATTAAATTCCAATGATCCACATACAGCATTTACCTTTGAAGAAGAAATGAATAACTAACTTCCCTTTTTCGATGTCCTTGTTCAAAGAACACACATCAAACACTCTTCAAACTAGTGGTTTCAGGAAACCTTTCACTGTGTGTCCTCTACCTCGTTCCATCTGCACATCTACAAGGTTGGAAAATGATCATTGCATTGGATCGAGATTATTAATCATTAGAACGGTTGTAACCTCGACATGACAGAAACAATGACAGAACTGTTATTGACAAGAGCTTGAAAACACAAAGCCTAAACTGGCTACTACACCTTCTAACATTCCTTTTTCTTCGATTAGCACTGTGTGCATCCCCTTCATAACCAGAAATTTCAACCAAGATCTCTTCTGTCCTCCATAAATTTAACTTTTATGTCGTTTTCTCCCCAAACAATAAATTGAGTTTTTTCAAGTTTAAAGATGCCACTTCAGATTTCGACAGTTGGGGAACAGGGCTTGCCAAGTCTCGCTGGTTATATTATTACAAGCTCTAGTTTGAGCTGTAATTAATACGTGGGTGGCAAAAATTATAGTATAATAAATTCCCCCACGAAAACTCACAAAAATCTCGCCCCGGAGGCTTTCTTGTGTTGACCATATTTGGCAATTGTGTTATCCCTGCGGAGGGTAATAATACCTTAACATCTTTACATACGGAGAAAGAGAGCGTTGTTTCCTGTCCTCATTCGTCTAGCGGTCCAAGACACTCCGGGCTAAACGGAGGGACCCTGGTTCGAATCCAGGATGGGGAAAGCGTCTCTTTTTCTCCAAAATTACATAAGCTCTAGTTTGAGCTGTAATTAATACGTGGGTGGCAAAAATTATAGTATAATTCATTAGCGTGTTGTCATTTATTCTTCTTTTTTGGCACCTGTCTGTTAATAATCGTGGCAAAAAGAAAATCATTAAGAACACTACTTATAACTTCTAAAAAAAAACATTCTCAGGCGGACAGCATATGGCAATAAATTTTAAAATTACCCATATACTATATGCTGTTGTTTCACCCCCAATAATCGACTATACTGTTTAATCGAATAATATTTTCTGGAACCTTAAATATTTGTTTAAGCAAAGCCGACTATATTGGGTACTAAGTAATTTAACACTATTATACTTGTTATTGTAGTTGAAAATATACATAAAAGCAACAAGCAATTAAAAAACTATCGTCTTTAAATAAAACAAGAAACAACTAGGACTATGTCTTTGATAGGTATCCACATTAGATGGTAAATTACTCTCAAAGAAAAGAATGATTTCTTGCCTTCTGGTGGGAATCAAACCCACAATCTTTTGATAATCAGCCAAGTGCTCTTTCCCATTGAGTGACATGTATCTACATGCCTGGAGAAAAGTGTTGGACAGTATCATTAATACATCAGGCGATTAGGACACTGTACGATGTTTTTTCGTTATTTGTGAAATGTTGATGACTGGAAAGAATAATCAAATTGATGAAAGTTATGTATTAAACAAAATTGAATATTTACTTGAATGAGTGATGGACTTAAAAGTTTTTATTTTCTTTATCCAGATTTTCTTATACACAAAAACCTGTGACGCTAAAAAGGCAGATGCATCAACCTTGGTTGAATCAATAATTGATATCAAAGATCTCAAAAAATTACTGCGGACGAAGAATAATGTATTGGTTCTGTTCATGAAAAATGGTTTGTTTAGTTTTTCATCATATTTTGAAATGCATTAAACTTCCTGTTGTCATTTGTTAAAATTGTATTTATTTTCTGTATGAAGGCTGAAAAATTTTGTACCCCTCCCCCACATTCAATGTGTATTTCAAAAATAAATTTTGTCTTCTATAATTTTTTATATACAATATACATAAATATAATAATTTTAGTATAATAATTTATTGCTGGTAAAAGATTGTAAGGAAATGGTTTGTAATTTTTTTTTTTTAACAGAATTAATAGTTTTAGTGATTAGTGCTTCGGAACTGATAGGCTATTCCTTTTAGAGTGAATATTTAACGTGACTTTAATTTGCAGATAACATCGAAATTTGGGGTAATAATATTTTCCCTTGGTCCCAACAAATACAGCGTATATTATGTTTAACGTTATTTATAATAACACCTTTTCCTGATTCCCTGATTGCCATTATAGACAAATTTCACTATATGTTCTAGTAAAAAAAGGTTTTCGTGTGCAGACTGTAAAAAATATAAATTGATTTTGATTACTCAAAAAACTTGAAGTTTTGGAGTAATTAAACTCCGTTTATATTTTGTACACAGTCTGCACTCGAAAATCTCTTTTTTCACTATTTGAAATGCACTGTGAAAGACTTCATGAAAACGTATGTTCCTCTACTTTAAACTTTTTGTTACAAGTTCCTTTTTTTTTTACTTCATTAAAATTATTATTTTTTCATTAATTTATCAAAATTAAAATATATCATAAAACTATAATCAATCTATCATTTAAATACTTCCCAAAAATAATTAAAACCTTCTATTGTATATTGTCAGGCACTTAACCATAAATTTTTATTAGAAAAAATTGTTGTATATGCCTTCATATATTTTTCTCTTTTGGATTTAACTTCCTTTTAAGCTTTTTTCAACTATTAGAATAAAGAATTCCTTGTAAATGATATATTTGCTGTCCCAAAATTCCATACGAGTTGGAATAAATTTATGTGCATCAAATTACATTATATATTTCAGGTGGCATCACTCACTCATCTGATAATACTAATAAGCAAACAACTCTTTTATGACTTTGCAAATAATGTCATTTTGAATTTGCGTGCCCTGATAAAAGAAACTTCATTGCAGGCAAAAAATGTTAGGTCAAATGAAAATAGAATATAAACACGAAGTACCAGGGAAGAAATTTTTATACAAAAGATTAAAGACTGATAGTAAAATAGATCACCCAAGCTTTGGGCTACGTCAGTAGCTATCCTTTATCAAGAGTAATGACTGGAGTATGCCTGTTTCGTTTTATATTAAAACTTCTCAAAAAAACCATTTCCAGTGTAGTTCCACAGAATGGAAAACCCATTTTCAGAACAGCCCTATAGAGCCAATGTCTGTGTGAATTGATTTACAGTATACTGAAGGGGAAAGGAAAAAGTGTTATTAGGAGATCTGTGCGTAAGAATGTTGAGAAAGGGGGAATTTATGGTTCTGTTTCATATGTGAATTTTGTGTGAATTCAATCTATTTAAATATTGAAAGAAGCTATGGAGTTCATTTGATTTAGGTGTAGCGAATGTTTTATTATCATATATTTTCCAGAATATCTCAAAATTCGATAACAAACCAGTTTTCTTAAATAAGGGACACCGTGACCAAGTTCACACCAATGCCTGAGATTGGGGAACCCATACCAGTACCGAAAATTTATTTGTAGGGAACACCGTAGAATCCAAACAAAATTGTATAAATGTACAAATATCTTGTAATGTTTGCGAGGTGCACTCATGTCTTCATGTATCATTTTGAAGGCATGTAACTGCGGTGTTGATTGCAAGAGAAGTAGGAGTGCAGATGAAAATAGGAATAAAAAAAATAAAAATCACAAAATCATTGTCGTGAAATATACATTGTGTTCACAAGACACCTAAAATCTGTGAAGAAATCCACTTCACTCACATACGTAAATTTCATAGCTTAAAATCTGCCAGAATGAAGCATTATGTCACGTAACAAACAGTATCTTGATAACACACTCGCATGAAAAGAACGTTTTTGGTCATTTGGTGGGTTACGATCCCATAACTTTTTCATTGCCAGTGAAACACTTTACCCATTGTGCTATGGACAGCTTACAAACTCTCCTTCGAGCAAATATAAAGCTTCACGACTCATAAGTTAGCGAATAGTGGTGCGGCAATGGGACTGCTTTTTTTTAAACCACCCACAACAGAGTCAAACAAAAAATAAGACATCCTAGCCAAGACAAAAATTGATATTAAAACTAAATAATTTCTACCTGCAATGGTAGATAAATCGTTCACAGAGAAACCCACTCAATGCACGAAAACTTTCTTTTCTCTGCGAGTGGTTTATTAAGTACTACTGCTACCATCGGCTTTGTAGATGGAACTTTTTTTTAAATTAAAACAAAAATAAATTATGAAAGCTTCATTAAACTTCAATTTCAGTGCTTTCCATTTTATTCCTGTTCATCTTAAATTAAATGCACTAGTCTGGCATATGATGATCATTGTTGCCTTTCACCATAAAATTTACCTTGCTCCATAAAATGTCCTTGCACCATAAAGTTTCAACTAATTAATTGCATGTTCTATGGCAACACACTTGTAGATTGTGTCGTTAATCTAGGTTCCATTCCGGTGATACTGTGGAGCCTGTGCTGTTTTTTCTATCATAAACTCGAGAGTTGTCTCCCTAAACAACAAATGTTGCGTGATTCAAAGGCAACCACAAAGTCAACTTTCTGCTTTAAGAATTTGTTTGATTTAAAATTATTTGCAAAAAAATTACTTAACTCAATTAAGTTGACGTTTTTTGAGTGTGATTATAGAAGTTACTAATATAATAATTTTAATTAATCTAAATATATTAAATGTATTAATTAAAATTAATGTAAATATATTATTAAAATTAATGTAAATATATTATTATTAAAATTAATGTAAATATATTATTATTAAAATTAATGTAAATATATTATTAAATTATTGTAAATATATTAATATAATAATTAGGCATCACTGCATAACAATTTCACCCTTTGGTCACCAATGGCGCCAACTTTCTGCTTGCCACGACTTCC
Source organism: Dysdera silvatica (assembly GCA_006491805.2). Lineage (NCBI taxonomy): Eukaryota > Metazoa > Arthropoda > Arachnida > Araneae > Dysderidae > Dysdera > Dysdera silvatica. The sequence goes on along the minus strand of QLNU02015003.1, from coordinate 18,927,287 downwards.
ATTCTGTGATGTTGTGATGGATTAGCCCAGAATGTTTTGAAATGTATAAAAAGGATTCACCTGTGTTTTTGGAAGCTTTTGTTAAAGGTAAATACAGTACAGGTGAATCCCATGCTTGCTTTGTTGGAAAAGGCATATCTACCTCCTTGCCGGATTACGTCATCATGATTTGTTGTTTTACCTGTTCACTTTATTTCCAGCCGCCATGATTGTTTACAAATGAACTACCTATTTGTATTATACTGATGACTACCTATTTATACCTTTCGGTTACTTTATTAGACTTTTTCTTTTTGATTAAAGACAATAACCACAGCTGCCAAGTGCTGGTGAGACCACCTTCCACATGGACCTTGTAATGGTACCCTGTACCCTTCGGTTACTTAGACATGATACTGATATCGATACAATCATGAGTTTTTTGTTGCAATTCATAAAACAGTACTGAACAGACGCTATGACGCTACAATATAACTACCGTATACGTGTGCACATTGTTTATGTTTGGAAAAATCACGTGACCCCATGCACACTTTGATTACGCCCAAAAAACTCTCAGACGAATTTTAAGAGCATAGAAGAAGTTTTGGCGACGTTAATTGGTGCTTGGCGGGATGAGATTGTTCTGAAGTGTCCCCAATAATTAAAATTAATGTAAATATATTAATGTAACGATTTTTATTAAATTGTATTTCAAATTGTAGTCAAGGAGGGATATACAATTGCCAAAGCTGTGGTCCAAGTAGCGGAACAAGTGAAAGGGCAAGCCACTTTAGCTAGTGTGGATTGTGGAGGGTATGACTCTATAGTTTTATTTTCACCATGTTTATTATTTAGTATTTTAATGCACATATACACTGAATGGCTAATAAAAAAAATTATCTTTCAGTTTTCGTTGGTCACATATACATTATATAAGGTGTGATCAAAAAATACAGTGAATAATTTTATTACGAACAAAGTAATAAGCTTACATCAAATTTGAATTAATCTCCTTCAAAGTACTTTCCTTGGCTAGCGATGCACTTATCTCAACGTTGATTCCATGATTGGAAGCATTTCTGGAAGGCTTAGGAAGGGCTTTCAGCTGCTCCGTCGTGTCCCTCTCAATATCGTAAATGGTGTCAAAACGTTTTCCTTTTAGCAAGGTTGTTATTTTTGCGAAAAACCAGAAGTCACATGGTGCTGAATCTGGAGTGTAAGGTGGATGTGGACAGACAGGAACCTTTTTTTCGGCCAAAAACTCATGGATCAGAAGTGAGGTGTGGCATGGCACATTGTCGTGATGAAGGAGGAAGCCATTGGCACATTTTTCTGGTTTCCTTCTCCGCACATCCTTTCGCAAACGTTGCAGTAAGCCCTTGTAATATTCGAAGTTTACAGTTGTTCCCCTTGGAGCGAACTCTGATCGCACTGTGCCCTCACTATGAAAAAAAAATGAGTATGACCTTGATGTTCGACTTCGACTGACATGCCTTTTTAGGGCGAGGAGAGCTACTTGTTTTCCATTGGGAACTCTGAAATTTCGTCTCAGGGTCATAGCCATACACCCAACTTTCATCTCCAGTTATAATTTTGGCCATGAAGTCCGGATCTTCATCAAGACGAACCTTCAATTCCGTGCAAACTGACACACGATTTTCCTTCTGTTTGTCAATCGAAAGTGTGAGGACAAATTTTGCACTCACTCGTTTCATTTTCAAATTATCGGTTAAACTGTTTTGCGTGGACCCGTACGAGATGTTCAGTTCTTATGTAAGCTCTCGAATAGTCAATCACCTGTTTGAACAAATCATTTTTTCCACTTTTTTGCACGTTTTAGTCTGTTGTTGAGATCGAAGGATGTCCCGATCATTGCTCGTCTTCAACCAACTCATTTCTGCTTTTAAATCACCCATACCACTTGTAAACAGTCTTCAGAGCCACCACATTATTGCCATACACTGATTTTAACATTTCATGAGCTTCTTTGGCACTTTTTTGCAACTTAAAACAAAACTTAATGTTAACACATTGTTCGAAATCCATGATGCGTCATAGACAATCTATGATGCACACAGTAAACATGACCTCACTCTTCCAGCTCTGGAAGCTGACTGACCCAACTTGTTCAAACTTGCCACTGACTATCTCAACGAATCAGACTATTGGACTTATTACTTTAAATGGATGTAGCGACAGCAGTTGCTGCTATAAAAATTCATTCACCGCATTTTTTGATCACACCTCGTATATTTGGGCCCTACCGCATTTGCTCAATCTGCAAATATGTAATCATAGATTTATCGTAATATAAATGTATACTAATTTTATGTATTCTATTGTATTTATTTAAGAGATGGCAAAAAACTCTGCAAGAAATTGAAAGTTGCCCCCGAACCAACTATACTGAAACACTATAAGTAAGTGCTGTATTTGCTTTCCTTAAAGTAATACTAACAGCATATGTTTGCAACCATTTAGTTTGCATATTTAATAGTATACAAACTAAATGGCACATGAAACCTACGTAACGATATGTGTATATATGAAGCATATGCACTCGTTCTAGCCATCATTGTAGTATAGAGGGTGTTTACACATTTTTAGAATGATTTCGAAGCCATTTTTTTAATGTTTAAAATGTAAAGATTATTTTTTTAAATATTCCATCTGATAACCTTGTTTTTGAACTATAAGTCTGCATCATGCTTTCCATGATAGAAGGGCTTTTCGCAACATTTCCAGAGGTATTGCTTACCATTCCTGTTCCACAACTTTCCAAAGTCCATCAATGGTAGTAGGTTTGCGCTTAGAGAGAGCTCTTTTCAGCGGACCAAAGGCACAATAGTTCATAGGAGAAACAACAGGGGACTTCTCAGGAATATGTTGAAAAGATATGTATATATATATATGCAATAGCTGTATTAATTTTCATTTTTTCAAGGAATGCAGTGGTAGTTTTCGAGGTATGACTGCGAGCTTTGTCTTGATGCAGTTTTACACACTGAAAATTGTTGGAATAAAGAAAATGGAATTTCTTCTGTAAATATTGGATGCAAAAAATTCTCCTGATAATATGATGAGTTGATTTTAACGTTGTTTTCCACTTTTTTATTTTTAATTTCCCATTGTAAGAGAAACCTGCGACAATCATAAAGCCTTTACTGAAGCTTTCTTTGCATTCTCGGAACCAAGTTTGGACATTTTTTTCTCCGCGCTTGCGATAGTAAATGGACCTTTTTTTTTGTTACACTCATTTATGTAAACCCATGCTTCATCAAGGGTAACAACGTATTTCCATTTATCTTCTGATAAGTAATTTTCATACAGGATTCTGCAACTTGTCTTGCGTTGAACCACATGTCTCGACAAAAGACGGTGAAGATTATGTTTTTTAGCTTTTTTAAGTTGTAAATCTTGGTTTATTATTTTATTTACTGTTGCTACAGAAGTTCTTAAAGAGTTTGCAATTGATTTCTGCGTCGGTGGATTTTCTCTTGTTACCAGTGATCTCACTTTAGAAATATTTGCAACAGTATGTATCTTGTTCGGGTATACATTTGGAGTCCTCTTTTTATGTAGAAGTTCTGATTGACGGTCTTTCCCTTTTCGATTAATAATGTTGCTTATTTTGCACTTAGAAATCTTTATACCATGAGTTTCACAACGTTTTTAATAATGGAATAAGAATATTTCTCTTCGGAAAGCGCAAAAACGTATTCTTCGATCCACAGCTTGTTTACAGGCGCCATTTTGAATGAAAAATGAATTTGAAAGTAGCAGACGATAATCTTAATTTGAAATAATAACATGTTGCAAGATCCATTTTCCCACAAAATATTTCCATTTTTTAATCATCTATTGAAATCGTTCTAAAAATGTGTAAGCACTCTCTGTATATGTAAATGGAATATGATTTTTCAGCTTCGTAGGTTTTCGGCCCTGCGGTTATCCACCTTCACCAAATATGCCATTAATCCATGTTCAGTTTCCAATGGCATTAAAAAAAAAGAACTTTTACCAAATAACTGCTCACTGTATGGCACAGTTAGTTCTCTCGGATTTAAGCGGTTTAGATTCCTCACGAAAACGTAGGTTCATTACGTACGGTGTCATAGTGATAGCATGTTTGTGTGTCATGCCATAATTTAGGTTTGATGACCAATGGCATTGTAGAATATATGCCGTTTTTCTGCCCATTGTGGCTTGGTTCCTGTGACTGCAGAGGTTCTGATTCCTCGGAAAACTACTAGGTCCCAGGGGAGCATGATCTTTGTTGTTTTCGTGCCACAAAAATGTAAACAGACATTTCATATTACTCCCATATTTATTGTGAAATTCTTTTAACAGTAATTCTTCGAAGTTTCACATCTAGATGCATTGAACATTGTGTTTTTTATTGTATATGAAACAGACATTCTGACACTGGCTTAAGGTTTAAAAGTAAGACGTTTCAGTAGCCAACCGCTCCCTTTGTCAAGTGAAGGCATTCTGTGTTCACTTGACAAAGTCGAAATAACTGTTTGTTATGGAATCTCCTGGTGAAACTCTGTATTGTTTCTTTATTGTATACAAAGTTATACAGGGCTTTATGCAATTTTGTTGTGTTACGAAAAATATATGGAGTGGTTGCTTATAAAGACATTTAGAATAAAATATAAGAAATGTCAAACATGATTGTACATTGGTGTAAGTTTTTGTGTGGTTGTCATAACAGCTGATGTGTTTTTTAACTCTTCTGTATTTAGAAATGGCGAATTCCACAAAGATTATGATCGGAAGTTGACAGTGCAGGTATGTGAACACGTTCGTTATTTTTTTTTTCATTATTTATCAAGACATTTCAAGTTTGACAAACAGACAAAGTTTGTAAAATTGTTTTGCAAATATGATGAAAAACAAAATTTAAAATACTTTTACTATTTTTTTCCCAGTCAATGGTGAATTTCCTGAAAGATCCATCTGGGGATATGCCATGGGAGGAAGATGAAAATGCAAAAGACGTCGTTCATATTTCTGATGCAAATGTAAGTTAAATTGAAGCAGTTTGGATTTTAGAGATTGTCCGCATATGTTTTTTTAAAATTACTATTCAGATTTATTTAACGTTATAATACAATGAAGTACCATTAATGGACTGACTCAAAACGATGCACAAATGAAACGATGTATAATCAAAAAGCAAGTTAGTGTATGAGAATCACTCAACATACCTTAGCTGAATGACATATAAATGGAAAAGGCATATAAATGAGAAATGTATAAACGGTGCTCCAACGTATTAACTAAAGGTGGAAGTACCTTCTACCATTCAATTTCACTAGTTGCACCATCAAATATATGTTGAGAAGCATATGTATTTGAATATGCTCTGGTGTATATGACCTTGCGTTATAAAACAACGTATAATAGCTTGATAGCTTTAGATAGCTTGGGAATTCGATTTGTAATGGACTCTTGTTTCTTTGCAGTTATTGGGAAAATTGTTGCATCGGGAAAAAAATCCAGTCATGGTTATGTTTTATGCACCGTGTAAGTACTTAATTTCTATTTTTGTAATCATAAGTAAAATCTCTGCATACATACTGTATAAAACATACATAAATATATATCTAGTAAAACCTTGATAACCCGATGTCGTCATTTTCCCTTGGTCCTGCTGGTATAGATGACAGTATAATCAAACCCTCACTTACTCTTGATTAATTCAAATGCAACTCTGGATAACTAATCGTTGTGGGAAAGTGGAAGGCTCGAGAAAGACATTAATAATTACATAGCTATCAATAACAACGTTACAGCATGTTCTCAAACACCTATAAAGGATTTAACTGTGAAATATTTAGAAGGTAGTGAAAGTATAAGTGATGATGATGAAATTCTTCCATCATTTAATAAAACACAATTTCTTGAATCTTCAATAACAATTCAATATTAAACAATTTAATATAAACAATTTAACCTTACACCAGTTCAGGGTTCTACAGATAATAAATTCAGAGCGGGAAATCTTTAGGGGAAAAATTAATTGTACTAACATATGTTCCTTTTAGTCTGAATTAGATAAGTGTTAAATTATCATAGTACACAGGTACAGTAATATTGAAACCCAAATATGCAAGTAAAGCTAAAATGAGTAAAAGTTAACTTTTTTTTTTTTGTCATTTGTGCAATGTATTAGTACTTCAATTAATTTATATAATTGTTATTTATATTGTGATAAATTTAAATTTACGTAACTGTTACAGTAATTCACACTGAGTACTTTCAGTTATTACTCCGCTTAACTTGTCATAATTTTGTAGTCCCTTGAGTGATCACTTATCAAGCTTTTACTGTATATTAGGGTGCTTCTAAAAAATGAAAGTGCTGGAAATTTATCCTCCAGCCCTTTGTTGGATGATGTCAACTGCTAAAGGTCCCAGCAAAAATTTTCTGTTTAACAGCTTAATATTTAGGACTTGCCCAAAGACTGAAGAAAAATTTTGATATTTTTTAACGTTATGAACATTGTATTACAAAAAATAAAGTTGCCCCTATTTAGTCAAAATGCTTTCAATGTTCACACAGGATATAGTATAATATATTGTAGAATGGCAGTGCATTATGACAGTCTAGCAATATAGCTTGCAATCAACATTATGTATCGGTTACATTAAATACCTTAATGCCTAATCTAGTTTATTGTCTACATGTCTGGATAGCTTTATAGTGTCAGCCTTGGTCTGTACAGGAAATTGCTTCCTGTACACCTTAAGAATTCTTTTTGTTCCACAAATTTCTTCAAAAATTGCTTTCATTCTCCGTAAATTTAATTTCAAGGTCACTTATGCCAATCGATAAACTCAGTTAATCCAAACTCAAGGATATGATTCCTGATTGCAATTATTGGAGAATTTACTTCATTCCATGCCAGTGTAATCATGTTTATATTGGTCAAACGCGATGGGCCCTTCGGTTTCGTCTTAAAGAACATGAAGCCAACGCGCGTAAACAACAATTGGAAAAATCTGCTTTGGCCTAACATGCCTAGGAAGATGGCCATGAATTTTCTTTTCACAAGTTTTTTCACCAGTAATCCTCAATTTTTTTGAAGCCTTTCATATTCTTTCACATTCCTCTGCTGCTGTTAACAACGATCAGCTTCCGTTCAATTATATGTCCTCTATTTGGAGAAACTTCATTCGTCCCATAGCAAAAGACACGGATACGGATCCACAACTGGTTTACCCGAACTAATTTTGGACTAGCAATTTGGCATCGACAGTCTTTCTAGCACGTGTGCCACATTAGTGTAACTAGGGTTCTGAAGAAGGAAGCCTAAACGCGCTTCCGAAATAGCTATAAACCATCGCATTTATTTTAACTGTGTTAATGTGTTTTATTTTATTTAACAAAACTGTAAGCAATCAGATTTGCACTATCTCAATCATAAAAAAAAAATAAAACAGAACATTAACAATTCAACCGGTGTTTCTTACCAAATCCTTACAGACTGCTCTTTCTGTAAAATTTCTGATTTTATAACCTTTTTTAGCTTCGCAATGCTTCATTGAGCTCCTACAACAGTGTTTCCCAACCTGGGGGTCACCACAACTATTTTTAGTTGCAATTATTTTTATAAGGAATTTCATACCAAATGTTTCCAACGCTTTTATATTTCAACATGGCTACACACATTGCAATATTCTACATATATATAATATAATTTTATATTTAATGTGTTTTCTTTACTCTGTTAAAAATGCTTTTATTCAGCGAATATGGTGGCAGCGGATATAGGGGGTCGCAGATCTTTTGGTTACTATAAAAGGGGGTTGCGGCTTGCAAAAGGTTTGGAACCATGTCCTATAATGTTCTGAAATGCATTATAAAAGATGGCGCCCTCTGTGCTCAGAAATGACAACTAATTATCAATTATTCTGTAGATCAACTAATTATATAATTAGCTAAGTAATCACATAAACTTAATTAATAAAATTCAGTTAATTTTATAAAATTGTACATGAATATTTTCATCATTGTAACAATAAGAAGAATCAAATTCTAACCGTGAATGCTCATACTGCACACTTTTGCATAAAAAAGTAGCTTTTAAGTGAATTTCAGTTGAAGTGGGCAAATCCTAAATATTGTTCAATTTAAAAAAAAGTTGCATATACATTTTCTCTATAAGGCATCACCAAATGGCCCCCTGGAGAAAAATTAAATATTATGTTGAAATTTTAATATTATGGATGGAAGCACCCTACTGTGTGTGTGTATATATATATATTTAGCTCATCATAAAGAGGTCTTTAAGTGTTCTCTTTATGCATAAACATGATATGTATTCTTTAAATTGTTAAACGATTGCAATTTTGCTTGATGCTTTTGAATACAAATGAAGAGTTTTGTTAATTTTTAAAATTTTTTTTATCTTAAATTCATGGTTGATAAACCATTTTGTTTTTTAAAATTGTATTCTAGGGTGTGGATTTTGCAAACGGTTGAAACCAGATTACGAAACCGTTGCAACTGAACTGAAAGGCCACTCTGTATGTAGTTTTCTATTTAATTTTCAAAAAGTCTTTTATAATTGGGTGATGTCGAGTTTTAAATTGAAATTCTTCTCCTTTTAATTTAGGTGCTGGCTGCCATGGATGTTAATAAGCCAGAAAATGCAGTCATAAGGAAACACTTCAACATTTCTGGCTTCCCAACTTTGTTGTATTTTGAGTAAGTTTCAATTCGTCAAATCATGATAAGGGATTAATTCGAGGGAACCTCGCGAACTGTCAGAGCTCGATTTTTCTGAATTTCGGTTTATAGGCCAATATGACCGAGTAGATGAAAGATCCAAAATCAAATTTGGCCCACTAAGAATAGAGCTCACCCTACAATGATGCTTCGCTACACGACAGGTGAAAAGAGTGTTTTGGCGTGCTGAGCAAGCATTAAGCGCCGAAAGTTTTACTGTGAGTTACTTTTATTCATGTTAGAAGTTTAGCTTTCTACGTCTTGTAGAAGTGAAGTCCTGGCGCATCGGAAAAGCTGAGGTTCCTTTGCAAATAATTTTAGAGGCACTTTCCAAAATCAATTAAAATTATTTACCGCTGCAATATTGACATATGGAACTGATTTGAATTAGGAATATGGAATATTTACATATGAAACTGATTTAAATTATGAATATGGAGTATTTACATATGAAACTGATTTGAATTATGAACATGGAGTATTTATGTATGAAAATGAATTTATGTAGATATGAAAAAAAAAATTTTGAGTTACCTAACTGCGGGGGTTTCCAGAGTTATAACTGCGCTCTTGGCTATGATGAACTTAAAACGCTTTTAATGGAAATGAAGATCAATAAAAAAATGAGAAAGCATAATAACTTTGAGCAATGACTGCAACAAATGAATGAACTACCATCGCAGTCCATTTCGTGACACACTTGGTCCGTGAAATTAAAACAAATTTCTTGCACATTGAAGAATTTTTCAGGCTTTGGTATCGGGTACATTGATTTCCACCAAGCATAGATTATCATATTACGGAATTTTGGGGAAGACAGCTGATTGTGAATGAGCGAATGCAATTTTGTGATGTTATTGCTTTCTGATAAGCTAACATGATCATAATAATGCAAAAGGCAAAATCGTGTTAAGCGTTTAGCGAAATATTTCCATTGAAGAAAAAAATATACGTAGTATGGCTGTATGAGTGCTATCCCTCCAGGTGGTATAATCATCAATTTCGATTGCTCTGAAAGACTGGCTTGACTAAATTTATCATCAACTATATTTTCGTCCATTTGACCTGTCCACGAATCCATAATTAATAGAACTTTTGATGTTACGTTCGGTTTGAGTACTTCGCTGAGGAACACCTCATGTACTTCGGTAGAGGATTTGCAACTTTTGGAACATTCCAGAATAACATTAGGAGATTAAATAACTTTTCCTGTACCCGTGGATCGAATACACCCTTTGGTTCCTGATGGGTGAGCAGAAATTGTGGTAATAATTGTCCAGCAGCAGAAATGATAGGTCGGATTGTTACGGAATGAGATACGGCATGTGTTTTTCCTCCTTAATCGATAGAGTGCGCTTAGATGCCAGATCTTTAGTGAATCCGCTGTGGTCAGTGTTTAAAACGTCATCAAAAGGATAGTTGCTCATTGCATCTGTAACTATGTTGACGAATTCTATAGCTCTATCTTCCAAAGCCGTTGTGTGCATAGTACGTTCATGTGTAACGAACTTGGTGACTCTTCTACTTGTTATGCCACGCTCTTTTATTAAAATTTTAATAGAAAAGCATCACTTGCGCTAAAGTTTGTGAGATTTTCTCTCATTGCAATGTTCAGAAACCATAACTTTAAATCGGCATCGTGAACTGTTAATAAAGCATATTCCCGGGCATTTTTAAACTTCTCAAATACTTCGTCTTTCATCCGTAACAGTTTTTCACATGTTGTACCCTGGGAAGCAACATAATTCCGAAAGCGATAAATTTGTCTACGTGAAAGTGTGTTGTCTTTAAAGCGATGCTGTATGCTTTTCAAGGAACGTAGTTTTCCTGACCCACTCCATGGAAATTCTTTTCATGTCTTCTAATGTGTAAGTTACGCGTGACGGCAAATTAGTTTGTTCATCCCATTCCTCATCATTCATTTCATTATCCTGTATTGCATCATACTTCATTTCATTTAAACAAGTATCAAGTGTATTCTCATCATTCATTTCGTATGTTAACCCACTTATCAAAGTTTTGGCAAATGTAAATATTTCTTTCTCAATATCCATCTTATAATCTGATACAAAATCGGCTTGCTTTGTGTATTTTTCACAAACAACGCGAAACAAGTATGTTGATATGGTGGAAAAGGAAGACATGGTGACAAATAAGGCTTGAAATTCCACGCTTTCCAACAAAAAAATTAAAAATGTCAAAAATAATGAAGTTACAGGCAAGTGATGATTGCTACTGATTTGAAAATTGAAGGATCGCGTCTTATTTATTCAAGACTGATTTACGTACCAGGCGGCTTTTTCGAGTTCTTCGCCAAAAATGATCTCAAAATTTGTCAGTTATGCAAAAGTAAGGTAAAAACTTCAAATATTTTTTACTTTTACACTAGAAAACACAATGTATAATTATTTCAGGTACAACTAAAATGACTATTATAAATATATGCTATATTTTATTCATATGTGTTATTTTTTCTACGATAACGTTTGACGCCTAATGCTTGCCAGAATGCCAAAACACTGTTTTCACCTGTCATGCAGCGAAGCGTCCTCGTAGGGTGAGCTCTATTTTCAGTGGGCCGTAGCTCGACCCCCAGGTCGATTGGGCCAAATTTGATTTTGGATCTTTCATCTACTCGGTCATATTGGCCTATAAACCGAAATTCAGAAAAATCGAGCTCAGACAGTTCTCGAGGTTCCGTTGTAAGCGTAAGTGGTCATGGTTAGGCCATTTGCTGTCTCAGATTGACCCAATGTACCGTTATTTTCAAGCTTGAGCAAAAAATATGTAGGGTGTCTGAGAAGTATCTCTATGCTTATAAAAAATGAACTTTAATAGACAAGAACTTACTCATGAAATTCAGCACAGAAAATTTTGGATCTTGTTTTTGATTAATCGTTAATACATTTCAAAGATGAAAGGAATTTGAAATTATTTCAACGTCCTCCAAACTTGTGCTTGGTTTAATCTTTAGCTTATGGGAAACAGAAATTTGTTGTTCCGCACGGGGAAATATCGCTTTTTTACCCCCTCCCCCCCATACAAATCAACATATATGACCTGAAAGCATTACTACATGGGGTCAGGAGGAAAGTAGCTGCTTGTAAATACAAATAAACAACGTCAAATAACTTTAGTAGACATGTATTTTACGTTAGTGAAAGATAAGAAATATACTGACAATCTAGTAGAATTTGTTAACTTTCATACAAAGCGGTGAAGAGGGTGGGGGAAGTTCTTATTCATACAATAGGCCTTTATTTCATAACCTGTTTCGTTACCATCTACGATCAAGCCATTTGCACTATTAAGCTGATCACTGACTGGGGAAGAACACAAAAGGGGAAAAGTTGCTGGGATAGGGCTTACTTCAACCCGCGTTCTTTTGGGTGGTAAATCTGTTGAGATGTAACCTATCCCTCCCAAAAGCTAAAGCTTAACAAGGGATTTCTCGTCCGGGCAGAACACTATTTATCTTCACGAATTTCTTATACTATTTGTCCTTTAGTGGTAATGCATGTCCGTGTCTTTAGCTTCTGTTTGATTCCAGTAGTATTGTAGGGCATATTTTTCTGCCTACCATAGTTACTGTTTGGTTTTTAAGCAACATGAATTAGGATAAGATCGGTTGGTGATGTAACACTACACAGTATAAATGAATTTAAGAAGAACAACGTTTTAGTTGTAGGAGGAAGTTTTAAAAACGCCAATCGTTTCAAAGGCTGAATTTAATAAATCCCCCATCACAGTTCACTGCTGGTATAAGAAACACGAATATCAACTTACAAGACCCATTGATCATCTGTCAACCGAGATTGCCAGCCGAATTGCATTTTTGGAAGCCTTTGTCATAAATCTGAACTCCGCAAATATCGTTAATGATCACAAGACGACTCCAAGTTTCAGCCAGGCATGGAAATACCTAATTTCTGTCCTTCAAACATCAAATTTCTCTTCAATTCCTTCTAGTTTCTTTTTGTCACCAACAGATGGAGCCAGTATCACACAAATAGACCGGAAATCACGGCAACACTTCAGTGCTGTTTAGTTTTGGATCACTCGAATTTCTTACGAGGGACGGCCAACGTCTGTCCGAAACGTACGTCGATTAGTGTGTTTGAAATTTTCTCGTATACCTAACACATTGTTCTTAGAAAATTCAGGAATTTGGATACCTCAGAAAATTGCAGGGCTCACAACATAACCTTAATTCTCCTTGGATCATAAAGCATTTACGAGTCTTGAATAAACTGTCCATATTCAACATGAAACATCACTGAATATGGTGTTGCATGTTTAATTTTGTTTACCAGAAAATGGAGGACATTTCCAATATTTGCGTTGATAAAAGGATTCTCCAATACTACACTTATAATTCTAAATTTACTGTATGTTTTTATTATGATTTAGGAAAAAGTTATAGATAAGGAACATTGTAGTGGTTTAAATGGATCACTCTGTATCAGCTATCTTGAAACATAAATCTCCAAACTGTCAGTGCAAAAAATTTCAACTATCTGTAATTTTATTTTTTAGAAGCGGAAATTTGAAGCTTAAGTACGATGGTGAAAATAACAAAGACAGTTTATTGGATTTTTTAAGAAAGTAAGTTTACTATAAATATTGTTCTTTTAAGATACGTGTTGATGCAGGTGGTAGGGTAGATAGAAACATCTCTATATGCCAAAGATACACACATGTAAAATCGATGTTATGAGAAAGAAAGTGACATTAAAGGGTTTTTTTTTTTTTTAAATTACATTTTGATCAAAATTTGAGCGTTTTAGAAATCGAAAAATAATTTGTGCATTTGTTATTGGATGAAACATTAACAACTTTGACAAAATTTAAGTATGATATTATTACCTTTCGCAGGATTAGCACAGTTTCAAATTGGTCAAAACAAGAAGCCACTTTCTCTCTTTGTGGGACATATTTTTGCCAAAAATTATTAATTGTTAAAAAATGTAGTTTGGTAAAAGTGCCTACTTGCCTTTGGCATAAGGGAGGTGACAGTGTACTCAGTGACGAATTTCACTCCTGAAAAATGATCCATGTCAAAGTATTTGGAAACCGCTACTCTTGTTTACTAAGTGTAGAATGACATGTCTGAAAAAGCTACATGCCTTAAATAAAAATGCTATGTTAACAAGTATAACCTCGGTTTGTGGTAATCCTGCACCAGTAGGTATGTAGACTTTTCGGACAAGCTACAAACCACCCAATTTGTAAAAAGCACAATATTTACCAAATTGGTAGCATACTGGACAGTGACTCTTTTGTGTGTTTAACCTACTTTATTCATGTTGAACAAATTTTCGTACTTCGGTTAAGTTATAAAAATCATCATGGAATTTTGCAATTTTTTTTTTAACGGAAGACACATAGCTGGGTTTGAACCTTTCACTTCAATAGCTAACTGGTAGTAGATCAGTGCTCTACCAACAGTAACCACTGGGCCACGCCTTCCTGTGTTCTTACACTCCATTCTTACATAAAGTCAACGTAATTGCTTAATTTTTGCCTTATTTTATAATATTGTATATTAGTTCATTGGAAAATTTAATTTAATAAATTGCAAATTTTAAATTAGTAAACTGTAAACTTTAAATTAGTGAATTGCAAGTATTAAATTAGTAAATTGTAAATTTTAAATTAGTAAATTGCAGATTTTAAATCAGTGAATTTCAAATTAGTAAATTTGAAATTCTAAAATTAATGAATAATAAATTAAAAATTAGTGAATTATAGTGAATTGTAAAAATTATAAATTATTAGATTTCAAATTAAAAATTATTAGCTTTCAAATTAAAAATTATTAGCTTTCAAATTATAGATTAGTAGATTCCAAATTGTAAATTAATTAAATGTAAATTAATTATTTATTAATTATTTATTTGTAAATTAGTTAAATGTAAATTATTTATTTGGAAATTAGTTAAATGTAAATTAATGAAATGTAAGTTATTATTCCATTATATTTTATTATTATCGTATTTTTTATTTCATATAATTATTGAGTGGTAACCAGGGTTGGCTTTTGCCAAGGCAGTTAAAAACATTGGTTATAACCGGAAACAAGTTTCTGCCACGAAAGTGCCAGTAACCAGCAGAAACCCATAAAATAATTATAGCTGCAAAGCCACTGTGGTGTGTTTTTAAATTTTTCGTGGAGGATTTTTATAGGCAGAAATCCCTGATACCCTCACACTTGAGCTCAAGCTAGAGCTTTTGAAGTATAGGAGAAAAAGAGACAGTGTTCCAACGTAGAGTCAAACTGGGGTCCCTCTGTTAGATCTGGAGTACGTAACTGCTAGACCACCGAGGTACAAGACCGACACTCCCATTCTCCATATATAAGATTGTAAGATATTATTACTAGATATATTGTTATTAGATATTCCACCTATAAAAATTCCCCATGAAAAATTATAAAATATGGCACGGGTGGCTTTGTATGTTGACCATTATTTGGCAGTTGTGTTAACCCTGTGACGGGTAATAATATCTTATAACCTTATATACATAGAAAGGGAGCATTGGTGCTGTGCCTTGTAGTCTAGCAGTTAAGGCACTTCGGATCTAATGGATGGACCCTAGTTTGACTCTAGACCAGGGCGATGTCTCTCTTTCTATATTTTAAAAGTTTAAGCTGAAGCGTGGATATCGAAGATTTTTACTAAACTGGTGCTATTTACCAAATACCATGTGGAGACTGTGACAAGGTGTATGTTGGACAGACGGGAAGATCGATACGTCTACGAGGGAAGGAGCATATGCGTGCGGTAGCTAGGGGAGACGATTCAAGCCAGTTGGCTGAACATGTCTTCAGGGAGGGTCACGAACCAGATTGGCATTCGATGAAAATATTACATCAGAATGTGACGAATCTGGGGAGTAGACTTTTTCTGGAATCATGGGAAACCTACGGTTTGAGGAGTCGTGCAATAAACATCGCAAAACCTCTACCAGAACCTTACAGGATTTTTGCCAAACTTTGTGTTGTGATTGATCACCTCGGCAGGTGCAGGGGTTTACCCGGTTGGGGTTTCCCCAGCCAGAACTGTCGTGCATCAGATAATGTCAGATGGAGATTCCCAACATGCGGGTATATAAGCTTAGGACTTTCACGAACTCTTCATTCTGCCTTCACTTGACAAAGGGAGCAGTTGAAATGGCATATTTTTAAACCTTATGCCAGACTAAATGTCATGTTTTTAAACCTTACGCCAGTGTCGAAATAACTGTTCGGTATTTCTACCTGTAAGAATTCTTCCACCATAGTTAATCAACAAAAATTCCCCTGCAGTTTTAGTCAAGCTTGGAAGTATCTTGATAAAATTCTCATATTATACAT
>QLNU02015003.1:18893032-18911109 GCA_006491805.2 Dysdera silvatica | reverse complement strand
GTTCTCATCTTTTAACTTCTATCTTGCGTTGATTCTATCTTGCGTTGATCGCGCATGTTGTGTGGCCTGTTGCTTTGAATATACATTATAGATCTCCTTCCTGATCAGCCACGTTCCTTCGGGTTTTAAGTATGGGCGAAAGGTTTAGATTTAGTCTATGATTTTGGCTGGTTGTAGAGGTCTGAGGACGGGAAAAAGTCTAAATTTGTCTAGATGGTTGAAATACTTAATTTCCTCGATAGCTGCGATTGAATTCTCTCAGGTTGCGCCCCCATAATCAGTGGCGTAGGGATGGGAGGGGCTCAGGGAGCTCAACCCCCCCCCCTCGATAACTAAGTGCATTATTCGCCTTAACGCCGAATCACGTGATCCTTTTTGAAGCTGCTTGAGCCTCCTCCCCCCATAATTTCTGTATCTCCACGCCCCTGCTCAGCAACACGTGTCCATTTTTTATTTTACGGCAATCTTACTTATTAAAAGACCTTCCAGGGACTGAGGAAAGAAAAGTCGTAACAAAAAATTGGAATACTTCGGAATGTGGGCAATTGTATGAAGCATTTATGTTAGTGATGCGAGATGTTTTCTTCGATTGTCTCGATTATTTTGAAGTTCAAATCGAGATGTTCATGGCAATTGCCAATTCTCACCGAACAGCCCGAGTGTTAAGTTCATCGACAACTTGATTATTGACTCGATTGTAAATTTGAGTCAATCGCGATTCTTTCGATTGTTAGAACAACTTGTAATCGCGCATCATTAATTTATGCATCGGGACCGAAAAATACCGTCGGTAGTTGCTAATTAATTACGAGTGACGTTATTTGGGGAAATTACTGTTGCCATGTAGTGTACACGTTACCGTAGCATGCTTTGCTATTATCTCTCTTGAGCTTGAATAATATTGCATGACTCGCAGAAAGCAGAAAAAATGTGCTAGTTCTGAATCGAATCCGGATATTTAAAAAAAAAATGAACATGGTTTTGACAGCAGAAAGATCCCATCATATAATGAAGCGTAGTTATTTAAACCACAATAGGAAAATTTGCACAAGTGCTGTCGGAGCTGGGAAAGGAAGTTACAATAATACGTCCACGATATCCCAAGGACGTTTATGGTTAAACGTTTGCACGCAACTCTCGTTCACCAACGTATTGCATTGTTGAAAGCAACAGTACTATTTGATGATATTCACGGTGGGAAAACGCGTACAAGACACGCTACATGCATGTTTATAACAGTAATTAAAGCAATGATTGTTAAATACTTCGTTGATATTACAATTTCCAACGAACTTATTCTCTTCGAAATGCTAGTTGAAACGTTTGGATTGTAGCAGTTCGACTTCAATGGCCGTAGATCGTGTCCTCTAATTTCCGTTGGAATTTTAGCAAACATAGCTGTATCCGACTGGGATCGTCTCCATGGACGCCCATATAAGTGGAGCGGTGTGTGGGAGGGCTCGTACTAAACTAGTATAATAATTTATTCTTCGTTAATAAATATTTACAATATTAGTTAATAAATAACAATAATTATAATAAGTTATAATAAGTTAATAATTAGTTAATAAATAACTCGTATATATTATTTCTTAAAAAAAACTTCGAGTGCAAAGGGTTACCACTCATTCTGATCGATAGTGTATTTCGTCCAGGATTAGAACGTATTAAATGTAAAAAATACATCTCATGCTTTAGCCATACTATAGATTAATGATTTCAAATATATTTGTTTAATAAAAAAAATGTAAGTAAAACATTTTCAGCTGTTTTTGTTTTCAATTTTAGTGTAATTGTTTTGATTGGATTGTTTTTAATGTTTTTTTCCAGTCCCACAAAGCTTCCAGAAAAACCCAAAGATGTTGAGTGGTCAGAAACGTTAAGTGATGTTATTCATCTAACAGATGAAACGTTTGATTCTGAGATACAGTCCAATCCTTCAGCACTTGTTATGTTTTACGCACCATGGTGTGGCCACTGCAAGAAAATGAAACCAGAGTATGTTACGGCGGCAGCAAACTTGAAAGAAAGAGGTGTTCTAGGCATCCTTGCAGCTGTTGATGCAACCAAGGAAAAAACTATTGGCGATCGTTTTAAAATATCCGGTTATCCAACTGTGAAGTATTTCAAAGATGGCGAATTTCAGTTTGATGTGAATTTTAGGACGGCAGATAAAATTGAGGAATTCATGCTTGATCCCAAAGAACCTCCGCCACCACCTCCACCTGAGACTCCATGGAGCGAAGTACCAAGCAGTGTCGTTCATTTGACTGAAGAGGACTTTAAAATCTTCCTTAAACGGAAGAAACATGTCCTTGTAATGTTCTATGCTCCATGGTGTGGCCACTGCAAAAAGGCCAAGCCTGAGTTTGAGGCCTCTGCTACATACTTCAAAGATGACCCAAAAGTGGAGTTTGCTGCATTTGATTGCACTGCTCATTCTGCCATATGCACTCTACACAACGTCAAGGGCTATCCTACACTCAAATACTTCAATTATTATAAAGTTGACAAATTATACGAAGGCAGACGAGAAGAAAGTGATTTTGTTGAATTCATGACTGCCATGGTAGATGGTAAACCGGTACCCTCACCGCCGCCACCACCTTCTCCAGAGGAGTGGTGGATGCAACTTCCTGGTGGAGAACATGTCAAATTACTGACTTCTACTACTTTTGAAGATATCCTGTCATCATATGATGCAGTTTTAGTTATGTTTTATGCACCTTGTAAGTGTATTATTATGTTAAGATCTTTCATAATCAATTTTGTTTGCTTGATCATTAATCTCTTTCATTGATTCTAAATGTATTTTTAATTAGTTGCTTATTTTCAATTAATAATTGACCTTTAATTTATAAATTATTTTTAATTAATAAAATTAAAATACAATCTACTGTGCGTTGCACAATTATAGGTTCACCCACAAAATAACTTTTTCTTCGTAAGAATATGCAAATAATTTCCTAAAAGTTTTCAGTGGTTTCGTATTAGGGTATGTAACAATAACGCAGCAAAATATACTGAAAATAAATATTTAAAAAAAAAGCATTTTTAGTATGGAGATGTTGCAAAATAATAGGTCCACCTTAGATTTCATTCCAAAATACCGTGTGATTATTTCTCATTTATGCAAATTTGCGTCCTGACATGTGCTTTCGACGTCACTGAGCTGTAGAATGTGTTTTTAACTGTTACTTTTAGTATAGTACTGATTTAATGAACAAAAAAAGAAATGGGTCGCAAAAATCAGCTTATCGAAAAGGAAAAAGGTCAAATTAAAGCTTTTAATGAATGTGGAAAGTCAAATAGAAAAATAGCGAAACGTTTGAAACGATCATCACTTAATGGGGTGCACAATTTTATTCGCTTAAAGGGTGCTCATGGTACAAAAGGATCCACCGGGAGGCCTGCTAAACTCTCGGCTCAGCAAACAAGGATAATTGTTAAGGAGGTTCAATCTGGTTCAACTTCTTTAGGTGCTTTAGCACGTCGAAAAGACATTCCAATATCAACGTCAATGCTGTTTAGGACCCTGAAGACAGTGCACTGTTTAAGATGCAAAAAAAGGTAAGCTACTCCAAAGTTAAGTGAAAAACACAAAGAAAAGAGACTGAAATTTGCACAACAAGTAATGACTTGGAAAGAAGACTGGAGAAACGTAATATTCAGCACCGAAAAGAAATTAAATTTGGATGGGCCAGATGGCTGGCAATTTTATTGGCACGACTTGCGCAAAGAAGTACAAATATTTTTGAAACGACAAGGTGGAAGTGGTTCTATCCTGATCTGGGCAGGCTTTGGGTGGTATGGAAAAACATATATTACATTCTTAAATACTCGTATGAATGCCACAGATTATCAAAACCTACTTGATGAGCACTTGCTACCATTTTCAGCAGAAATCGGAGGGCCATGCTTCATGCTTTAACACGATAATGCCCCAATCCATACAGCTAATTCAACCTTTGAGTGGTTTATAGAAAACGGTGTCCACATTATTGACTGGCGACCTTACAGTCCAGATTTAAACCCCACAGGCAATCTATGGTGAACACTTGCAAGAGCTGTATATGCAGGTAGGAAACAATACAGTACTACTAATAAACTGAAAGAGGCAATTCTGTTTGAGTGGCGTGCCATGAACGTGCAAAAATTGCAGAATGTTATTAATTCTATGCAAAAAGAATTTATGAATTGATTCTAAAGAAGGGAGGAAAAATCTACTACTAATAAATTTTTATGAATAAGTTTCATATGGTGGACTTATCTTTTTGCAACGCCTGTTTTTAATTTTTGACTTTATTCTTGTAAGTTCATTTGTAATCCTTTTTATTTTTATATAATTTGTTGTTACATGAGCCTTGTAACTTAAAATAAATTGTAACATAAATTAAAAACATGAAACAGTAGTTCAATAGAACTTCTGTTTTTGTTCGGATGGACCTATCATTATGCAACGCAATGTAGTTACCCGTATTTAATAATGAATTGATATTTCAAATAATTTTCTATATTAGCTAATGGTATTTATTTAATAATTGCTTATGTTTATTCCTTTAAAAATTAAAACCACCTTTACTTTAATAATTGCTTTCTTCAATTAATAATATTTTTTTTATTCATTTAAAAATATTCTTTTACTGCTTAGAAAGCAGCAATCATTGTTGATGGAAATTGTTACTTTTTAAAATTTTTGCCGCAGAACCATTAGGGAACTAATTGCCTGTATTTAATCATTTAACACTTTTTTAAATGCATGTTAACTAGCACCAGGAACAACTTTTAAGTGTATCATGGGGGCTGGGACGGCAGTTTAAACATGAATGTTTTAAAGTGTTTTATGTGTCGTTGATTGTTCGTATAATTATTCACAGGGTGTGGACATTGCAAAAATATGAAGCCAGTTTATGCCGAGGCAGCTGCTAAACTCAAAGAGCTGGATGTGAGTGTACAGGTTTAAATCTTTTTAAATTATTATAGTAAAATTTCTCATTAGTGGACACCCATGGGACAGAAGAATTTGTCCATAAAAGGGGGAGATGGTATTGTGAAGTAGCTTTTATTTAAACGTAAAAATTGGGATCATGTATGAAGGTTTCCCCATCATGAGGGATTTTACAGTATTTTTCCCCGTCAGGGTTCATACGGGTCATGGAAGTCCTGGAAAGTTATGGAATTCTATTTTGCATTTTTCAGGTCTTTGAAAGTCATGGAATTTAAAAAACAAACAAACAAACATGGAAGTCATGGAAAAGTCATGAAATATTTGTTTGGGAGCAATTTTAACGTAAAGCTCTAAAGTTTTACATTAAAAATGCTCCCCGTGGGGAAAATCGCGAGATCGAATTATCTTGCGGCATTAGAAGGTCTTCTAATGCACGTGACCACGTAACTCCCAAAATGCGGGAAGGAGGGAATATTCTCTTGGTTCGAAGTGGAATCGGCCGCGGAACTACCCCACTGCGCTCGTTACCAGAGATGCCAACTTATACGGATTTTAACTCCACTTTATGATTTTACGGTCGATACAAAGAAACCTGCGGAAAACCTCATTCACGATCCTCACGTGCAATTTTTTAGTGGCCCCTCAAAAATACATATTTTTTATGGTTCTTTGGTGGGGGGGGGGTAATCCTATTTTGCAAATGGCCCACGCTTTCCATGTTTGGACGCGACGCGTCCGATTTGTCTTCTTGTTTCTCTGTTATTTTTTAAGTCTAGCTTTATGTGTGAAAATTGCTTTGAATTTGGATCAAAACAACGAAATGAAACGCAGCCGTGATTGTGAAACAGCTGGGGGAAAAAAAGGGGGCAGACAATTTACCTGCAAGTGTATCATGATATGTAGTAAGGAATGGCTGTTTTACAAAGCATCGAAAGTTTTTAAATTTTTATGTGAACTCGCAGTTTTACCATATTTTGAATAACTTTTTACTCGCAACATTTTATTAAAATTTCAGAAAAATTTCCTCACGATACTTTAAAAAATGGCGCCCGATTTGCTCTTGAGATTGTGCGACATAACGTTTCGGAATATCTCCCCCTCTTCGTCTTTCGTTATCTACGCGCAGAGGCTTGCAGATTAATTCAGTAGTAAATTTAACTAATCAATATATTTAAATAACTTACGTAATTTATAACTCTATTCCGTGGAAAAAACGCCACCTGGTGCCTGTTTCTAGAATTTAAAAAAAATTGACTTAAAAAACGACTTTAAGTTAATTAACGAGGTAATGATATTTTTGATGTATGATTTCGTTCTTGATGCACCACCTATCGGCAAAATTATGAACTTTTTAAACGTGCTTAATTCACGATTGTTGGTAATTTTTTATTATTTTTTTTTTAATCAAAATAGAAGAATTTCGCCCTAGTACATAACCTACTTGCGGGATACGAAATAGCGGTAATTAGTCATATTTTGCACCTATAAATTTCCATCTACAGAAATAATACGCCTGCAGTGGAAAGTGGGCAATTTTTTTGACAGAAGCTATAATAAAATATTAAAAATAATAATAAAATATTAAAATAATAAAGTATTAATAATAAAATATTAAAAATATTAATAATAAAATATTAAAAATATCAATAATAAAATATTAAAATATAATAATAAAATATTAAAAATATTAATAATAAAATATTAAAAATATTAATAAAATATTAAAAATATTAATAATAAAATATTAAATAATAAAGCTTTACTGTATGATCATAGTTATCCTTGTGCCATAAAACAATAAATATATTAAATATTTTTAGTGTATAATTAATATAATTTAGCATACATAAAAAAATAAATATATTAAAAAACTTCTACCAATAAACTTTGTGTAACATTTTCTATAATAAAGTGGTGCATATTTAAAGGCCTCCATGCACGAAACCTCCCTCCCCTGTGGATCTTTGCATCCTGAGCTCCTGTAGAACAGGTTTGCACAGTGGGAGGTCCATGTTTGACTACAATAATTATCAATTATATATTTAATAATCCTCAGTATTTTGAAGTAAATGGAAAAATACTATCAGTTGAATGATCTTGATGGTAAGATTTACTCTCCTAATGGTTATGGTCTATCTAAGGATCACATGTACAGGGATCACACTCCTGCAACTGTATACACCATGCCAGTTTAAAATTTGTGTGCCAAACTGTTCAAAAACCGTTAAACTGAGTTAAACTTCGATTTTTGTACTTATGCGAAACTTGATTTTTATTAGTCAAATTCCAATTTTCGTATGTAATGTTTTCTTTTATCATTCCAATCTGTAGCCTTTCTTCCATAGTTAAGCCTTAGCCTATAATTTCCTTTTGTATTTTGGGTTGAATTAATATTGTGAAAATGGGTCTAGTCTGCGTCATGATGACATTCCGTTCTTGTGAGAGATTTGTGTGAATATCATTTTATGAATCGAAAAACATCACCGATCCTTAAAAGTACTTAATTTTTCTAGGAAAGATTTTCCAATTCTTAAAAGTTTTATTATCGCTCAAATTTTGGGAAAGTCCTTAATTTTATCAATCGATATTCTTCTGTAGCATGTTTTCATTTCGTTTTTATTTTTCTATTCTTTCCACAGCAGGCATATAAGCGTAACTGAGCGAATGTAAATACAAATCATGAATCGTAACATGGCTTTCATAAGCAAAATGCAGAAATGGGAATTCCTTGTGGAACCTTTCTACTGCATTCTTTTGGAGCAAGAATAAGCAGTATAATACCCATTCTTCACATCAAATAAAAAGAATCTGCGAGGCACCCTGGGCACAGCAATTTTAGTGCACCCCCAGCCCATTTCACTCCTCACACAAGTTTTTTATCCCTGTTGTTTTTAGAGTTAGAGTTAAGTCCTACCTGCTTTCAGAGCTAGAGTGATGGTGGTTAGTGTCTCCCTTACCAATGCTTGGCAGATGGGAATTAAAACTATAAATAAATGCCAAGTGGGGCTAGGTCCTCTCTAGCCATCACCTGATCATGACAGTTTAGTGGTAAGACACTTGACTGTCATGCCATTGACCTGTGTTCAACTCCCAATTGGAATGCATGGAACACATGCTGTTTTTTCCTGCCCACTGTAGTCGTAGATTTGATTTCTTTGGCAACAGGGATTCAGATATCTCAGAAAACTAAAAGTTTCAACGCAGCTTGACTTTTGTTATTTGTTATTTTTGTGCCATAAAAATAAAATTCATTTGATTCTCGTTTACTGATGGGTCCTTAATACTTTTTTCAAATTTTTGGTCTTTAAATTTCATGTAAAGAAATGTATATGAACCCTGAAACGAGGAAAGTGGAATTCTACCTTGGAAGCATGCTGGAAATCAATGCCAAATTAGAGTATGGATAGAAAATATAATCATGCCATGTTGAAACCATGTATTCAGTTTATTTTTTGAAACATTATGTAAATGTGCCATTTACTTGAAAAAATAATTGTTTTTATGTTGCATTAGAATCTGCTTTTCCCTGTTATAAAGATTGTTTTACTTAAAAAAAATTTCCTTGCTACAACAGAAAAGCCGTGTCGTTGCTACAAAAAGTAATTTTCTCTGAAATAATTTTTCTGTTAATATCAGATATTATATATCAAGGTTCCACAAATATGATCACCATTGTCAACTACATCTCTGCAGCTGGAAATCATTTTCTACTAGGTTCTTGGGTGTTACATGTATATCCTTCGCTGCAAAAATACAGTTTCACGCTATGAAAATAAATATTTCTGCTCCGAAAATCAATTTTTCCTGCTCCGAAAGTTGATTTTCCTTCTCCAAAAGTCAATTTTTCCTGCTCCGAATCTTGTTGGATAATTGTGATCTCTGCATATATAACTAAAATATGATGTTTAAACCACATCATGCTAGTAAACTTTTTTGCGTATTTATGATGGGGCACAAACGGACATAATCTTGACTTATTACTGATTGGTTTTTATAGTTAAAGTAGTTTATGATCTACTGATGGCTAACTATTTATCATAGTAAATATTGGACTAGATAATTAGTTAATTTCTTTGATAAGTATTTATGTTATTTCATTTCAGGAAAATGTGGCATTGGCAGCTGTTGATGCTACTGTAGAAAACACGCTTACTTCAAAATATGATGTTAAAGGTTTCCCTACAGGTTAATATTTTTAGACTTTCAAGTTTTTGAGTCAAAAGTTGTTAGTAAACAAATGTATTTATACCTTGTTGCACACCTTGCTCTTCAAATTCTGCAGTTTATAATTCTGCACTATTTACTATTTGATTATTGTTTCCTACTAGATGCAAGTAAAATACTGTAGAACCTGCCTAAAGTGACCACCTTTGGGACTGGACTGCAATGGTCATCATAGACAGATGGTCACTATTCACGATAGACCGGTATAGGTACGACTAAGTCCCAACCAGTTCTCTCTTATAAAAAACTGGTCACTTTATGCAGGTTACACTGTATTTTATATATATAGGCTACAGTGCAACCTGGTATAATGACTTCCTTGGTAAAGTGACCACCTGAATAAAGTGACCACTGGAAGAGACTTAATCATGCTTATATCAAAGTCTGTCATGTTAGTGACCACCTGTCTATGGTGACCATTGCAGTCCAGTCCCAAAGGTGGCCACTTTAGGCAGGTTCTACTGTGTATACAAGGATTAACAAAGTAAGCTACCATTGGCGACTTGGTTATGCAAATGGCAAGTGGAAAATCTTTTCCTACTAGATTTCAAAAAGTTTTTCAAGTGGATGAGCACCGTTTTTGTCTGGCACGTATAATTTGTTGCATCCTGTTTGTGTACATATAGCGAAATCTGGTGAAGTGACCACTTTTTATACACGAGAACTGTTAGGGCTTCAATTATGCTTGTACCAAAGTCTGTCGTGTGTAGTGACAACCTGTCTATGATGACCATTGCAGTCGATCACTACGTAGCTTTCATCTTCAAGTAACTCATCACTTTCAACCAGACGAGGAAGTCCAGCTTTTCTGAAACAATATCATATTGTAGTAGCTGTGACTAATTCTAAGAACTGCTTGATGATATTCACAGCTTCCCAGACATCAATAGTCTTGGCAGACTTTAATAAAAACTGTTTTTCTTCAAAAAAAAGAAGCTGCTTGTAAATAGTTCGTTGGCGGTAGTAAAACTTGAAAGCACATATTATCCCTTGATCAAGTGGCTGTGTTATTGATGTCGTTTTTGGGTGTAGAAATTAGATATTTATTTGCTTCGTGTTGATTCCACTTCCAAGTTTATGGCAAAGTACATTATCAGCAAAGAGGAGGGTATTTCTTTTCCGTTTCGCAAATTTGTCATCTAATTGAAATATTTTACTCCAAAGGCCATTTGTCATCCAAGACTTAGTGTTTGTGTGAGAGTATGGTATATGCACTTTTCTTTCACAGAAATAGTGTGGGTTTTTAGAACATTCCATACAAAAAATATGATTTTCGGTTCATCCATATTGCAAATAAAGAGCAATGTTTAACAATCTTTTTGCATCTTTTCTTCCTTAATTTTGTCGCTTTTTGACGCTAATGCTTCATTTGGGAAAGCTTTATAAAAGAGTCCTGATTCATCAAAATTATAAATGTCTTTTTTGATAATTTTTTATTAAATTAAGCAGCACGTTTTTAATCCAGCCACTTGCACCTTCGTGATCAGCAGATGATTTTTCTCCTTGCAGCCGATGGGATGCAACATTTTCTTTATTTTTCTGCCTTCCTAACTATCCATTACTTAGTTTGAAATATTTAATTCCAAGCAGTTTTGAAAACTCCTTTGCTTGCTCCAAAATCATTGGGCCACTAGTGACTGCGACCTTAGCTCTCATCTGTTTGAACCACACAGAAACGGCTTGATCAATCTCATCATAATTTCCTTTTCTGATTCATTTTCGTGAAGTATTCCCATTTTTTATGGCAATTTCTGTAGGTTTTATTTCCTGTTGTACTTTGTGGAAAACAGTGGACAAATAACAAATATTCCTTTGGCTACTTCTATCTTCGTTTTACTGTTTGATTTCAAAGAATTTGAAACTGCCAACTTTTAGTTAATATTAAGCAGATGCATTGTTTCTTCTTTTCATCTGCCATGCTCACAATAAATAAAAAATGAAAAGTGTAAAAGAAGAAAAAGAAAAAATCTTGTAAATAGGAATTTTGTAGACCAGTAAAACACGAGAGGCGTAATTCACTGCAGCAGATTGGTGCTGTTACAAAAACAAATTTTGATAGTGATTCCGAACACGGGCATGTTGTGTATGTCAGTACATGCGATTTATTGCACATGTGACTTGTCTAATGTAATATATAAACATGTCTATACAGATTGTGTGTATTGTATATCTCCTTTGATAAATAAAATATATTTATTTGTTATTATCAGAGTGGGGGAGAAGACATAAACAAAGCCATAAATATGGTGGTAAATGAAACTTCGACAAGGGTTGACAGCCATTTCCGATGGGGAAAGACAATCCTTAAAAATAAGGGTTGCCAGCTACATATTTACTTTGGATGAATATTTGTTTTGCATATATCCGGTTTAAATTTTACAATAAAACATTCATTTGGCTTCAAAAATACTTGCATGTATGCCGTTTTTGCACATATAAAATCACGATTAAGTGGGTTTAGATAACATTAAAAAGGTAGAATATTTGAGGTTCGATATTTCGTGTATATATGTGATTTTTATATATGCGGTTTCGAGTGTGTATATTTTTATATATATATATGTGTGTGTGTGTGTGTGTGTGTGTGTGTGTACACACACATAATATCACACATATACTCAATAAACACTTAATTTAGTAAACAAGTCATTTTCCAAAGGAAAGTTATTGTGGAAATGCTTTCACTATAGAGATTTGCTATCATTATGCATTTTATTTAATAAGTTAATATTAAATATTTCATATATTATGGCATTCAAATTACTTTTTAACAAATTAATGAATTTTAATATTAATTTTAAATCATTTAACACAATCCACAGCTGGTATTAGTTTGTTGCAACAAGGGTTTACTATGTATATATACCAAATCATAGCATAAAGTATCTGATTACATGCTTTTTCATATAAATTCTAATTATTATTATTTCTTTATTTTTCAGTGAAATATTTTAGGTAAGTGTGAAATTTTCAATTTTATTTACTTTATTTTTTCTTAATTGCAAATACAGAATGGTGTTGAAATGAGTAGATTAAAAGTTTTGTTTTAGAATTTGCACAGGAGAGAAAATGGTACAGTTTTATCATTATAAAATAGACTCTCGACTAAATCTCATAATATTAGCATTTTTAACTATATTATCCTAATTACATTCGGATATTCAATTGTGCTGTCATGAAAGTAGATGGCGATCACAGGCGTCTCTAATTATTGCCTTATAATACAATATTCTGAACATCTCATTTATGATACTTTCCTATCCGTGTATAATAACAAAATCAGATTAAATAACTAATCGTTTATCATTATGCCTTCCATACATCATCAGTATCCATTTACTCTATTATTATTGTGTATTTTAGATATTTTTGGACTTACCAGAAAGAGAAAAAATTACATTAATATTATTTGTCTACTATTATTATTATTATTTTCGATGTTTTTCATAGTTTTATCATAGTACTTATTTTTTTATTGTTTTTGGTTGGTACGTTGTTTATATAACCAAGTCAGTATTGCAGCATGGCCTTTGATATCCTTATCATAGGTTCCAATCCTTCCGATTTTTTTATCGGTCTTCCGGTCGGAAAACGATTTTCGGAGATTTCGTCTAAAATCCCCAGTGTTTTTAAAATACTGATTTAAAAAAAAAACAAAACAAAAAAAACTTATTTTTCTTGATGCGTATTTATTTAAATTTTTATGCATATGTGCTTATTTAATAATATGCGTAAATAAATGCGAATATCGGTAATAAAGCCGGAAAAATTCATCAGTTGTTGACAGTGCATGTGTGGTTTAACGTGGAATTTTAGCTCCAGCTATGACGTAGAGTGATGCCCCTGCACAACGAAATCATGCATCTGTATTTGTAGTTGTTGGGGAAGGCAAGAAAGAATGCGCTACACCGTTAAGGTTTTGGTCAAGCACGTGACTCTTTATAGGGAAGCCATGTGTTAGACATATCTGGTATTTCTTTGCTCTGGAAAGAAAGTTTTGTTTTTAGGTGTTTTTGAAAACAACGTTAACGATGTCGACTGTTAATAAAAGGTACTACCAAACGTTTAAAGCCAAATATATGAAGATATTTAATTTTATTCAAAAATCAAGACTGGGGCCAAAATATGCTTTCTGCACGTGTTGCCGTAAAGACATAAGCATTACTCACGGTGGTGAACACGATATTACTTTGCATTCTGAGACTGTTAAACATAAGGAGACGTTCAAGGCTGTAGAGTCTAATCATAGTATCAAGCCTTCATGTTTTGCATTTAACGATACCTCCATGATTAACGCTGAATGTTTATTTACATCGTTTTTGATCGAACATAATTTGCCAATGAATTGCAGCGATCACGCGGGGATGCTCTTTCGGAAAATGTTTCCTGACAGCAGTATTGCAAAACAATATGGATCTGCAAGGACCAAAACTTCTGCAATTATGAAAGAAATGTCTGCAAAGGAATCCTCATCACTTGTTGAAAATTTAAGGTGCTATCCATTTTCAATTGCAACTGATGGAAGCAACGATGTTGATTCAAAGCTGTATCCAATAGTGGTAACTTTCTTCGATCCTTTATGTGAAAAAATTGTGAATTGTCTTTTATCTATGCCATCTTTGAAAGAAGATGCTACTGGGTTAAATATTGGAAATCTTCTGGTAAGTGCTTTACAATCTGAAAACTTTCCAATTTCTAATTGTGTTGCCTTTAGCTGTGATAATGCACCTGTTATGATAGGAAAAAAAGCAGGTGTAGCAGCGGTGTTAAAGAATCATCACCAAAATATTGAAATTATGGGCTGTTCCTGCCACCTTATTAACTTAGCAGCTGAAAAGAGTGCTGCATGTTTGCCATTTAAAATCGATGAAATTTTGGTAGACATTTACTATTACTTACAAAAGAGTTCGAAAAGAAAAGATAGGTTGAAAATTCTTCAAGAATTTCATGAGACTGATATAAAAAAGGTATTAAAACACGTTAGCACTCGTTGGTTGTCTGTTGGAAAGTGCTTAGAGCGTATAATCCAGCAGTGGCAACCTTTGATCAGTTTTTTTAAGGAAGAGGCCATGAAAAGGAATCAAATCACCCCACTTTCTTTCTTTACTATTCCCTCTATCAAAGTTTTGGTTGAAAATGCAGATAAAGTGAAAGAACGTAACAGCAAAAAAGCATCGCAGAAATTAAAAAGGAAAGCTCAAAATTATGTGGATATTTCTAAGAAACAAAAAACTGAAAACTCCATGTCTCGTGAAGAAAGGTTGTTTTATTTTCTGTCGGAAGATATCAATAAGGCTTTCTGTTTATTTTTATCTTATACTGTGCCTATATTTTAAAAAGCAAATGCTCAACTTCAGTCTGCGGAACCGTATATTCATATGCTAAAATCTGTTCTCTTAAAATTGTACAGAGAAATGCTAGTGAAATTTGTAAAACCAAGCATGATAAAATTATGTAGTGATATTTTGAAAGTCCACTATCATGAGAGGAGTAATCAAAAAGATGATGTTGATATCTTAACCCTTTAATGTAGCAATTAAAAATTCAAAAGCTTTCGTTTTTTCACCAATTTTTCTCTTCTCTGTTTTCTTGAAATACAAAAGAATATTAATAAATCTTGAAAAAAAAAATGTTTTATGAAAAAAAAAGACTAAGTTATTTGCACCTACTTTGCTTAACCGAGTTAACTCGGGCAAAAAAAAAAACTTTGAAAAGGATCAAAAAAACATTGAAAAATGAGCTTTTAGTCAAAATTTACAACGGTATGGTAAACTTCAAAACACGAAATGGCACAAAGAGGAATGTCACATTCAGCACACACATATATCTTGTTTTTTTGCGAACCCTTTTATTGTTTTCATTCTTCTTTCTTGAGTAGAGAAAACACTGTCGACTGGGATTTTTTCTTTGTTGTTGGTGGCACAAATGATGGAAAATGGCATGCTGATAATCGCAGTGGTGTTGGGACATTTGATGGCCTTCCACTTCTTGAAATGGTGGTAGTTTTATATTTTTCAATGGAGCGTTCAATTACTTCGAGACAAAAATCAAGTGAATCTATTTCATCGCCAGATTTTTTGTAAAGCACAAAAGCGTTTCATATTACTAGATCTAAGAGATGAAAGAAAATCTTTTTATAATATTTTTTGTCTCTTTTTTTCTAGGTACAACATAGGAAGACAGGTGTTGATCGACGTGATCAACACCACCCATGGTGTGGTTATAATCCAACACATGTTGCGTTTTTTTTTTATTGTGCCTTTGCGGGTCTTTACATCCAGCATTGATGGACTGTGAATGGTAGAGATAAGAGAGATATCTTTCCATTTCATTACACATAGTTTTCCCTTCTGAAATGCAATTGTTTCTCCAATTTTCAATTTTTTACTCTTCAGTTCACTGTGTACTTCTTCTTGCGATATGTTTAATGTTCCATAAACATCAGTCTTATTTTTTATCAATAGATCAGCTAGTCCAGGTGAGTTATAAAAATTATCCATCGTCAAACAATATCCTTTATTCAACAATGGTCTCATCACAGACATCACCACTTGTGACGACATTGGAAGATCTTCAAATCCTCTGCCGAGAACGGTATTCTTACTAGTATAGATTATAAAATTATAGACATAACCACTTTTTGATTCACATAATAAGAACGTTTTTGTGCCGAATCTGGCTCTTTTGAGTGGAATGTATTGCACCCATCCCAGACGACCTTTATATAGTAATAAACTTTCGTCAATAGTTGCAAATTTCTCTGGTGTAATCGCATCGCTAAATTTTCTATATAAATCTTCATAAATTGGCCAAATTTTGTTGAGTTTTGGGCAAGGGTGATTTGCTGGATCAAATTCATAATTGTTTGAAAATGCAGAAATTGTTTTACCATCTCGAAGCGTTTCCTAGCCATACACTCCCCAAAATATGGTGTATATGATAATAGATTTTTTGTCCAATAATGACGGTATTCTGGTTTTCTTGCTATATTTTGCAAAAGTACAATATTCAAAAATACTCTAATTTCGTTTGGATTTGTGTCATACCAAGAAGTCTTTTCTCTGCCTCACACATGACTTTTTGCATATCTATTTGTCTCATTCACAATACATTGCATCAATTGTTCATAAAAAAAAATGCTCGAAGAAATTTAGGCAACTATAATCGCTAACGTCAATATTTTTTATACCTGGAGTTTCAGTGAAGGCGAATGGTGGAAATGGAGAAGCATCTTGTTGTACTTGAAACCATTGCCAAGCTAAAGTGAGAGTGTCATTATCACTACTTTCTTCCTCTGACATAGCATCAATTTCTGAATCACTGCCACTGTGTTCTAAAGCTGCATCTTCTGAACTAAATAGCAAATCATGATCACTTTCCATGTTCGGTAATAAAAAACAAATGTAAACAACCTCGATGCTAATGGCGATACTGAAGTAATGCATGATTGCACAAGAAAGAATCAGCTACTAACAATCACGAGCCAATAGTGGGCACAATTTTGTGCACATGCGCAAATGAAAAAGCTGGGAATCATGTTTGGCAACTTTTTTTGGGTGAGAGGAAATAAGCACAACACTGTCTAACAAGTATATTCGGTTGTTGTTGTATTGAAAACCAAAATTGAGGTCTCACGAGTTAACTCGGATATGTGAAAAAAAAATTTTTTCTTAAACCTGAGTTAACTCGGGTGAGTGCGCTAAGAGGTTAATTGGAAATGGAACACTGAAAGTAATCCAAGATTTTAACATCCATGATAAAAATGAATTTTATGAAAACGTCAGAAGCTATTTCATAGCAGCATGTGACTACATGCGCAATAAATTTCCTTTTGAGTTAGAAGTGTTACATCATGCAGAGGTTACATAAATATCGAATTTTGAAAATGCATCATTTTCCAGCTTAAAATATTTTACAGAAAAATTTCCTGTTCTTTTGTTCAATAATACAGAAGATGAAGCTGTTGATGCTTTACAAACAGAATTCAGTGAGTTCCAGGCTTTCGAAGTTCCACAAACTGTGAGTAATGAAGGTAGCATTGATGCACAATGGGCAGCCATAGGTAAAATAAAAAATGATACTTGTGAATTAAAATTTAAACGACTTTCTCAGGTTATGCTGTCAATACTTACGATCCCTCACAGTAATGCAGCATGCGAGAGAGTCTTCAGTCAAGTGAAGAAAATTAGAACTGACTTCAGGTCAACCATGTCTGATGACACATTAGAAAATTTACTAATAGTTAAATGCAGACATGTGAAATGTTACGAGAATGTATTTGACAAAAAATTTCTCAAATGCAAAATCTTGCACTACAGCATTTGTAAATTCTAAGAATTAATATTGCGTTTAATACAGTTTAATCCTCTATTATTATTAATTTAATAAATACTTAATTTCCTCATT
The DNA here is from genome assembly GCA_006491805.2 of Dysdera silvatica. Classification (NCBI taxonomy): domain Eukaryota; kingdom Metazoa; phylum Arthropoda; class Arachnida; order Araneae; family Dysderidae; genus Dysdera; species Dysdera silvatica. Next base: position 18,893,531 of record QLNU02015003.1, on the reverse strand, counting down.
GTGCCTGTTTTTCATAAATTATGTATGATTTTGTTTAATTAAAAAATGGTGCCGGCCCACGCATGCACAATTGACTACAGATTTTTCACTTCTAGAAGTTGGCACCTATGCCTTGCATAATAAGAAAACTAAGTTAATTACCTAATTGTGCATTGTCATGCCTTCCAGATGTCACCAGTATCTACTGTTATTATTATTGTATATTCTGGATATTTTTGGACTTACCAAAAAAATTACATTATTGTTTATCTACTGTTATTTTCTATACTTTTCATGAACTGAATTCCTTTGTCGTGAAATGACATCATTTATGCTAATTAAGGTGTGCGTAAAACTAATGTACGTACAAAATTTATTAAATCATTGACAATTGCCTTCACAAACACATTTGTCTATATGATCGGCTGCACTATTCCAAACATTACAGTCCTCCCTGGCTGTTCATTCACGAATGCGTTAAGATAATGGACAGATGTCTTGTCGAAATAAACACTTGCTA
>QLNU02015003.1:18829658-18867777 GCA_006491805.2 Dysdera silvatica | reverse complement strand
AAATTCGGCAATACTCGATATTAATTTCTTGATTAAAGGTTAGGCCTTTTTCATATATGTATTTGGTGTCCGGTGACTTTTGACTATATGGTGTATATTGGAACATGCGAAATAAATACTGCTGCAAAAGCAACAGATTGCAACATAGTTCAAACCTTTAAACTAGTTCTTCAGCAACTGCCGTGGACATATATTTGCTAAGACAAATGTTATATAATAAATAGGTCGATGCCTTTGAAATGCTATAGTAAATATTTCTTTATTTTTGTCATTGTCTCTAGCTTTTAACAGTTAACTCAGACTCGCTTAAGTCTTTAACGAGCTCTAGTTAGTTTGATTCAGGTGCATTCTATTTTCTCCTTTCGTAATATCCCGTCGGTTGTTGTCCCTGGTTTCCCAAATTTCATTAAAGTGGCTGAAAGCAAAGGGAACTGATTTTTATCTGCTATTTGTTGCAACTCCTTTTCCTGAACATTAGCTTCTGTTTGTAAAATGAACAGCATTAATTGCTGTTCATTGAATTGTTTATAAAACGAATGTAGTGCTTCGATTCATGGATTTATTTTTAGTATTTATTGATTGTTGTCTCTATTGTATTGCTATTTTAATTAACTGTCTTTGTGTTCTAGCGGAATAGATTTAACATCCACATTTTGTTCGTAGCGAATTGTTTTGAAACTTGGTTAAGGCGGCCACCTGCAGTTACATTTAAAAATAATTTTTCAAGAAGTGACCGCAGAATGAAGTAAAAAATCGCGTAATCACACGTTTTCAGGTACATTTTCTTCATTAATATTTGTATTTTTCTGGCGTTCCGACTTATCTAGGCATGCATTTTTCAGAAGGTTGCAAAAAGCATCATTTCCATAATTGTAAATTTTGCGGATTACAGAAAATTTTGCCATTTTCTGAGTATGGTTGTGAAATACAGTGGCTGAAATGAAGAGGTCTAGTGTACAGGAACGGACGAAGGCATTCTCCCTTCTTGAGTAGAAGGATCATTCCGGTCCCCTTCCCTCATATTGGCGTAATTGGGCTCAAGTTTTATAAAAAAGCTTCTCGTTCTTCATTATCCTTTGTCACTCCTCAGTCGTGGCTAGTGTGATGGCGGCAAAATTACGGCGCTGATTATGTATTTCATATTTCCTCTAAGCAGAATACTGCTGACCCTTCATAAGTAATAAAATTATATACAGCCTGCGTGTGTTTTGTTTGAAAGAAATAATCAATAATCTGGAAATGTTGGCCGACTAAGCGGCACTGTGTTTCCAGAAGAGGGAGGGACGTAGAGTCCAAAAAAGGAGGAAAGAAAGAAGGGGTAGAATCTCTATTTGGGGATCAGAGCTCTTAACGAGATGTGGTAGAAGAACCCAAGTTGGGTTTTGGTGAACAAGGTCCAGTGTGGAGTATTACCTCTGATCCTCACCGATAACGTAGCACGTTTAAAATTTCTGGAAGTCCAAAACTTGTGGAAGGGGTTTAGCCAAGGACGAAGCGATGTCCCCCGGAAGGCCAAAGTCCCCAACTTCCCCGGTGCTGTCTTTATTGAGAGAAAAAAATTATATATAACCTCCAACATATATATAACAATACACAATACAAGGACAGGATAAGTAGCTTTATTTGGCTTTCTTGCGTAATTACAGCTAGAAACGATTTGGGAAATTCTAATTGATATAATTGCCTCCATTCATCGATTGTCATAATCGATATCCTGTACTTAAGGTTACGTAGTTTACATTTCCGACTCTTTTGAAGCTATTTGACCTACTGAGGTGGCGAAAACAAATGTGGATAAAAAATGGTTCCTGAAACAGATGATGGTAGAACAATTTCCTTTAGGAGCGCACAAAGCACTATATTTTTTTCCTTCTTTTTCTATGATTTTTCCCTTTGTTGCCGTTGTTTTGTAAGGTTCTGCGGTTTCGATGTATATCTTTTGTCTCCTATGCTTTCGGTTGTTTGCACGTTTTATGAAGAAAATTGCGGAAATGTTTTGTAAGAATAAAGACAAGATTCGGAAAGATAGCGGAAAGCAGTCTAATCACCAGGAAAAATAGCACTTTTATTGAAAAAATGAGGTGGCATTTCAAAGCCTGAATCCACATGAAGAAACACATCGTCATGATTCCAGAATGGCGCTTTCATAAATATAGATGGATATATGGGGAATTCCGGGACAAAATATCCGTTATATAGTAGTTTCAATTAAATAATTGCCGAATATTTGGTCATCCTGAACAGGGAAATGAGAAATTTGTGTTAGGGGACTTCTTTGATGATGGTGACCCCAGTTTGACCATCGTCAACAAATGGGAGCATGGTTCGATTAGTAATCGTTTCATCCTGACTTGATAATGGATGTTTCCAGTTGTGCGGTCAGAGACCTAGGGAGGGTTGAGATCAATTCACTGGTTTAATTTCACAAGGTCTGATGTTAAAATTTTTTAAATAGTTCCTAAAAATTTTCTTAGTGGGGAGCTAGAGCCCCCCTTAGACACCCCTTGGCCATCCACTTGAACATGTCTTAACTACATAGACAGAATAATTCTTATTTTTTGGGAATGCGATCATTCTTCTTCTTCTTTAAAGAGAATACATTTGTTGAATTCATTTCCATTCGCTAAATATGATTCGGTCCTTTGGAAATGTTTCATTTTGAGTCGTTCATTTTGAATCTGCCACTGGGTGAGCTATCATTCCTATTCATTTTTCAGAATGCATTCTTTTAAATGATTCCCATTCCTCTCATTTGCACACTTATGTGTGAGTTTTAACATAGAATCCTGAAGAATTTTTCTTTTTGAAGATGGGTCTCTATGGTTCTAAGTTACACGAATACAGCTTTCTTGAATAAACAAACCCGCCAAAATAAAAGTTAAGCAGCTTATATCTAAACAGCTAAGCCGTGCAGCTAGGCGTCCAAGCCTTATAACTAAACGGCTAAGACTTCTAGCTAAATAATTAAGCTTTGTATATAAGCTTATTAATTTTGACTGCTTGAAAAGTAGCTGGCGAAGACAGTGTTAAAAATACGTGGTAAATGCCTAACGCATTGTTTGCGGAAGAACTTAGATTCACCATTTCCCTTTCCTCGTACTTCAAGGATAGTCATACATCTAGCGAAAAGTTAGTATAGATAAAAATAGTCAATGATACTGAAAGTGTTACTATATCGCCTGTGGGTGATATCGCACGTTGAAGTGATTGAAAACAGCGGCAATACTTCACTTCCGAGAAGAAGGAAAACACAGCATAAACCTTGACCTTTTCGACCCCAGGAACGACCTGGAGTATTCATTGCTTTCCAAATTTATTATCCTGCATTTTCATAATGGCCGTCGAAAGTGGAATGACGGACAACTTGAAGCATACCGTGCTTTCATCCGAAGCTTATTTTCACCCATTTTAACTCGCTTTGCACCAATCTCGACGCCATTGCTCTGTTCTCATCAAATTCGTAAAGGAGAAATAAAAAAAAACGCATTGCGTTTGCCATTATTTCCATTGACAATGGTCTTGCTGTTCCGGGCACTTTGAGCTCTGAAGATTTGGGTAACGCTACGGTAATAAAGAGGTCAGGAGACATGTAGACGTCTGATTTTCTCCTTAAAAAAGGAGAACGTGTGAAAAGAATTAGGATTACATGAAAGGATTATGAGGATATCCGGTTAGGATCCTAGATATCTCTATAATCCCTTTTCGGGTCCTTTTAACGGAGATCTTTGCGGAGAACTTACCGAGAATGCAAATTCTCATTGTGGTAAAGTTCTTAATTCTGCTGTCTAATACTGCTCATGGGTAATGATGTCACCAGCGAAGTAAATTTGTTGGTCCAAAAGTGTTACCTTAGTCAGCAACTGCTGGTCGGAAAAACAGACTTGATAGACACAAGTTAAAATTGCCATATTTATACTTCTACTACATGTTTTACTGATTATTATCCCATATATGTATGCCTTTATGTAAAAACAGCACAACACGTACTAAACTATTCACATTTTGAATTGTCAAATGTTCAAAACAGTATATACCCAGTTTAAGTACGAAGACGCATTATAGTAACCATCAAAATTAAACGCCTTTACGCTTTATGTGTGCTGATTTGTTTTTGCATAAAGTTTAAGGTTATTAGTTAAATTACTCCAGACACTTTTTCCTCGGTTACATAGATTTTATTTTAATTTGTCTTTGAATAAACTCGTGCCCTTTTAATTATACATAGAGCATGCACATAGATTTACATGAATTTGTCGTCCATATTTACGATTTTAGCGACGATTGGTTACGGATTGGCAACAATTGTCGATTTGTCGCCATGCTAGCGTCATCTCTACTCATGAAGAGTCTTATGCAAATGCATTACTGGTGATTTTTAGATGAATTTGGGGGAAACGGTTAGCACGACATAAAGGGTCGGGGGGACCCGCTCAAAACTGCATTTTTGAAAATCACAGTTCAGAATTAAAGGTCAAGAGATTACTAAAGAAATAACCAGGAAAATATTAAATTAAATTGCAAATAAATTAACGTTGAAGCTGTTTTTTTTAATTTCCGATTAATTAACTTAAAGTAGAGATATTGTATGACATTATATGATATGTCCATTATATTTGTAGCATGATGAAAACGTGTGACGAATTTTATGGGTTTGCGCTCAGTAAATCGTAACAAAAAATGTGACGAATTTTATGGATTTATGGAAGATCCTGCCGGGTGTACTCCATACATGTCTATTATGGGAAAATTACCTCCCCGTTACTCCGTTCTGTTTTCTTATTTCATCCCTTCATTTTGTCTGAGAACGTTTTCTTCGCTTTTTAGGATCTAGTTGAAAATATCGGCTATATATTGTTGATTAGTTTTCCTTGCTCTATGTTCAGCCAATCACCGTTTGTGAGTTCCTTACTTTAACAACGATATTCTCTACGTGTATATCTTTATTTTCCCCATTTATTCCAAGCATGGACGTCTTCATATTCCTTTGAGTTAAATTAAACAGGCAAATAAAAATACAATATTCTCAAATACAAGCCTATCTACTATAAGTGATGCCATAGAAGAAAAAAAATTGATTTTATGGTGTGAAGTGCAGGATATAACCGTGAATTGTTGGCTTCCAATGATAAAAATAAGTTTACCTAAATCTTAAGTTATGATAACCAATCATATTTTTTTATTTCGTATGACGTCACCTGGTATATTCCGTTGTTCAAATTCTCTTGTCCAATCAGGGATTCCCTAATCATTGGGAGATGATGATTGGTTGCCAGTGCTCAGCCAGATGACTGGTTGCCACAATATATTTCAACGTTCCTTCATTTAATTATTTGCACTTGCATAAACACTTCCATGAGTACCCTGTGACTACTATTATCATTACCACGTTGTGAATGCTATTTTTATTACCTCATAATTACTGTTTTGAGTACCCTATGGCTGCCATCTGCATTAATAAATTTTAATTTAAGGAAGATAGATTATCTTATTTCAATAAAATTTGTGTACACAATAGCACATCAATTAGATTCTATTATATACTGACCACACACATTTTATAATTTCATTTCACCACATATTAGTGAAATCAAAACTATCATCGTCGCAAGAAAGTACACCATCCCGGGGGCGGACTGGGTCGGCGCACCCTCATAGGCGATAGGACTCGCACCTCCGAATAGACAAGGACTTGCGTCCTCCAAAAATTCAAGGTATGTACCCTCTGAGAGGACCCTGCCCACCCCTGCATGAGAGACGATAGTGCCCAAACAAGCATATTCCAAGCAAAGCTTAATTAAAACTTCTTCATGAAATGAATTACCGGTCTGACTGGCCAGATGCCGCCATAAAATTAACATGACAGGATTATTCTCTGCGAGATATGCATAATCGAAGAAAAATTATATCTGAAAGAGATAAAGATTTATTGGATTTGGAACTACTTTGCGATTAAATCCATAATTCTCGGGCAAAATGGTCTAAATATTATCCCGCAGTTATTACGAAAGTTATTCAAGTGTGGATTAGAGTACATTCTATCGTTTAAGACATGTTGTTCGCAGCATGGGTCAAATAGATCCAAGTTAAGGAAAAATATGATAGGGGGAAGTATAGAAAGAACAGTGTAGAAGTATGATTGAGGTTATACTTACATTCCGATATTAAGTGTATATCATTGGGTAAATTATGTATGAAATGGTTTATAATCGTTGTTATATCAATAGTATAATAATAATAATGATCAGTGCATATGTTGGGATCATTACAACAAACCTGAGAAAACTCTTCAGTAAATTGGACATTAAAGAATTTACGACAGCAAAAGGCTTTCTTGTTGTGTAAATTTCACGCCTTTTTATACTCTAGGTTCGTATGTGTGTAGAGGAGATTAATAAGGTTATGTTTCCAAACACCCGCTCTCCATGCTTCTCACCAGAGCTCTTTTGACTCATTATTACAACTCTAGATATTATTGCCCATCTTGAGGATTGCAGAACTATCATCGAAGTGGTTACAACATGCAGTCCTATCAAATGGGCGGGTTTTTTTTGTTTTTTTTTTGGAGGAGGCAAGTCATGAAGAAGATGAAAGGTACTGTCACTTGTTACAGGACACAGATGTTTTAAAATTTGATCTCACCCCCCACCTTGCTGGCAACATCATACATATTAAGAAAATGTAAGGACAGTTCTGAAGCCTCTTAATGAGATTTGAACTGAGCCATGAACTTCAGACGGAGTCAAACATATTTTTCATTCTTTGTGATGTAAACTACATCAATGAGAAATGATAATATTTGCCAGACTGTACTTTTGGAAGTGGATTTATACGAACAATGCCACATTTAAAGACTTCGTTTGTAGCAACACTTAATCATTCACATGAACAAACGTTGCATAATAACATGATATTCGCAAACTGTCTTACATGTGTGCGTTACGTATAGAATGCATAGAGAAATTATTGCTTTGTGTATTGTACATTTATACGACCAAGAGCGGATCCCGAAATTGCTTTCGAGGAGGGGGACTCAACATTTGAAAGCCAAGATAGAGACTTATAATCAGAGCCGACGAGAGGGGGCTGCAGCCCGGGGGGTCCAGATGAAGTCTAGAGGCCTACACTGGCAAGGACCTATGCTGTGGGGGGTCGGTTGAAGTGATCCTGGGGTCCTACGTTGACTGTCGGAGTCCCTGCTTATAATAAGTGTAAATATGTCATTTTTGGAGTGGCCCCCGCGAACCCTGCACCACTCTGAATCTGACCTTGTGTAAACACATAAACAATGCATGAAGCAAATTCTGTTTTTTGCTCTGTTAAAATGTGACGTAGGCGCATTTGAAAACGATCGTGTCCTTTATTGTGTGAGGAAGGCTGTCGAGTACGTGTTGCCGATTTGTTGTTTGTTCAACGAATAGAATCCGTTAAAGAAAAAATAAAAAAGCAGACGAGGTAAAGTGGGTGGGGCGCAAGTGTAAAATATTTGACCTTGAAGATGGTGTGGCGTAAACGCAAATGTCACGGCCTTTACCTGTTCGCCAAATGAGATACGCGTCAGTGGATATGGAAGTGGTCGGTCTTGACTCACACTTGAACCTTACATCCGCGGTTGTCCTAATGCACGTTATAAGAACACCTTCACAAAACCTTTAACCAGTATGAAGGAGATTAATCATTGAGGTTTGTTTCCGGACTATGATCTGTAAAGCATATTTTTTGCTCCTTTTTTTTTTTTAACCGTTGTAAGCGAGCCAGTTTAATAGTGGGATGGTAAAAGTATCGGGCGACTTACCCGATCCAGAGATAACGGAATTCAAATCACACCAGATGTTTAGTGAAGTGATCATCCCGAAGCTACACATACGACATGCGCTATGAACTCGAAAAGGCGAACTATACTGCTCACGTTCAATCGCAAGCATTCACTTGAATATGCAAACAATGAGTCATTTCTTGGCAATCGGGAAACGTTACCGACTCATCTCTTCTTTAACGATTAAAAAATAAGCTGGCAACAACTTTTCCTGCTTGTTAAAGCTCCCAAATTTCCTTTGAAAAACGAAAAAAAAAAAAATGTATGTACATTCTGAGGCCTTCTCGTTTCGGACACATGCTTCACTGCCCAGTTGGTATTTTCTCTTTTCTAGTATGGTAACGCAAAGAAATGAGGCCTTTCTTTAGAAAGGTGATAAAAACGTCCTGAAAACAAAAGAAAAAATGCTTGCACCAAGTAATTCATTGTGTTTTCCATTGTTTCTGGGGACTGTTTTCTGACACGGGCGCTTCTTTTCATGGTGATAATGTGAATGATGGTTTTTCCATTGAGGAAATAACATTACTTCATCCACGTGGAAGACAATGGGAAAAATAAGAACTTGGAAAATTTTGGGCATTAAACACGTTGCCTACTTTACTACAGTCGAACCTGCGTAGAATAAAGTTGAAAGGAGTGGCATTTAGAATAAGACACCTGAAGATAAAGAGTATAAGTTAATGACATATACCTTTCAATCTACTTATTTTCTCTTATAGCTTATGTTCACCACTTTTGCATCTATGCTATTTTGGTATATAATATATAGTTTTATCTATGATATATAGTTTCAACACATACACATGGCGCATTTAAGAATGAGGCACCTGAAAATTAAGAGTATATGTTAATAACATAAATCTTCCAATCTATTTATTTTCTCTTATAGCTTATGTTCACCATCGTTGTGTCTATGATATTTTACATTTCTGCACAAGTTATTCTGTTAGAACCAAAAATAAAAGCAACATTTGGAGCAACCATGAATAACCACAAGGGAATCGATAAGTTGTTGAAGTTTTTGTTGGAACTTCGCTGTCATCAAACAAAGCATACATTCAGCAACACACTAGGGTATTGGATTTATTGTCCAATGTATTTTTTACTGAAGCATACGTCTGATGATATGCCTCTAGAAAAAGCGTTAGGCATATGATTTTACAGAAAGCCCCGAAGACTACCCTGAAATTACATGAACATATTAAAGTTAAATTTAGTCATCTCTTTCTCTCTCTCGCTCTTCGTTATATATATGTGGAAAGCATTTGGAGAGACCTTCATCCAGCAGTGGATAGATGATGGTTGAATATGATGATGATGATGATGATATATATATATATACATACCTTATATCATGCTGCTCTCTGTTAGGCTAAATTAACTGTATTTTTAATAGTACTATGCGGTTTGTTTTAAAATGCAACATATTTATAAATATTGTGATATTAAGTTGCATTTGCTCTTATTTTCAAACTCTAATATGTCGCATTATACTGTAAAGTATTTTGCATATTTTTATGCTTAGTTATTAATAGTATTTTTCACTTCTTTCCCATTACTACTACTATTACTACAATGATATTAGATAACGTAATTTCATTTAACTTTATATGAAGTAAATTTCCCTTCAATGCTATTGGTTTGGTAAATATAAAATACGTATATTACGGATTTCTTAAATACACCTAACTGATATTTAATATTAATTGTTTTAATTACCCTAGAACTACTGATGCCATTACTTGGGAGAGGATTTATATGTATATGTAGAGAGGGAGTATTTAGCCTACAACAAATAACCAAATTTTATTTTGAACTAAAAAAAAAACAAAAACAAAAACAGAAAATTTTCTTCAATAGTTTCCAAAGTTTCATAAATATAGAAACACTGTTATTCATCAATCCTGATTATTGAAGCATACTTTTTTAGGCAATAGCTTTCAATCGTAGGAGATGTTTCGACATCCCAGTTTACTTAGCTCAAACTAGAGCTATATATGGTCTACTATAGTGAGATTCGGTGGGTATCTATAACCTTAGTATATGGTGGGTCATAAGTATCGTTATAGTTTGGCTAAAAAATATGGGTTGTTAAAACGTCTCTAATTCCTAAACCCCCCTCACCATAAAAATGAAAAAACCCTGCCCTGGCGACTTTCTGTACTATTTGGCAATTGTGTTATTCCTGTCAAAGGTAACAATAACCTGAAAAAGATTCAACTCAATTTATTAAACCAGTCAATAATTTACAAACCTGATCCGTAGAAGCAAAATTCATCACCATCAAAACTTTTTCCAAGAAAGTATTTGTTTGTGTGCTTATTAAAAGACGATCTATTTTACTATGATTAAATTCAAGGGAATAAGCACTTGACGACCTCTTTTTCCAGTGTCTACTTGATGCATAATACATTTATGTACACCTATGTATTAAACGTGCTAGAAGATACTGAAACAAGAAACATCCACAGAAAATCTCTTGGAAAAGCTAGTCCCCATCCCCATACTTCATCATCATATCTTCTCGTTTTACCCAGAACCTTTGGATTAAAAAATGCTAATGAACGTCCACAAACGAATTGAATGATTAGGATTGTACAACTAAGTGCTGTTCCAGACGTCCTTTCCAGTGACCTACAAAAAAAAAAACCAAAAAAAACCCCACTTCAGTCGCTTCAACATATTCATTGTCCGACAGTATGTGAACGTGCCCAAAAACACAAACCAGTTCCCCCACAGAATCTGGGAAAAGAATGAAGATCCTCATCATCGCACAGAATTTGTAAACCTCCACAGAAGCTTTTGTACAGGAAGTGTCTTCTTCAAATAGTTAATGCTTCTGTGCAAAAAACAAATAGCCGATAACGAACAAAGGATTTTTCAGTTAGAGTGACCTTCCAATGAGCCATCCTCGGTCACTTGTGACCAAGTTGACCATAATGACTGGAAGAGAAAAAAATGAAAGACACTCATGCATTTCCAACGGCACGAAAGGAAATGAAGAAGATAATATTGGTTAAATGGAGGTTTTAGTCTTGGCCACGGTATGTTCGCTCCATGATAGTTTTGCCCGGTGATCTGAGTTACGTCCATTAGGCACGGAAGTTTTTCGTCTGTCTGAAGGCCTTATGTATGTAACAGTGGATTCGTGATTTCCGTATGGCTCATATCGCCATATTTACCATTGGGGGATATCGTTTTGGATATGCTTGCCCTCCAGGTTTCTCCGGATAAATGTGTGGCCATTTCTGTAGCTAATCATCCATGGCGTATTCGATTCTTCTAGTGTCGATGTATGGTCTAGAATTAGCGGCGTGTGCGGCTATTGTCTTGCATTGGGCAGCCAGATGTCAACTTCATTACCACTAAGAAGACACAATGCAATGGTTTGTGTCGGAAGACGTTTTTGGCACTTTATTATTGTCTATACTGGAGATAATCCATTCTGCGCAGATGATTCCTCCTTGCTACATCAAGGCAAAGCGCCACATAACTATTACTTTATAATTAGTATAACTTAACGCAAGATTTGAACACAATAGGATCATTAAACAAAGGTGGCTACTACTAACGATGTCATACTGAAGTTATTATGGCAAGCCATGGATTCGACGGAGGGTTTGTTTATGGGGTTCATGACTTAAGGGTTTTCCTTACCACGCTGTGTGATTCAGACTGCTTGAAATCCTGTGTTGTTATATATAGAGAATGCGAGAAAAAATTAAACTCTTCGCTTTAATCACTTTTGATTATTAATAACTGTTCCTTTTATTGTGCGAAGTGCAAGCGTACTATTACTATCAAGTATTTCTAATTTCAGCACCACTTTATTAAGTGTGATTATTACAACGATGTGGGCATATCGGATAGGGTTATACTGCATGATATTTATTGCACTTACGTGACGAGAGAAATAAGGATTTTAGCTTATGTATAACGTTAAATTCACACACATGTTGTTCTCGAACTCTTACTGGACTAAAACGTCTTTGGAAAGCAGGAATAAGGTTAGGGTGTGGGCGAGCACGGTGCTCTGTAAACGAGAGAAGTTTGGGCGGGGTTTCCAAGTGCTAGAGGTAATCAATGCTTACTCGTAGTAAGCCTACATTTGCATGAGTATGACCCAGCATAAATGCATAGGAAATGCATAGTAAATTAGGTAACGAAAGACTGCAGTTTAGAACGATCTGGCTCCCAATAATCAGTTTAAATTTTTGCGAGTGAAATGCTTAGTTTGGATCTCACGAACAGAATATAGTTAAACCTCTATTTAACAAAAACCTGTTTTACGAATTTCTCTATTAAACAGATTTTTTTTTTTGCTCGGCACTGGATTATTTGCTCATTTGAGGTAGTATTTTTCATCTGACGAAGCTTTTTGGCGGAATCTTGGAACTTCGTTAAATATAAGTTCGATTATAGTTGGAATTTTATAAATGAAATGCTTAGTTCAATTTTTATAAATAAAATACCGAGTTCAATTATTATAAATGAAATATTTAGTTAAATTACTATCAATGAAATATTTAGTTAAATTATTATAAATGAAATATTTAGATAAATTATTATAAATGAAATATTTAGTTAAATTACTATAAATAAAATATTTAGTTAAATTACTATAAACGAAAAATATTTTATTCACAAATCTTACGAATAAAATACTTAGTTCAATATTAGCTCACGTATAATTGCTATTCAAGAATGGATTTGAACTTTTTAGGTTTCATGGTTTACGCAAATGAAACCAGTGCTTCTCCCCTTCCCCCCACGCGTATTGTCATCTCTGTAAAATAATTTTTTCCCCTTTGCTGTCGCACTTCAATCGTTTTGAATGACATTAGCAAAAGACCTTGTCAAAGTAAGTGCCAACTGGGGCGTATTATTTGTATAATTAGTCTACTTTAAATCAAATTTGGCAACAGGTACACCCAAGCGAAATACTTTATTTTTTCTTTCCTCCATTTTATTTTCTTAGAGTGCGTAACGACTATTAATGAGAAAGGTGCATAAAACGATTTTAATCCGTTGCCAGAATTGCCAAAGAGATGATTCCTAATGCTTTCTTATCACAAAGGTTTAGAATTTCTTCTAACTTAAGTCCTTTGGGACAAAGGGACCTGCTCTCAATACGGGCACCGGATGGTTATAAATGGAGGAGATTCTCTACTGCTTTGGTAGAGTAACGGCACTATGACCAAATTCTTATTCGATGATCCTAGGTTAAATTGTTAGTTGAGCCAAAGGCTATAGTTCGGACTCCACATTAATCGATGTGTCCCCCCACTTTCAATAAGTGGCATTGTGCTTCCTAAATTAAAAACATTAAATAGGTTCGCTTTGAGCAATATTAGTTGTCGATAGTCAGGGCCGACAAGAGAGTGGCAGCAGGGGCTGAACCCGGTGGGGGCCCTGCATGAAGTCTTGGGGCCCGCGCTGGCAAGGACCTACGTTGTGGGAAGCCCCAGTCCTACCCTCCAACATATTTTTCATACAATATTCTTGTTCTTTTTATTTAAAAACGAAAAAAAAAATAATGTGCCCCCCCCCGGAATTTTCCCGGTTACGGTCTAAGTGCCGGTACATATATATCAATCCCGTTCCCCCGAAAAGAAAAAATATCAATGCCACTGCCCAGGAAAGGAGTTATGGGGGCCCGCCAAGTGGGCCTTGGGCCCCGTGTTGGCTATCGGCGCCGCAGTCGATAATATAATTCGAAACAACATCACATGAACGAATATATGGATGAGAATCAATTATGTTTTTCTTTCTTTTTTCTCATTTTGATTTCTTCGACTTTTTCCTTTCTTTTTTCACCTGTCTGCCAAATTACATTTTCCATATAAGGAAAATGTATTACAATTTCCAAAAGCGAAACAAAAGAATTTGTAAAATACAGAAAAGAAAGGCAAAAATTGGAAGAGCTTGCACGAAACTAGACAGAAGTTAGTATGTCAAAGCCAGAAAATAGAATAATAAAATAGCCATCTATTTTCAGACTTCCTTCATAACACGCCGACTTCGTTCCATCTTGAAAGAAGAAGTCACGCCAAAATTATAGGGAATTGATTTTGGCACGGTGCTGTTCACGCGAGAGTGTGCTGGAAACACTTACCGAGCGTAGGGAAAGAGCTGGAGACAACAGGGTAAAATGGCGGTAAAGCACATACTTCGCATAACTCAGTATTAGTACGTATTTGAATAATTCCTTTGCCTTGAGGGTCGACAAGCGTTTAACAAAAATAGCATTACCTGTATGTTTTCCTCATGCAAAAACTGGTTTCACTTTGTTGTCGTGACCCGGGTCCAAACGAACTTTAGGTCAGACATCTTGGTTTTGCTCCTCGTACTCATTTTTCTCGTTCGTTAATTCTGTGAGAAAAGCATGTTGCGAAAATCGTGTCACCACGCTACGCCGAACGCTTGTGTACAATTATATGTATACGTTGATGACGTCATAGAAAACCGATTCAATCTCTGTGATGCCATAGGCGTAACTAGGGGTTCGAGACCCACTCAAGAAAAAATATAGTTTCTCTAGAAAAGATTCTGACCTAGTGAAAAATCCGAGTAAGGGAGAGAAAAAAAAAAAACAAGGTCAAAAGGTATATAGTATCCCCTTGACCCCAAGGCTAGTTACCTTAATGTACCCTGTGTATTTCTTCCAAACAACGTTGGGTTTAAATTGCAAGATTATATGGCTGGTTGTGTGGTATGAAGCTTGTAGCACAGCGTGTCCTCTGAGCGATGGTGTGTTTATACAGAATCGAGCCAATGGAATCGAATCTAGTCGAACGAGTTCATATAGGCCAGTGGAGGTGGGGGGCTTCAGCTGTTACTTTATAAATTTCATTTCTGAATATGGATGAAAATATTAATTAGGCGATAACTTATTTAAATTAATACAAGTTCTCGCGATTTCCTGTTTTTTGGTCTTATTTGACGTCGATGTCTTTTTTGGTCGCGATTTTTGGCGTAATGCGAAGTTTAAACAGCAGGAAAATGTTGAATTTAAACTATTATATGCATGAATAAAATTATTTTTTCTGTCTTCTTTTGAATAATGGTACAGATCTCGCATCATTCATGTTAGGTTTTTCCCCATTTGTGGTACTTCATCAACTGTCAGGAGCATTGATCAATGTTTTGTAATTCCATTTCTCTTTTGATTTGAATCCACGAGCCTATGCTTACAATAGATAATGGCTTCCATATTTAACTTCCTCAAATTATGAAACATTCATAATTAGGGCAAAAGATAATAGAAACCGTTACTTATACAAAAAAATTCTCAGTATTCCGATGGAAACTGAGGCGATAGGAATGTCAAGCTTTTGTATTATTTTGAAGTTGAAAAAATTGTAATTAATGTGGATTTTAGTCATCATGATTAAAATCATCAAACGTAAATTGCCCGCCCGCAACAAAAGTGAAAGGAAACGTAAAATTTACGGTGGGGGGGGGGGGAAAGATCGCCATTTTATAGTTACCTGTTTTCGTAATTTCAAAGTGAATTTTAATAAACGTAGTTACATGTAGCATTACTTGGTGAATAATTCTTTCATTCCACTTTTGGAATATTTTCTGTTGGAAATACGACAATTTCGTCACAAAATAACCGTATAATCCGTGAAAACTAAAAGTTTTCAAGTTGTGTAGTTTGCAGTACGTTTACGGACTGAGAAACCGCGAAGACTTTTGATAACACACGTCCTAAATTTTGAATTTAATCCGGTTCAGATTTTCGCCGCCACAAGAAATAACTTTAACTAATGTTGGGTCCTTTATCAGTGGATAACAAAAGTATATTTAGCCTTAAAATCATTGGAATATGTTTTTTAAACAACCCAGAAATATCGTACACAAAATCCTTAAAGAAGCAGCAGTTTTAACCAAGCCGTTTAGAATACATGAAGGTTCTTTCCTATTCTCAAAAGTATCCCATCACTTTACCACCAACAGCCATAATTTAAGTTTTGAAAATCTGAAAGTTTCGTCACCTTTCTCATATGCTTTCTTAATTTTACCCTGTTTTAACACATTCTACTACCATTACTCTCCATTTAACGTGGTTTTGGATAATTTAGCACTTTTCTCATGTATTTTCTTCATTGAACTCTGTTCCACCACTCCACAATCAGAAATCTTCATTTAATTCTTTGAAATTTGAGTAACTTTTCTCTTTTCTCATCAATTTTCTTCATTGAAGTCTGTTTCACTACTGTACTAATCTAAATATTCATTTAACTTTTGAAGATTTGGATAATTTATCACTTTTATCATTTATTTTCTCCATTGAACTTTGTCGCACCACCTACAATCAGAAATCTTCGTCTAATTCTTGGAAGTTTGAATAGCTCATCTTGTTTCTCACCCATTTTCTTCATTGAACTCTGTTTTACCACTCTACTACCATAACTATTTAACTCTCGAAGATTTTAATAATTTATCACCTTTCTTGTTTATTTTCTGTATAGAATTCTGTCCTTAATATTATAAAGCGATTTTTAAGTTATTGTAAATGATTTCAGATCTGTAGAAGTTAAGGTATATACCTCTCTTTCATAAGTTTTGTCAAAAAAAATATTTAATTTATAAAAATATTGAAGTATAAACTAGAAATGTGCAAATGGGACAAGGAATTCATATTTATTTACATTGATGAATATGTGACAATGTTTCTAAAATTTGTGTGAATTGATTGAATTCCTTGGCATGAGCATTTTGCAGGCAGAAGTTACTAGAATCCGCATAAGTAATAAATTTTGTGCTGCATCATAATCCATAACAATAAATGCATTACTTATATACCTAAAATTTAAAGTAACTAGTCCTCTTTACATAACAAATTTTCAAGAATCTACATGTGTATCTGTTACTGCCATATTTAACTGTTTAATGCTATCGTACTTTATTGTTCTCAGGGTTCGCAAAGTCTTATGGGAACGGGATCATTTGTGACATGTTAACATGCGTTAATGTCAACACACACGTTCCTTAACCTTGTCTATATGGGAAATAGGGAGGGGGTAACGGTGAGCATTAGGAAGCCAAATGAACTGTAAGAGAGAGCTCATCCATCCCCTGCGCTTCTCAGAGCTCCGTGTGCTTAAGCAGCTAATTTTTCGCTTGCTTCCGGCATGCCATTGCAGACGGGAGGTGCAGTTTCGCTGGTTCATCGACTGTTGGTGATTATTTTTCTGTTCAAATGAAAGTTCCTGAGGAAGTGGAACCGTTTCTGCGACGGTTATTTTTCTCACTATTTTGGTAATAAAGGTTGAATCACTTCTTCGTTGAGTTTTTGGATCCCGCCTTTTTCCTCTTTCGAACAAGCGGTATTTCCGTATATTTTTTTTTTTTCTTTTCACTTCGCACTTACGTTCCCGCTGATTACCAAAGTCTTTTTTTCAACCTTCTCTTTTTTCCGTTCTTCTCGGGTTCGTCTTCATTGGATCGCAAGAAACCGTTAAAGGCATTCGACAGTAATAATGTACTCGTTTAATGTCCCAGGTAGTAAGTTCTTGGTTGCCGTCGGGCATTATTGAATAATTATGCCGGCTTCTGGGCTTCCACCAATTGGCGATTCCTCCCACGTTTTTTGGTGCTTGGCGCGTTTTTTCTTTAGCTGTAATTTTGACGAATTATAATAGCTTTAATCACCTGCATTTGTCCATAATATCATCGCAATATTATGATTTGCAGGTGTGTCAAGGGTAATCTTTTGGCTATAATAAACGACAATTATCTCTTAGAATAAAGAAAGTAATGCTAATAATACTAATAACTTTATTCGTTTATGACGTCAAAAGAAATTATTGGTGATAGCATTAGAATACAGAAATTGGAAAAAAATCAACATACTTTAACTAATATAGTAACTTTGCATTTGTTAACGCATATCTTGCTTAATTAAAGTGATATTTACTTATTAATTAAATAATTAAATGACAATAATTTTACGTTTTCCTCGCCGAAAGAATTGCCGAAGATTACAATGCAAAACACTTTACCATCTCCATGGTAATCTTGCATCGAATGCGAGATTACAAATGATTTTGCAATTGATAAATTGCAAAATAAACTGTTCACAATTATTTATTTTTTTTTACTTCAGAAACACTAACGTATTTTGAATGTTGATGCAGTGTTGCGTGAATAGCGTTACAACAGTTGTATTATGTACCGTAATATGTAATAATTGTTTTATAACATTTTTGCTAACAGTGGTGAGAACGCAAGATTTTTTACATCACGAGCACGGAAATGGCTCATCTAAAACGTTTGGTTGGAAGTATTTCGGATTTTGAAATATTTGTATATATATGCAAGGGCCGACTGTAAATATTAGGGGCCCCTAGTGCCCATCAAATGCCCAACTTGCATTTGGGGGCCTCCTGATGTATGTACCGGATATACATCTGAAGAATGTGCGCACCCTCATTCCTATTTAAAAATATAGCCAAGGATATGCCTTTCGATCCCATTTTCACTTCAACGTCGGATGTCAAAGGACGCACTTGCAGAGCTGAGTTGTAAAAGTTGTGGTAAAAGTGGCGAATAATGTTGACATTGGCGCATTAATTTCGTGTTTTTGAACTGTGATCTTTTATTATCTAATTCTCAAAGCAGTGATTGTAATAGTTATAGTAGTTGTAATTGGATACCAGATATGATTTCGCTGAATTTGTTTAGGATTGTAAATCTGAAAAAAACATTTTTTTTGTATTTATTTACTATTCTTTCATTAAATAAAATTGCCAAATAAATTTTTTGGGGGCTCCCTCTTTTCACGAGGCCCGGGCGCGGACCCCGCGAGCCCTTGCCATAATATGGTCCTGTATATTTATATATGTTACGGTGAAAGACCGAAATCTGGCGAATGTCAACATTCACATAGCCGCTTGGTGTATCTCCGCAATAGTTGCTAAATATCATTATTTCTGACTTACACCGGTCAATGTTGACATTCAGCATGCACTGATGGTGAATGTTGAATAAGGTTATTTTTTTTTTACTTTTTAAATCATACTGTATTATTAAAATATATTATAGTATATATATATATATATATGTCAAAATAGGAGAAAGCTGAAGTAACAGCACATATAAATAAACTGTTGAACCTTAAAACGAACAGTACATTCTAATTCTAAATGAGAAAAGAAAATAATACCAATAATAAACTTATTTAATTATATGATTAACGGTACTCAATCTTATTTATTGCAATGACTTAAACTGTTATGACACTTTAAATTGCACAAGAGTCCCTTGCTTTTACAACTGCATTCAGTATTAAAACACTTCTTTTTGCAATTACAGCGTGTATAGCCTTGCCCTCCGCTTCTCGAACTAGTTGCAGCTGCTTCTCTTAGCGACATTTCTTGAGGAGAAACCTGATCTATGGAAAGTAACTTTTCTTTATAAATTACGAACTGATTATGGGTATAAAGCTGCTTGAGGGTACCATTTTTTTTGCTAATTTATAAAAGTCGGAGTCTTCTATTCCAACAACAACCGTCAACACGTTTCTGGCATCTGTACCACCACGGTCGACATCAGAGACTTGTATTCGTACGGTATCGCCAACTTGAGCAGGTGGAATTTTTCTTTTTGAGGTT
Source organism: Dysdera silvatica (assembly GCA_006491805.2). Lineage (NCBI taxonomy): Eukaryota > Metazoa > Arthropoda > Arachnida > Araneae > Dysderidae > Dysdera > Dysdera silvatica. The sequence goes on along the minus strand of QLNU02015003.1, from coordinate 18,848,343 downwards.
CGTAACATTTTCGTTGCTTACAGTAGAAGATTCTCTTTCACGGCCGCTGTTTGCATAGAAATAAATTCGTGTTGTTCAGTCAGGGCTGGATATGAAGATGTGGTAGGTTGAAGCTCCTCTTCAATATTTTCCTTTGGAATATGGTTTTCGATATGGTCACTGCTCAAATTTTCTTCAAAAGTATTAACAATTTCTTCAAGCGGTTCTTCGGTTTCGATATTTGCGATTTGCTCTCCAGGCAAAGATGACGATGCTATGCCTCTTTTTGGTTTAACGCCAAACAGGGCTTCATAAGGACTTCGGCGTATTCCTTCGTGGTATGCTGTGTTCTTGGCAAATTGAACAAAGGGCAAACCATCTGACCATTTATTTGTATCGTTATCGTTCATCCATGCAGTTAACATATTCTGTATATCCTGATTGGCCCTTTCAACTAATCCTTCTGTTTGACTATGGCGAGGCTTTCCGTGAACTATCCTAACATCTTTCCACATAGCGCATAGTTCGGATATGACTCGATTACTGAATTCCTCACCATTATCTGAATGCAATATAACTGGGGGTACCAAATCTAAAAAATATTTGAAGAAGGTGAGATGCTACTTCTTCAGCTGTCTTAGTTTTCAAAGATCGTAACTGGACAAATTTCGTTAAATGGTCTTGATACACCATTATGAACTTATATTGGCCATCCCAGTGTGACTGCAGGTCTATCAGGTCGACTTGACATCTTGAGTTTAACTCCGAACTGACCATTGGTTTTACAACGATACCTTTTTTAGGTCCACTGTGTTTCATTTGACATTGTTTAAATAAATTTAAATTCAACATCACAACTTCATATATAAGATTTTTGTACTTAACTTGCAATTCTTTAAGCATACGTACGTGTTCTTCCTCCATGGCCTATTCTGATATGAGTTTCGGTGAGTATACTGAACAATTCATCATTGGTAACGTAATACTGTATATTCGTTTCTCCTGGTTTTAACGGCACAATTAATTTCTCTTCATCATTAATGTTTAAAACGTCAAAACGCTTTAACCGTCTGTACTCCAAAGGTGTACTGCAGCACTTAGTTTTAGCAGAAATCACTTCGGAAAGTATTTTAGAGCACTTTTCTTGAGAAAAATAAAAACAATTGTCTTCTCGTTTACTCGCAATTAACGCACGCAACGTTTAAAAAAAAAAGGATCACGGTTCACTGCAGTAGCCATTCAATATATAAATTAGGGTATCGGATAAAACAAAAATTAAGCAAACGTTGCACACACCAGCAAACCTTGCATCAGACTGACAAACAGCAGAGTGTTCGAGAGTCTAACAAATGAATGCCACCTGACCTCAATCGCGGCAGAACAAAAGATTTGGAGTTTTTGTCGCCTCTTCTTTTGTCTTCTGGTTCGACATTCACCAGACCTTATCTGTGCTTGTCGATATACACCGGCGAAAGTCCGAATGTTAAGAATATAAACAAATATTCGGTCTTTCACCAACGAAATTGGGGAATGTTGACATTCTCCAATTTCGGTCTTTCACAGTAACATATATATATATATATATATATATATATATATATTTAAAGCTTTGGGGAATTGGGTCTAAACACGAAATTCACTTATGTGTCATATACACGTTATACCAGAAGATATATACCATTATAGCGTCACCGAATAAACTACCAGTTCCGTGGAAGAACCATTTTGACCGCCACCTATCACATGAGGGTTGGGTGTGGAAATTTTCGCTTGTGACGTCATGTCGGCATTCTAGAAATTTCAGATTTTGAGCTCCTCGTGTTAGAGCTTCTGCTCGACCTGTAACTGCATACATATATCGCTTGTTGTCGGTTTTAGTAGGGGGCGGTTGTACCAGGTCCGTGTTCATGATTTCAAAGTGGGGTATAGTTTGGGCAAAAGGGGAGGTAACTTTGATAGAAACAATATTTCTTCCTATAAGGAAATTTATTTAGAGCTAATAATAACAATAATAATATAATAAAAATAATATTAAATTGTGGGTTCGGGTACCACTAGGTACCGGAAAATAATTTTGTTTTCATTATAAGTAATTTAACAGCTAATGATATTGTTTAAATGGGAGGGAGTGGCCCTAATACTCCCTTCTTTATTCACAGCCTTGGCATGTACCTAGAGTTGAAACAAAGCAATGTTACCTTTAACAAAGGGGTGAGAGGGTGTCTGAAATTTAGAAAATTATAATTAACAATTTTTAATATTACTCAAAGCAAAATAACAGTGTTACCTTCCTTTAGGGACCCCCCTCCGAATAAGGAACACCTCCATTTAAGGAACGATTCGTCTGGTCCCGAGAGAATATATGTGTCAAAGAAGGGACATCTTTACTTAAGGGACCGAATGTCCGGTGTCTCTCATTGGTAGGTATAGCACTGTGTCATGCCCGTACATATGTTCGTGTATATATAGGGGATAACTATAGGGGTACTATAGTCGTGTATATAGAGGGAAGATATTAAAGTTCGGACATTCTGTTCTTTCAATAAAGGTGTCCCTTCTTTGACACATACATTCATTCGGGACAAGACAATCGTATATTGTATCCAAGTCCTATTAAAAATTTAGTATCGGGGGCCCCGATACTAAATTTTTACCGAAGTAATGCAAGCATGCAAGGCCGATACTGTCTTGAATGCTGCGATTGTATCGATACATGCTGTAAAAAATTTTGACCCTCCTTGAAATTAAATCCTGGCTACGGTCTTGCACTGTATATAGTTTTTAAGTAAATTTAAAATCAATATGGCCTGCTCACTTCACCCAAAGTTATAGATATGAAACAAAAAGCTAAGCATTATTCCCTTTATTTTAAAAAGTATTTAAAAAAGGAAACTAGAAACGCGTTTGAAAAGTTTTTTTTACTTCATTGCTTTTAAAAAAGGAAACTAGAAACGCGTTTGAAAAGTTTTTTTTTATTTACACTGCTTTTAAAAATAGAAACTGGCAACACATTTGAAAAGGTTTTTTTTATTTCAGTGTTTTTAAAAAAAGGAAGCTGGCAACGCGTTTGAAAAGTTTTTTTTTACTTTAGTGTTTTTAAAAAAGGAAACTGGCAACGGGTTTGAAAAGGTTTTTTTAGTTAATTTTTTTATTTAAAGATATATATTATCGGCATACCAATACAATAATACATGTCAGTAGTAAAAAGTAAGGTGCTTCGGCCTTAAAGGTTGTATTTCAACAAATATATTTTCAATTCTAATTGCTCTTAACCTACCGTAATAACTAAATAGCACACGTCACAAATCGAAAGCAATTATTCTCAATGTTAATAAATATGTGTCATTATTTATAGTTTACTTCTAATTAATTTTTAATTAATCATTATTTTAATTCTTGATTATTGATTTTTTCCATTGGTTAAAATCTATGGAAATTTCTGTTTTAGTTTTACTTGCTTTGTATCAGTTATTTTTTCACGATAAAAAGGATAAAATTAACATAAAAAGATAATAATTAATTACTTTGTTAATTTAAATTTAATTATTATATTTGACATTAGTCATCTTTTAGGTATTTCAATTTTTACAAATGTAATCTGTGTCAAAATATCAGAATAAAAACTCATTGTCTAAACTGTTTATAATTATAATAAAACCCCTTGTGAGTTGTTTATTCCAATGACTAATTTACATCAAATTAAAAACAAACTCTTCAATGATTTTGCTCCAAATTAAACAAACTCGTCAACGATTTTATTCCAGATTAAAAAAAACAAATCGCTAATTGAAATACGGTATGCTATAACATTTTTTAATAACATTTCACAGTTTTGTAAATTAAACAAATACGATAATTTCGTGTTATAATTCTCGCTATTTTATAGCCATTCTTCAAATCTAAATTTTTTTGGAGAAAACGGAAAATTTGCTATATTAAAAAAATTGTGGTAATTTTAGGCCCTATTCCCCAACCACCTGTCTAAGTTTTGTTTAAGGTAATAACCTTATAATGTCCTATTTTTAAAGGAAGATGGATCTCTCTCTTTCAATCATGATATTGCTGATTTCAACAGCATTCTGTTTATCATACAATAGCTTTATTTGCCTGTAGAAGGAGGCCATTGACAGAGCGCATGCTACAGGAAAAGCATGTTTTCCTCATTTTCATTTTCGTTTTGCTCATAAATTGCTGTGATCTTTAACATAAGAAACAATAATACTGACTCAAATTATTGTACATTTATATGTGTGAAAATAAGTGTTTGGGGATTGCACATACACATGCACCCCCAGTCAATGTATCAGGCAACCCTGCGCAATTATTTCCTTTTGCCTTTTTCGAACAGTACCTTCCTTGCGGAAGCATCTTTGAACATAGGTGAAGACACAGCCTCGGGCACCGTTCATTCATTTATGTATCCTCTTAGGCTTGAGCAAGAGTTTCCTTCTGCATTCCAGACTGAAGTTTGTCCAAGTCTACCTCTCCACGGAGGGAAAACGAGTTTGGTGGAGCCGTCAGAAGCAGCTGGGTCATGGGAAAATAAAAATAAAAACGACGGCGAAGTGGAATTATACTTGTACAAAGGATTGCACCAAAGCAAATCTTTGGCGAATTCTTTATAGCTTTGACCGTAATTTTCAATATGTATTCTATTAGTGTTTTGCGGTACATAGATCGAAATCTAAGAAGATTAATGTAACGATTGTCTCTACCATTTTCACTGCAATACTTTGTTTTTGTACCATGGTAGATATTTATTTTCCAGCGATAGGTAAAGGTCTCTCTTTTCCCATCCATGCCTTTTATTTATATTTAATGTTAAATCATTAGGGGCTTCATTTTTAAATTTTCTGAGCTCCCTCATAAGAATTGTGCATGTTACAGTAACAAAGAGGTGGGCTGATGAAAGAACAGAAAGTTGCGTAGTACACGCCGCTGCTGCTGCTCCTCCTCCTCCTTCTTCTTGTTCTTGTTCTTGTTCTTCTTCTTCCTCCTTCTCCTCCCCCACTTTGCCATTTTCCCATGTTATATGGGGTCGGCGTTATGGTCCTTTAATGTTCTCTTCCACAATCTTCTATATAATGCCTCTTCTCTACTCCATCCATACTCTTCCAGATCTTCCGTCACTTTATCCTTCCATCTCAGTACTTTAAAAAAACAAAAGGAAGAATTGAGAAAATAAATATACAATGAAATTTTCCATCTGTGTAAAGATATATGGTCTTCCCCTCTTCCTCTTACCCATTACCACCAGCCTATCCATTACCTTTCCCACATATTCCTCATTTCTCCGCTCCGTATGCCCATCTTAAGTTGAATTTATTAGCATTCTTTGTTTGAACTTTACCAAAAATAATAAATTTTAAGGCTTGTATTTACCAGTTGTGCCTTTCGGTATTTTAATAATGACATTCGCATATTCCTATTGTGGTCTTTCAATATTGACATTGCGCTCAACAGTGTTTTACCAAATTGAGCTTAAATTTTTGTAATCATGGTTGTTTCTTATCCTATCCTATTCTTGCCTTCAATTAATACTGGTGGTAATATTTCATTATTTCATACTTCCTAAACACCAAATGAAATACCAGTAACCATTTACCATGATATATCCAATTACGATGACAATAATTATGTCAAATTTGGGTAATAATGGTCGTGTCAAATTTAGATAAAAATGATTATCTGTCTTATTCACAGCAGTGATAGTCTTTCTCTCTCTCTCTCTAATCGACGAGCCATTTTTCTGTCTAATTCAGATAGCAATGATCACCCTTCTCATTCAGAGACCATTTTTCTGTCTAATTCAGATAGCAATGATCACCTTTCTCATTCAGAGACCATTTATTTGTCTAATTCAGGTAGCAGTGATCACCTTTCTAATTCAGAGACTATTTATCTATCGAATTCAGACGCCATATTTCTATAGAATTAAGAGACTATTTATCTGTCCAATCCAGAGGCCATTTATGTGTCTTACTAAAAGAAACCATTCATCTACATCATACAGATAAGCATTAATTGATTCAAATTATAAATTATAAATCATATATCTATGGAATGATTCGAATAGTCAGTTATAATTCAAATATTAATATTGTTATTTGCTGAGTTCAGACACCCACGAGTTGGTTTACATAATCAATTAGGAATAGATAAAACCATGAATTAATTTAATAATAGACTGTCATTCAGAGTTAACTAAGTTTATTATCCAGAAATAATCTGAATCTGAATCAGTTTAGGGCTTTATGGTTCATAATTTATCATTTGAATCACCTCGTGATTATTTGAATTTTAGAAAAATAAATTCGGATAATTACGATTGGATTCAAATGATTAATTATAAACCATAAAATCATAAACTGATTCAAACAACCATGGATTGTTTTAGGTAATAAGTTATAATTCAGATACAACCATCGTTATTTTTGTAATTCGGATAGCCATGGTTATCTGTTTAATACAGATAACCAGGTACGTTTATGAAAGTATTATAATTGTATACGCGTCTTATTATAAGTCATTTCGTTTGTCTTAAATGATAAAATGAACAGGCTTGCGATGTAAAATTAAGGAGAAGCCCAAACTCCGCCCCCAGGATATTTTATTAAATTTTTATATTTAATATGTTGAGAATAATTTGTATGTCGAATTCCCGACATGTTTCGTTGTCGAAATTCGACTTCAATCTTTCGTTTTTTTCCCACGCAACGAAACATTATTTTCTTTAATAGTTGTGTTTAAATTTAAGAAAATACGCCCGACTTTTCTTTTCTGCCATTAGAAAAGGATAATATACAACGTTTCTCGAAATTCAAACGTTCGAAGAAAAGTCTAGAAGGCATGGGAAGAGGAAAGTTTCGGCTCTGGAGTAACTTTTATGACAGGGTTTAAAACATTTATCCAGGTCAAGGAACGTCATTTGGGCTAATCAAGCGAAAAGAGTTCAGACTTGCAAAAAATAAAGAAAAACGCACCCTAAAGGAATCTAACATTCAAACAGGTTTGACTTTGTCCTTGTGTATACCACTTAACTTGGCGATAAATAATCGTAAATATACGACCCTGATCGTAACTGTCTTTGTATATATATGTGTTAGTTAATCTGCACACTTTTTTTTTTTTATCCCGACATCTTGTAACACTGTTCCTGAAACCAGGCGGCCGCAAAGAGGGAAAGAGATAATGCAAACTGGTAAATCACGACTTTCTATTGTTGAAGCTATTTACGCATAAGGTCAATGTTATACTTCCTTCTCCTTCTCCTCATCATCATCATATTCAGCTATTATTTTTCCACGACTGAATGGGGGGTTTCTTCAAGCTCATCTCGTTATAGAACAGCAGCTCAGAGATATAGGTTATACACCCATCACTGTGTCTAGCTAGGTTTCTAAGTCCTTTAGCCCTCCTCCTTCTCCTCTTCTCCTTCTCTACCACCACCACCACCATCATCATCATCATCTGTCCAGCGAGTGTCCGCTATTGAGAGGATTTTACTATATTTAATTTTTCTTATTTAATTTCAACCAATACCCCGCTGCAAGAAGAAAGTATTGCCTACCTTTTTATACTGATTTGTTACCTACTTTTATGTGTATGTCCAAGCAGTGATAAATAATATCCCTTAAGCTTTACTTTGATAGTGTAGAACCTGCCTAAAGTGACCACCCTTGGGACCGGACTGCAATGACCACCATAGACAGGTGCTCACTATACACCACAGACTTTGGTATAGGTATGACTAAACACCCTACCAGTTCCCTCTTACAAATAGTGGTCACTTTATCCAGGTGGCCAATTTACCAAGGCGGTCACTTTACCAGGTTTCACTGTATTTATAGAGGGGTTCCGTGGTTAGGCTTGTGTTAAGAAAAGGGTTCAGTGCAATAAAATGGTTGAGAATCTCTACGTTAGAACGTACGTCTGCTCTACGGTCTCCACTGGAAGAGTTCGCGTAACGTCATAGGCGTATGAAGAAAGAAAGTTCATGTGGGGAGTTACAGGCTTACAATGGGGTTATAGAGCTACAACATGTGCTCATATGTATATATACAAAATTTCATCGCAATGGGGGTTACCATTTCCCCCCCCTGCGTACGTCACTGTGTGACGTACTTTTTGCGAGTAACAATGCTCATTTTATGAATATTGAGATGAAAAAGAGAAAGAGAGATTTATAAGTAGGCAAGAAGTTGGGAAAAGTGGCCGCCAAAGTCGGTGCTGTAATCCCAGAATGATGAGATGGATGACATGCATGTAGCATGTGGGCTGTCAATGGAAGCAAAATGGGTATTCTACGGGTATAGATTCTAATAAAATTCTGGTTAAATTCCACTTAAGTATTCTTTAACAAAAAAGATTGTTTTTGTGTTTTAAGTTTGGACAAAGAATTTCGGATCACCCTGTATGTAAGCAGCTTTTCAATGTGCCGATGAAAGCGGATATGCATGAATGGTGAGAGTAATGTTAGATAAGTTGCTGCAATGACTATATGCTTGAGCAGGCTATTTTGCAATAAGCATTTGACGTAGTACACAGAGTATGTGTTGAAATGTGCCGTGTTGACGTTTAACGTGTTTTGAAATTTTAATAATCTCAACATTTGTTCAAAATTCATTTGTACATGATCGGTTGATCATGAAAAACAATTTTCTGTAATAAAGTAATAAAAATCTCGACAAATTTAAAATCAGTATTTTAATTTTCAATGGTATGCCTTCTATGCCATTTCGTATTATTCTGTTACGATCCTGTTACGTGCTATTCTGTTATGATTCTGTTATGTACTATTCTGTTACGTACTATACTATTACGTACTATTCTGTTATGTACTATTCTGTTACGTACAATTTTGTTACGTACAATTCTGTTACGTACTATTCTGTTACGTACTATTCTGTTACACACTATTCTGTTACGTACTATTCTGTTACACACTATTCTGTTACGTACTATTCTGTTACAATTCTGTTACACACTATTCTGTTACGTACTATTCTGTTACGATTCTGTTACATACTATTCTGTTACGATTCTGTTACATACTATAAAGAGAGAGAGGTGATCCCAGAGACCGCGAGACCTCCGCGGTGTGGGGTTTTGAATCGCACCAATTTTCGAGATTGAAGGGCATATATAAATGTGATATTTCTATTTCCATCTATTGCTCATCAACACTGCTCTTTAGCATGGGCGAACACAATAGGAGGTGATGGGAACCATAAACCTGAGCAAGAATAAATATATTTTATATATGCTCCAGAATTATATATATGCGAGTGTATAAAATTGTAGCCTTGCAACACCCCTTTATAATATTTCCGCGTATGCTGTTATGATTGAGAACTACCTTAGCTTTTCCCAATTTCTTTATTTTTCTCTTTGTCAATTTGAGTAAGATTTCGAACGACGTACAAAAATATCCACAACAATTTTTTGGGGGATCCGAGAATGAGTAAACGATGAATAAGTCATCGAGATACAAAAAAAATGATGAATAAGTCATCGAAATATGAATAAATGATGAATAAGTCACCGAATTGTGAATAAAGGATGAATAAGTCATCTAAATGTGAATAAATAATGAATAAGTCATCGAAATATGAATAAATGATGAATAAGTCATCGAAATGTGAATAAATTATGACGTTTTAGGATATAAGTAAATGGTTCAATCAATAAAACATCGAAATTTCGTAAATGAGTAAAATATCAAAAAATATGAGCAAAATATTAAAAAGTGAGTAAATAAGAATGAGCAAAATATTAAAAAGTGAGTAAATAAGTAAAATATCAAAAATGAATAAATGATGAGTAAATTTATCTTTTCGGATCGACATATAATGAGCAATTTTATGAAAAAATTATACATACAAAATAAAGAAATTGAGTAAAATTTGAGCTTAATTTTAAGCAAATTTGCCCGGCTTTAAAAAATTTTGGAAACGATTTTTAGAACCTATAATAACAAGAAAAATATTGTTCTCAATATTTGTTGATAAAATTCGCTTCGTTTAATACAATCCATTTTCAATCATTCATAAAATATCATCGTTAAATTTAAAATGTACAGAATAAATTTACTTGACTGTTAGAGAGATAAAGATCTAAGAAAATGGGAAAGAAAAATGCATTGGAAAATATACGAGGCAGCGAATGTGAAAATAACAAAAGGAAGAATTGAGAAAATAAATATACAATGAAACTTTCCATCTATGTAAAGATATAGAACTTGTGATAGAAATAAAGGAAAGAAGACTTGAATAGCTTGGACAGGTAGAAACAATGGTAGGAGCTTAAATATGTGTGAGTATACGTTCTCCGAAAATAGAGTGCTATGTCACTGAGCGGGGATTATTATAGCACTTACTAATAATACAATTATATTTATACACTACTATGTAATCAGCGCAATAATATTTACAATTACGCAGGTCATTATAATATTTACAAAGAGTATATAAAGCGCTCTCATTGGCCGATTGTATGTTCACCGAATTAGAAGTTCTAAGTATCATTTAAAATAAATTTTTGTCATTTAAAAAATGTAATTTAATTTCAATACCGCTTTATGTTGAATATGCGATAAACCAGGGTGTCTACCAAGTCATGAAAGTCAAGGAAAGGTCAAGAAATAAGAAAAGGTCATGGAAGTCAAGAAAAGGTCATTAAATCAATGTTGTAGGTTACAATTGCGACGGTTTTTTCATTTTTATGCGTGTGTTGAATTGTTTTTCGTAATGTATTTTAACAATTTTTTGCTAGTTTAGTTATTTTCAGCTATTTTTGTTACAACTTGGCAATTTTTAGTGATCATCAACTACTTTTTCTTCATAGTTTGGCAATAAGTAGGGATTTTCAGCAATTTTTTATATAGCTATTCTATCAATCATAGAAAAAGTCGGGAAACTTTTTTTAAGGTCAAGGAATGTTCAAAAATAGTCAAGAAAACGTCGAGAAATTGGGTTTCTTACTTTTAGTAGACACCCGGGATATCTTCATAGGGATATGAAGGCATATAAGCAGTGGCTAGCGTAGAAAAAAGGGGGGGGGGCTGAAGATCCTCCCATTAGATATCATGTCATATTTTTCTCTTACATCGAATTACATGGTCGTTTTTAAAGCATTTTGAACAACCACCATGATTTTTGAATTGCTATACATCTATGCCTAAGGCGGGAAACGTTAACCATACCTTCATTAAATTTGTTATCAAAAACTTCCAATAACATTCGACATTTTTTGGTACGTTTCTAATAATAATATATTGAAAATTAAACGTTTAAAACTTTTAAATCCCTTCAGGCATTGGCTGTTTTTAAGCTTTTCCCTAAGCTTCTGAAACAAAACTGATTGCACTTCAAAATGGTAAAACACTTTTAAGATTATAATGCTTTCGAATCGCCTCACAAAATCTGATAATATTATAAATTATCGGATTATCCTGCTCCAGATTATGTTATTATTCCATATAGATATATAATCAAGTCTATAAATCTATATATACACAAATGTATGGTTACTAATATAACCCAAAATGCAGTAAACTATCGCAAAATCTGGATTTAAAAAAACTTAAATTATTCATTGAAGGATTATATTTTTTAAAATTTTATTTAGGACTCTTGTTGTTTTCACGGAAATCAAATTTTTATTTAAGTTTATTTTTTGAAATTTAATATTAATGTTATCTGTTGGCTGATGGATTATTTATGTGCGCCAATAGCACTTATATAATGTAAAAAATAATATAATAAACATATTATACAGGGTGGCCTTATTTAAGCTAACTGTACTCGAAGTTGTCTGTAACTCAATTTGACAACCAGAATGGCACCAAATTTGTTAGATGGACTACGCAAGACAGGAAAGAAAGATCCTGTGAAAAAAAATATTTCCGTAAGTTGAGGAAAATGTGGCGCGATGTAATGTGAAAATGAGTTAAAATGGACGGACAAATGAATGATAATAATAAAAAAAAAGGATAAACAGAACTGAAACATCATCTTTTGTTCAGCACATTACTTCCTCTATACGGAAGTAGATCGGACTCAACGTGGCCAAAATTTTTGTGGACCAGGAATTTTATTCCGTGGATAACTTTCTCTACAGCCGAACGCAATATGTTTGAAGGAATACTCACCACAGCCCGTGGTAAGTTAGTTGTGCACACACACATGTTACAACGTACAGCATCTCGAATACAATGATCATGGTAAGCAGTTGACATTAGCTCTCACGTTTTTTACCAGAATGGAACTCAACGATGGTTGGCTTTGGAGAATTCTGTGAGGAAATGAGGCCTATTCTGGAGCTGACTTTCAATACCCAACACTGTTGACTTTGGGAAGTCAAACCACATCATGCATTTCAGGAAATCCCACTACATTCACCGAAAACCATTACTCTGTGTGGCTTCACAGCAGATTTCATCGTAGGACTATTTTTAATTCAACACTTTCATCTCTGGTAACTATTACCACACAGAAATAGCGTGGTATTCTGAACAGTTTTAACCTTTCGCAACTTCAGCAAAGTCACTGTCTGGGCGAAATAATTTTCATGCAAGATGGAGTACACTGCACATCGCTCGATCGCTATAGCAACTTCTGCGGCTTCACTTTACAGACACAAGCGGTATCAGTTGGGTTTTTTCGGTTGCATGGCAGATCATTTTCATGGCTGCATGACTTCTCAGTTCTAACTCCCTGCACCTTTTGGCTGTGGAATTATTTGAATTCTAATGACTATTCTGGAGTGGTTCTGAACTCGACTAGCTAAGGACAACGTATCGTGGGCTGTGATAATCATTCTTTCAGATGTGTTGTGTTTGGCTGTGGAGGATGTTGTGCACAGAATGAATGCAATTCCTGGTCTATATTGAATCTGATCCACTTTCACACGGGGAAGGTAAATGTGCTGATTAAATGGCGATGCTTCTGTTCAGTTTCGTTTGTTTTTGTTATTAATTTATGTCCATTTTAGCTTATTTTTACATTTCATAACACCATGTGAACTCTATCGGCAACTTTTGGATCTACTTTTTTTTTCACGGAATCTTTCTTTCCCCATGTCTTGAATAGTCTATCCACCAAATTTGTCGCCATTCTGGTTGTTAAATCCAGTTATAGATAGCAATAAGCACCATTGGTTTAATTAGGGCCACAATGTATTTATTACTTCTTAAATTTTAGGGAAAGAAGAGAAAGGTCTCGATTTGCCTTATGATACTCTCTGTACTATTACCAATGTCATTGTTTATAAAATTAGTTCATGGCATAACTTTAGCTCATTTTAGCTCTATCAGACTCTCAGAAGGGTCTTTCAGTTGGAAATATAGTTTGACGTTATACTTTGTACGAGAGTATGTTTAATTTTTCAGATAGGCAGTAAAGAAGGATGTATGTAAAGAGGGAAATTGGGAAGGGTGGACGCCGAAGGCGACGCTGTAATCCCGGAGCAGCTATGTAGAATAAAAAAAATATATATCCAACCGGAAACGAAATTGATAGGTAATCAATTTCTTCATAAAAATTCTAAAAGCTTAACTATTTGCAATATTTAAAACAAGTAATGCAAACTTTCCATTTATTTTTAAAGCAAAAATTCTAAATATAGTAATATAAATGTTTGCAGTTCTTAATTCGCATAAAATTCGTTTAAAATTAGTTCGCACTAAATATTCGTCAGGATGCTCACAAGAATATGAATATCTTTGTTGGAGGAATGCTGTTCGATAAGCAGTTGAAATGCAGCAGTATCAGAAATTGATAAAATCAGAAATTGATAAAAAAGTGAAAAAGTCCCTTGAACTTGATTTAACAATAAAAATCAACCTTGTGGTAAAACAATTGATTCAGCAATAGTAATCAATTTTTAAGTAAAAAGTCGATTTGATAGTAAAGATCGTTTTGACAATGAAAATCGTTTTGGTAGTAAAATATCATATATTCAACAACAAAAAATCGATGCGTATACGTACTTCAAAAATAAAAAAAAAAGATTTTAGCATATTTAATTTAAGATAATGTCTATGTGGAAGTTACTTAATATTCTGTGCATGCAAGAAAAACTAATTAAAATATGTCACCACAGCAAACGGACCGTTCATTTTACAAATAGCAACCTCGTCAGAATCCCGCCATATATCATAAAACATGCCTTAAATAACAATTTTTCCAATCTGTTATTCTCCATTTGTCCCCGTTTTCACATCCTTAAACGGCTGATGACACTCGCTTCATTTACAAGTATTTTGCACGAAGGAAAACATGTCATCCAGATTCGAAAAGTCGCATTGCTCTATGGAATTGATTTTTGCAGCACCAGCAAAGTTTGCCAAAAACATTAAATTGGAATTTTCGGCACGTAACCATGGTGCTCACGCACTCAGATTCACCGTGTTAGTTAGATTCCTGTTATACATGAGAATCCTAAACGAAACGGTGTGGTGATTTTCGACAAGGTCTTGTAGTTTTCAACGGCATGCGTGTTACCAGTGACATTGCAGTACAACCGCCGATTAAAATACATATTTTTGCAAACAAATGTTGAAAAGGTGGGCCCGTAGATAGAAGTTTATAGGCGGTAGGGCGAGGTCTGAAAATTACAGGGGGCTTAAAATTTGTTAATGTTTTGATGTATCTTATTAATGATTAATGGTATTAAATATCTAAGTTGACTGATATATTTAACATTAACAAATGAATTCTTTGACGTAAATTTTGCATTGGAAATTTATAATTTCCATTATCTTTATTAGAATGTAGATCAGTGCTTCTTAAACCATGGGGTGCGGGTCGATTTTTGGTGGGTACATTTTTGAAGTATGCGTATTTTCAGAAATATTTAAAAAAAAATTTAAACTAGAGTTTAAACAAAAACCGGAAACAAGCCCATCCTTCGAACACAGCTCATTATGAGAAATAAGTGTGTTTTTATGTTGTAAGTATGTTTTTCTGTCGTAAGTATAGTTTTATGCTGTAAGCATATTTTTATGTTGTAAGTATATTTTTGTGTATTGTAGTCAACATATGTGAATTAGAACGATTTTCTTCTTAAAATTATTTCCTCCCCCCTCTCTTTTTAAGTATGCTAGAACCAGGCATGTAACCAAGATTTGATTTGGGGAGGAACTTCATACTTAATACCTCAATACACATTTACCTTGTACTTTTTAATGTTAAATTTTTCCTTTGAGGGGGCAGGCCCATCCCCTGGATACGTCCCTGGTTAGAGCTAGGTGGGGCTCGATATATCGATATTCTAAAAAGGGGATCGCGGATTTAAAAGGTTGGAAACCACTGGTGTAGATGAAGACTCAAACCTCTGTGAAAAAAAAACATTATGTACACAAAATCTGCCGTAGAAATATATTTTGAATATATTTTTAACGTCAAAGAACAATTTCCATTGTCATGTACAATTTTATTCAAAACAAAAAATTTAAAAGAAAATTCTACAATAATTTATTTTGAAAAAACTCTTTTCTAGGGGTACTCAGCCCTAGTCCCAACCTAGCTACGGCCCTGTGAAAACGTTTGTTGATAATGATGTAAATATAGGCATACCTCATTCTATTGCATAATCAAAGTTTGTGGCAACCTTGAGAGCCGAACAAATTTATCACCACCATCTATTCAATGGCATATGCTCTCTTCGTGTTTCCGTGCCACACGCATTTTAGTAATTAACATCGATAAATAAATTAATTAATAATTATATTACTACGTACTTTACAGACTACTAGGTAGTGTAAATACAACCTCTATACGAAGTAGGATGTCAAAGGAAAAAAAACCCGCACGATCGCTTTATTGGGGTGATCTGACAGCGAACTCGCAATATTGTTGAGGTATTCCTGCATGGGCGCCCATACGAGTATTTCTAGGGGGATGGCGCTGAGAAAAATTATTACCTGCTTCTCAAAGCCGTTGATTGAATTTTAGTGAATGTACAAGATACCAAAACGCTACAAAAATAATTGATACTGCTTGACAATTAGTAATGAGCTAAAAAGTACCTTATTTTAAAATGTGACTGTAAAACTTTTGAAAGTAAATGCATAGCAGGTTCGGGCAAATAAAATTTTTGAACGGCTAAGGGGGGACCCGAGCCCCTCCCTGCCCCCCATATGGGCGCCCATATATTTCTGTATACCATTTCCCAGAGAATGTCTTCTTTGCTCGAAGAATCTCATTTACATATCTTCTGCAAGAGAGATCGTCTTTCAAATTACTACACATTTTTATATTTCGCTAATTTAGAAATCGCTCTTGTGCGAATAGAAATATATACGTTACGAGTAACGATATCTTTAAAAAAAAACCAACTCTAGTTCATAGCGCAGTAATCGACGGTTTGCACCTTCTTCCTTCGCATTAAATATAATAATGGAGGAAAATGGATAGAATACCTCATATATTTTATATAAACGCCTTAAATAGTTAATAGAATGCGGTTTATATGGACGCTTTGGGAAAAATTAAAGTCCCTGTTTACCTTCTAAGTTCATTAGGGTATAGAGACTCATGAATCAACGGTCATTGATACATGAACCCACATTTCCAAAAGGTTTAATCATGATTTAATGTTCACCATTTTGTTTCCCCGCACATACGCTTTTCCCATCCAGAATCCAGATGGACCGACTCATCAGCGGTTCGCTCTGTTTCCGGCGACGGAAAAGATATTAGCTGCAGGCGACGATTGAGTTTAGTGTACAACACGGTACGACGCAAAAATAACTTAATTGTATTTCTTCAAACTCCTTGACAGACATTTCCTGCTGGACATGGTGATTACGACCCTCCGAGTAAGATGTTACGAAACCGTGACTAGAACAACAAATCGTCGATTAGTGTTAAAGGGGTAACCAATGAACATTTGCGTATGAAAAGGGTGAACAGCCAATAAGAGTGATTGCGAGTGTAGAGACGATGAGGCGAACACCAATAAAAGACATTCTTTCGGTAGGACTCTTAGCGAGATGGTCACGCTGCCCATGATGTACATTCATAATGTCTTATAATAATAATGTCAATTCTTAATCGTAACAATTTAAGTTATTTTGCTATGTGATTGTAAATAATTTGTGTAACGTAGAGACATGCTGTCTACATGGTTCATCTGTATCTTGGTATTTCTGACTCAATTGAGATAAGGTTCCAGGGTAACAATCCACGTGAGTTGACGTACGAGCTAAAACCCTTCTGATATAAATCATAAACTGTAGGTGATAGAGTGAATCGAGGGGAAGATGGCCATCGGGGGAAGATGCTTATTTTTTCATAGTTTCCAATTTTAGTCACATATGGCAGAATGGGCTTTTCCCCATTGAAGACGATAGGCACCTTGTGAAATAATTTGTAAAAGGAAGGTCGCGATCTTATGTGTCCGGATTTATAGGAAAAATCATTTATAAGTTTAAGATTTGGACTGCCCAAATTATTTCAATGTGATATATTCAGTCATTATAGATTAAAAAGTATAATGTGAAGTTGTACTTTTCCATACTATTTGTATAGTAGAGGTTTTATTGTTAACGTACTGACATATAACAGCTTTAGTTTTCGCAATCGTCGTCACGTGACTAACATGGCGTCTTACCCCGACTCTAGGGAAAGATGCCTATTTTTTTTCGGGGTGAGATGGCAGATTTAAAAAAATATATATTTTTCATTATTTTAAGTAAATATGCCTCGTACACATGTCCGAACGTCAAATAGAGTACAATGGAGCAAAGAATATCTGCAATTTGCCATGGAGCATGTACGAAGATCCAGACATGCTGGAAATAGCTACAAACAATGATGTGATCATGTTTTGTTTACCTCCTCATTCTACTCATTATCTACAACCTCTTGACAGATATGTTTTTAAATCTTTGAAACATTTTTTACAACGCTGTGACAACATGGATGAAAGCACATCCAGGTAGAAAATTATCCAAGGCTCAATTTGGCCCTTTGTTAAAAGAGGCATGGCAGAAGGGAGCAACGCAATATAAAGCTTCTAGTAGTTTTAAAACCTGTGGTATTTGGCCGTATGAGCCAGAAAGTATACCCGAGGAAGCATATTGCATTTCAGATTGTGCTCTTTCTTTAGCTACATCAGAAGATCAAGAGGGTCGCATAATAACACAGGACGTATTAGAAAATGCCGAAAGCAAAGTTCTTTCGAAAGCAGGGTGTTCGTTTGAGGACATATTTCCTATTCCTATTTTACATCCAAAGGAGAAGAAACGAAGAATGACGACAGTAAGTCTACTAACTGAACATAAACACATCGAGAAAGTGAAAATGAAAGTAGAAAAGAGGAAACAAAACGGAAAAGTTAGTGATTTGCAAATTCGAAAGAAGAAAAGCAAAGATAGCAAAAATAACTGTGTTGTTTGCAACATAAATTATTACGATAAAAAAGGGCCTAAAGTACATTGGTTAGAGTGTATCATTTGCAAGGAATGGCTTCACAAAACATGCACATCAGAAACAGATATGTGCATTAAATGTGCTGATCCACAGTAACGGTAGCCAGTGGTAAAGGCAATTCATGACTATTAATATCTGAAAAATACTTCACAAATTCATCAATAATCGCTGAAAAAATGTTTTTAATTTTCTTTTCAGTAGATACCCTGTGTTTTTCCTACTATGTTTTCAATAAATGATGTTTCATTCCTATTAATTTAACGTAAGTA
>QLNU02015003.1:18818786-18829558 GCA_006491805.2 Dysdera silvatica | reverse complement strand
CTACAGTGAAATCTATCTTTAATGATACTTTCCTTCGAACCCGACAGATACATAGCATATCATAACCTTGTATTTATAGTATATCATATTCAACCTTGTCTATAACGCTAAATTGTTCATAATGATATCTTTTCTGATCCCTTGAGTATCTTTACAGAGAGGTTACGCTGTATATATTTATTGTTTTGTCCACTTGACTATCTTTATCGGACTACCCTTTATTCCCTCTTTTGTTATTTGAAGGGCACGCACTTATCTATGTGAAAGTCTGATGAAACAAATGTGAACATTTTCATATTTGAAAAACAAAACAAAACAAACTATATATATATAGCAAAATTGTAGTATGATTGTGACATGTAGTACCTTCTAATGTAATATACATGAATACACATATCTAAATGTATATTAACTTGGACAAAGTTAAAGTAGTAAAGTAATATCACACAAGGTAGTAAACCCAAGTAAATTTAAGTAGTAGAAACATCTCAGAATAAAAATTGACATGTAGTAGTAAAACGTGAAGGGGAGTAAAAGATTAAACAATACCAAGAATTTTGTTCTTCATCAGAGACTGCACAATATATATATATATTAAAGGTAAGCTACTATTACTGAAAAAATTTACAAAACGGTAATTATTTTAAGAAATAATACATACTTTTCAAATTCATTGCATTTCTTGTATCATCTTTCTGTAACATCTCTTCAGGAAGATTTAACCTATATCGGTATTATAGTTAATACATAAAAATATAAAATATGTTGTGGTCAATGTTAAAGAGAATATAATTTTACGAGTTGCATAAAAGGAGTTTCAAAACTGCTGGCTATTTAAATACTTACGTATGCGTCGTAAGTATAGTATTTTTCATGCAATGAAATCTGTTTATAGCGATACCCTACGAAGATTCCTTATAAGCAGCTCGGGAGGTACCTTATAAGCAGTTTATCCATCGAAACGCAGAAAAAAAATCTTTATGTGCATATTTCACTGTATGGTTAACATACACAATATTGTTAAAGCATTTGTTATATAAATTGTTTTTGGATATATATATATTATGTACTGTGAATATATTATGGACTAGTTACGGCTGAGGTTAAAGGGAGGAGGGTAATATTTGAAAGGAGCGTATTATTTTTCTGTGAGTGTAGTATTTGTAAATACTACTAAATATTCGTCAGGATGCTCACAAGAATATGAATATCTTTGTTGGAGGAACCTGTTCGATAAGCAGTTGAAATGGAAATGCAGCAGTATCAGAAATTGTTATCCTACGGACATCAGCAAATACGTGTTGAAAAATGGCCACCAGGTGGTGCCACTCAAGGATGTCATTCGTATCTGCGTAGTACCCTCAGCATAACAAGCCATTAATAAGCTGATGATTATCATGAAATACCCTCATCTAATTTCTGATGGTATCTTCGGACCACCGAAGGACGTTATCCATTGCAAGCAGTGTCATTTGAAAAGTGTCACCCCAAGAACTGGCTATAGATACCCGTCTGTTCTTCATTTTCGCTTCGTTAATAATTTTTGAAGCATTTTATAAGAGATTCTTGATAATGAATTCCCTTTGTTTCTCTCTGTAACGGTCTAATGAGGGAATTGTTGAAACGCTTGTAGATATTTGAAGCGAACTACGACATGATAAGACGCCCAATACATGTCTTAGAAATACGATGAATGGTCTGGCTACACGGATGACCTAGTAAGTTACGGTAATGGCCTAGTACTTGTGTAACTAGGTGTGAAAAGTATGCCAGGTGTGTTGATTTCTAGTAACGGGTATCACGTAATTAGAAACATCACTCGTTTACAAATAGAACGATGACGGATATAAGTATTATCTTATCTAGATCGTGAAGAACAAATAGGACTTTCATTCACTGTATTTTTGAAATTGCCTTTGTTCCTTGGGCATGGAGAATCTTGAATCTAGATCGAATGAATCGGGAGCGTAAGGTGTAGATGGTAATTAATTAATTAAAATTAAACGATTTCTTCCTTTATTCATTTAAATTATTTAGGGAGTGTCAGGAGAAAGTGCAATGTCTGATGGAAAGGATTGTATGTGATATTTCCACTTCATGCACACTAAATCTGAATTTATATTGTTTAGCGTTTTGCATTATTTACTGTCCATTATCAGAGAGAACTCTCTCTAATTAAAGGAAGAGATGGAGCGATAATAAAGAGAGTGAAGGGATTAAATTACTTCTCTCTCTCTATTTTTAATTAAAGATCGTCCTACCGGCAAACATCACTACGAAAAACGGACTATGCACAGATATACTCAGTGTTTTAGTGATTAAAACTTTCGGATTGTAATTCAGAGATTACTAGTTCGAGTGAGTACAAGACAAGGTCCATCTGAGTACAAGACAAGGTCAGTCTTCTTTTCATTTAAGATTTATGGATCAGGAAAAAATAACATGCGTCTGAATATGTGTCATGAAGTGCCAAAAAAGTAATCCGTTCATCATTTATTTGATTCTTTTGAATTTGAAAAGATTTAAATTTTAAGTTTCTTTGTAAAAAAAAGTTGTCGAAATCTTGAAATTGCCATCAGAAAGGTTTTAGACCTTCAAATGTGTTTGGAAAAGGTTTAGGGTCTTAAAAGTTTATTTTAAAAGAGATATGACGAGATTTTAAAATTGTTTTGTAAAGATCTTAGAGTTTGGGATGGTTCTCAAAAGATTTTAGATTTTAAAAGTGTTTTGAAAAGATTTCACGTACACGTATACGCTTACTTATTCATATACATACTGCTCGAAAAGATTTTTGTCGGTAAAAGGGGAACATATTTTTTGCTTGAGAACTTCTCTAGCGTAGAAGAATATAATAATAAATGAAAAAAATAATTTTGCATCAGTTTTACATTTATACTCTTAAGCTTTATTTTTAATATCAGTGTTGCTTTTACGTTTTTTTGGTCATCAACTGTGTTTTCTGTAAGGTTTTTATTAAAATATGGTTTAAATAATATTTTATTTCGTTATTTTAACGATTTCTATCGTTTTGATAACCGGGTTGGTTTTTTTTTTAGAAAAAGTTATATCTGTTGCGAATTGTTGTTCTTTTTATGATTGGCTGGGAATTTGCTATTTGTTCCTCCTAAAATATATGATCTTGTGCCCCATGTAATCGACTTCCCCTCCCCATTCCCCCAACTAACTCTTACTTTACCCAGTAACTTAATTACCAAGACTTATCCCCTATCTGAGACTACAGGGTTGCCTCCGGCAGCCACCCTTCTCAACTCCTGACCAACATCTCCCTTTTTATCTTCAGTATATGACCGTCTAAGTTCATTTCAGTTTCCTCTTAATAGAGGCCTTTTCTGACCATACTTACAATTACTTTTCATTAAACTGGCCGGGCTTTTGTTTATTTTCTTTGACAATGATAATGCGTTTGATTAGGTTATCATATTGATGACGTGATTGCATGTTCCTTCCCTTTGTTCGATCGCAACAGTCCCTTGAAGCACCTCTGCCTACTTTAAAATCGTTTCGCTATCTCTTCTGTGCCTAAAGCTATTCTTCGCCATTCCCTCATACTCAGCCTTCTGATTTCTTCCTCCGCCTCATCCAACCATTTTTTTGTGGGGGGGCTTTTCAATTTCTTTCTTCCTTCTTGGTTGGCTTTCATAATTTTGACTTTTTGTTTACATTGTATCAATATAGCCCCATATTCCTAAAACGTTTGGCGCAGTATAGCCCAGATGCTCTTGCGCCATAAAAATCCAAACAAACAAACAAGCCCCATATTCCAAACTTCCTAATTATTATTAGTAATATAAAATTTAAGGTAATAATTTTGGCAGATTTGAAGAGCACTGGAGAGAGGAAGGGGTTTCACGGGTGGAGGGGAAAAGAAAGGCCTTTTATCATGTTTGCTTAGCTCTTAAGGCCTTTAAATTCTTAAATGGCATTTAAATTCTTAAAGGGGTCACCAACGAAACCAACAACATGGGGTTTTCCATAGAGACATAAGGAACATTTTCTCCGAAAATACTTATTCGATGCACACAAAATTTTTTTTGTATAGTTAGTAAACATATTTACATTTTGCCATTTGTGTGGCATTTTACGATACACACGATATTTTTAAAATTAAAAATATTTATATCAAATGAAAGTTTTTTTTTTCTCGCAAACACGATTTTTATTTTTCGTTCAAGTCAGTAACTCAAAAACCAAATAAAAAAATAAAAAACGCTGCACACAACGTATGTAAAATTTTTATATGTACGTACTCAAGAAATTATAAGTCAATCGAAACTCAAGATTTTGAAAACATGTTCCTTTTGCGACAGGAAATATCATTTTGAGAAAATCGCATTTTTGTAAAAAGTTTGTAGTGCATTTAATTTCACTTGTTACATCAGTAAATTTTTGTAAAAATGGTTCTAATTAATCTAGAGCCAAAAATTATATGTGATTTGAAAGGTAAGAATCCAATTCTTTTTAAAAATAAAGAAAAAAATAAATTTAAAGCATTTTCGTGAGTGACCCCCCTTAAGCAGTGGCGTAGATATAGAATTTGGGCCCCAATTCAATCGCTGATTGAGGGGTCCCCCTCACCTCTTACCAGGATTCCACAATTATACTACCTAAGGAGCCTCGACTTCCAAAGCCCCTCCACAAGGGCAAGGGCCCCAATGAAACTGCATTGGTTGCATTGGCATTGCTACTCCACTGTCCTTAAGGCAGTTAAATAGTCCATTTTTCCAACAAGTGCATTCGAATTCCAATTATCCGTCCGCTTGTCCCTTCTTTGTTGCATTATCGTAACCAATACTTCCTATTACCCGGACGCGTCTGTTTCAATCATTCTGAATAATCAAAACTCTACATACGTAAAATTGCGTTTGTTTTTCAGAAACGAACGTGTCACGGATTTTTAAATATTTCGTGACTTGTTGGGACGTCATGTTGTGATTCGCGTCCCCAAGTATGTTGCCATCTAGGCATCAGTAGCGAAGAAAAGAGGGAAAACGTGAGGGGGGCGGGGTCATATAATCAATAGGGGGAATTGTCGTCATGGCAACGCAATCAGCCGGGTTTTGCTGGTGGGAATGTGTGTAGCTTCCGATCGAAATGATGGAGTAAAGAGGCTCCTGCGGCGATAACCGCAGTTTGAATTTTTTTTTTTTAAATTTGTGTGCAATCCCTCATAAATCATTTGAAATCCCGGAGTTGAAGCTATTATAATTTATTTAAATAATATGAATGGAATTGTTTTCCTTTTTAAATAGTGATGAAGATGAGCATTTACCCCCCTTGGCGATAATGTGCTTTTGCATCGATGAATCCGATTGGAACATCGATTAAATGGCATATATAATGGCTAATTTCCTAATAATGTAAATGATATCATGAGAGATTATTTTACAAAAAAATCATCCAGTACAGGTTAAATGGATTTTTTTTAAGTATTTTAAAATAAAGTGAACACAAAAACCTACGACAATAACTTATTATCTGAGATAATCGTTGTCGTTTTTAAATTCTAGAAACGTAATCGAAATTGCGGTTTTCCTCAAAATGGAGTTCTGAAATTTTTAATTACCATATTATATAGTCTATAGTTTTTGGATTTTGATTAATTCTATTAATTTTAAATTAATTATTCATTTTTTATTCAATCGTTCTTGAATTAATCGAACATAAATGATATGCCGAAGACCAGCGGTTATTTAACTTTTCTAGACAGCGGACCCTCTTCAGAGATCACTCGCCCTCGCAGACCCCCAAGAATTAACTCTTTAATTAAGTTTAAAGCCCGGAATTTGCATCATACATATTTATTTCTAGTGTTTCATCACTAATTTTCACCATTTAAGGAAAGAATTTTTCGTCCCCTCATAATTTATTCTTAGCATTAAAGAGTAACTACTTCTGTCTTGTATTTGCTATCTCGAAAACTATTCAAGATACGGGGAAAAGTCAATTACAAAGTTGTTAAGCACCAATTAGTTAGTACAAAACGATTTTTTTACACCACCTTAATAGGGCAAAAATCATGATTTAGGAAGTTAAACAGGACGCCCCTGCGCGACAGCTTTCCCTTCGTACAGCTCTGCGTGGAGGAGAAACTTCGGGTCGGGGCGATACTTCCATTGCACACACAATCTCGTCACAAAGCGCATGATATGCAAATGTGTACGCTACGTCATACGTTATCGGTAAGCATAAAATAGTGACCAGGCAAGGAGTGTAAGACAGTGTGAGAAGTGAAACCGTGCGTTAAACGTCTGTAGTTACATAGTACATGGCGAATTATTCCAACAACGAGTATTGCGAGATGGCGCTGTTATATGGGGAATGTGGTCGTAATGCAAGAGAAAGTGCACAACAATATGCCGTCCGTTTTATTTTGGGACCCCATCCGACTGCAATGACCATCACTAATGTGGTTCGACGGCTGAAAGAGACGGGTTGCGTTACACCTCGTCCCCGTTCAGGTGGCCCAGCAGGTTTAAGTCAGGGTGTGCAACCAGAGGACGTTTTAGCTTATGTTCTGGCCCACCCACGGTGCAGTTCAAGAGAAGTTGGTATGATGTGTGGCCTAACAGGCGGCCGTGTGCGGCAAATCTTGCAGCAAGTGGGAGCTCACCCCTACCGTGGAATACTGCTGCAGTCACTAGTTCCAGGGGATGCTGAGCGACGTTTTAATTGGTGAAACTTCGTTACGAACACCTTAGATATGCAGCCGAATTTTTTAGTGTACGTCCTTTGGACGGAAGAGTCAAAATTCACCCGCAACGGGGTGTTAAATAGATACAACGGACATTATTGGGCTCTCGAAAATCCTTTATGGAGACGACCAGTCCGACATCAGGTGTGGTGGTGGTCTGTTAATGTGTGGTGCGGTATTTTGAACAACAGACTCATTGGACCTATGTACTACGAGGGCACATTAACGGGACGTCGATATTTGCAGCTGCTACATGGCGTACTATCGGATATTTTGCATGATGTTCCATTGAGTGAGCGGAGAACCATGTGGTTCCAACATGACGGCGCTCCTCCTCACCATCCAACAGAAGTACAATTATTATTATCCCAAACCTTCCGCCAACAGGTCATTGGCTAGGGTGGTAGTGTGAGCTGGTAGCACGATCACCGTACCCCATTGGACTTCTTCCTTTGGGGTTATCTCAAAAGACAGGTCTATCACACCTAACCGACGACTGTGGACAATGTCGGCAGTCGCATTACCAATGCCTGTACAAGCGTCACGTCTGCAATGCTACTGAATGTGCGAGAATAAATGCTCTATAGGATACAAACGTGTATTGCGGCTGACGGTGGCCACATCGAGCATACATAATGACATACAGTAATACGCTGTTCACATTTGCCGAACCAAATACCCACATATTAGCGTTTGACGTGTTCTATTCCCGCAATTCATGTACCATTTTGTACTGCATCAGTGATACGAGACAACTTTGTAATTAACTTTTTTTTTTCCGTTTCTTAAATAGTTTTCGAGATAGCAGCTTTAAATTCTGAATTTTTCCGCTAGGGGCGCTGCACGCAGTCTCATCTTGTAACGCATAGTCACTTTACTATACCTATACATCACGTTCATACATATAGCTCTCTCCGTTCGACAGTTATCTGCGTGTATAAGGACTTTACTAACCACCCTGTATATGAATAACTATATTTATCCGTCAACAGTATGATCATTTAATACGTATTAAAAAGGCTAAAACATTCCGTCGTTCTTTTCCGTCATTTTCAATGCCATAAGAGTGCAGTACGTTTATTAGTAGAAGTTAAATTTTTCCTGTTTATCCTTCTCTAAATATATATTAAAAAAAATGTCAAAAATGATTGCTTTGATTAAAAAAAATAATAACCAATATCTTCATGTAACTATTATTAAAAAGGAGGCGGTCAAGCGTAACATTAGCTTTTTATTTTTTCAAGTTAATTTTTTTTTTAAATTTTTAAATTGATCAGTTTTTGCACCTTGGGAATTTTTATGTGCTTTCGCAATTTTCATGCCATTTCCGGAAGTAGACGAAAAAATGCGTATTTGATGATTGCGTATCGAATGTTTAAATTGCATAGATTGGTGTTTTTATACCGTTTTTTCCACCTCAACGCTTTCTAGATAGCGCCTTATCTCATTTCTTTATTTTTTCGCCCACAAACGCTCCTGAGATCCATTTTGTGCAAATATTTGTTATTGATAAGTCTCATATACCTGGAACTGCTTTTTATCGTATCGGAGAATGGGCTTCCTTGCCAGACGATCAATTTCCACATGTGCATATTGATTTTGCTCCAATCATCGTCGACTCCATTAAGAATCGATATGAATCATCGGGAAAATATTCAAATCATTCTGAAGATGTTTTCGATTGCATTCTAGATTTCCATTTACCGTAGATTTTACCTTCCTGCCAGGCAATTTGTATGTAAATTCGAACACAGCGCTCTTATCTTGAGCGTATGCACGTCTTCCATCATGATCATCATCATCACCATTGTCGCACGATATTATTTACCCATATTCTTTGGTTCAGTCGCATCTCTCATATTGTATTTCACTTTGGACTAATAGGACACCTAACAACAACAGTATCAATCGATTGCGAGGTAATGTCTTGGTGATAATCCGCTCGGCTCTGACAATATATCTAATATTTCAACCATTTTAACCTGAAATGATTTACACATTCAGGGAATTGCTTCCACTAGGTAAGATAGACTTAAACCTAATTAATATGTCGATCTTATTCCATTAAATCCCATAGCTGGAGATTATTCCAATGGCTATAATATTATTTTTTGCCACAATTTTATAGAACTGTGTAACGGCATGTGGCATTAATGCCCGTTCGTTGTGGCACGTCGGTTTCGTTTCTTATGTAAATCACTTCACTAACTTCTGGCGTGAACTAAGATTTTATTATACGATAATCGCACATGACTGTTACAACTAAATAACTTATTCAGAAACTTGGAAGATTTTCACCTCATTTGGCGCAGTATGACCTATTTTACAGATTGGGCAGGGGTGGGGGATTGGGGACGCTCGTCGCAGGAGGCAGCACTGTAATCTCAGATAACCTATGTTGTCCTTGCACCGTCGAAATCCAAACAACCAGCAGACTAGGATGTACTAGTCATTACTAGAGTATTGAATAATATACTACTTATATAATATTCATTGTGTTAATAGTTTGGATCTATTTAAATGTAGATTTAGCAAGTATGTGTTAAATAACAAATTGTATACGCTGTGCACCGAATTAAATAATAAAAAAGACAGAACCAACTCTTTTGTGCGTATAACGAACTTTAATAGTTAAAAATAACAACTCACAATGTCTTTCTTCTGAACAAGGTCAGCATGTTGCCTGACTCGCAATTCATCGAGTTTTAGTTATTTTTAACTGTTAAAATCGCCCAAAAAACGTTGGTTTTCTTTTTTTTATTTAAGTATGTGTTACTCGAAGTTGTCTATGGATTTTATTGTGTCATTCGATAGTTGTTTGATCTACTATCTTGTTTCATGATTCTCAATAGTTAGCTTTTAGTTTTTTCATGGAGAGGCAGACGTGTAGCCACGCCGAGGCCAGAATGGCTAGTACCGTCGAGCTATATATATATGCTATATATGAATACCTGTATAATAATAATAACCCGTATAATAACCCGTAATAAATAAATGTCCGTACTACAAATAGGAGCCAGAGACCGTGCATGAGAACGAAACACACAAGCTTTACTGGGATAGAGCAATCATAACAGACAAGACAGTCCCACATAACCGTCCTGACATAACCCTCGTCGATAAATCGAGTAAGACCACGTACTTAATCGACATAGCAGTACCCAACACCAATAACATACAGACAACCTACACAACGAAAATCACCAAGTACCAAGATCTCAGACATGAAGTACGAGATATATGGGGTATGGAAAAGATCTTCATCATCCCGTTAGTCATCTCAGCAACAGGGATAGTACCAAAAACGCTTGCGACGAATTTGGGAATACTCAACATTGACCCAAACACCTACATTGAAATACAAAAAGCCACAATCCTAAACACGTGTCACATTGTCAGGAAGTTTCTAGACATGGCACATTAAGAAGTGATGTAAAAAGAGGCTTGGGAACATGGCGCTCTGCCCGTCCCAAAGCCTGTTACCGCCAAGAATGGGCGAGGAAAACCTTATATATATATATTATAGAACAATCCCAGTGTGCTCTGTGCCCCATACACCCTTTGTCTTGCCCCAGTTGCCCCTTCACCCTGGCTACAGCCCTGCGAGGAGGATGAGCTCGGGAAGAGTTCATTTCCCTCCCCCCCCCCTATTTTTCCATGAGAAGACAATTATTAACCAAACGATACAAAGTTACACCAAGAGATTCCATAGCAACTGCTATTTCGGCACTGACATAATTTTTAAAAACACGATATTTCGGGAGAAAACTGTTCCCTTTGTCAAATGAAAGTAAATTTTCTTTTTTAATTTTGCCTTCACTGCACTTCACAAAGGGAGTAGTTGGCTCCCAAAACCTCGTTTTTTTAAACTTTACGCCAGCGTTGGAATAACATTTGTTAAGACAATAATTATTATACTGCAATGGAATGCATGTTCTTTCTTTCTTTCTTTCTTTCTTTTTTTGGTTTTACGGCTCAAAGACTACAGTGGTCATGCTGCGCCGGGACCTACTGTTTTCCGAGGAATCCGAACCTCTTAAGGCCTAGAGAACCAAACCCC
>QLNU02015003.1:18797167-18812083 GCA_006491805.2 Dysdera silvatica | reverse complement strand
TGTAATATCTATGAGCTCTTGAGCCCTATTTGGATGGGAAAAGCCAATTCAATATCGTATTTTATTGTTATTTATTATATATTTATAACGTGTATATATTATTGTTATTTTTTTTTGTTTGAAAGAAAGGGATATGTTGGAGTAGACAATGGTTTCAGGATAATTTTGTTTTATATATCGATATTATTCATCTTTTTATATCGGCGTTTTCGATATTCATATAGCGATATTATCAATTTTTCAACAATATTATTTACGATATTGTTTACGATATTATCGATTCAATCAAAGCCGAGATTCTAACTACTGGACAACTAAAGTGTACTATATATTCAGCAAAATAGTTTTGGACTGTGTACATCTCTCTCTCTCTCTCACACACACATACAGCATTTGAAAGGTTCCGGAAGGAGAGAAAGGAGAGTTAAATATTTTGATCAGAGACTGAAGAATGCATGATTTGATATCATAATTACATTCTTTGAAATGTTTATGATTAAAACAGTAGCTGGAAGAGATTTTCCTTCAAAGACTCCTGGTATTCGAACCTCACATACGAATACTTAGATCTAGTCAAACCACAAAGATACTATAAATGCCATTTTGTGGGTGAGCCAACAGGACGCGGACACAGAACTCCAAAGAACAAGGGCCCCAACATAGAAAAGTGTGTTAATTATATATTCTTTTATTGTAAAAATTTGGAAATTTGAAAGTTAGTGAATAAAATAACCTTAAGAAGTATATAATCGAGCATCCAATGCCCCCCCCCCACCAAATGCATCAAGATGGCCATGGATATTATATTATTAATCATCTACATCTATTTTTCAGATTCCTTGTGAATCCGTGATCTGTGAATCAGTGTCTCTCTGTAAAGAAAATTTTGCATCTCTCTCTCTCTCTCTTTCTAACAGCTCCTGAAAACAACTATGGAAGGCAGTCTTGCACCAACTACCAAGTCGGTGCAGGATGTTGCAACTTATGATGCTTGATGGTCTTGAAATGTGATGAATAATGCATTTCCCGAACGTATTACAATACACCCTAAGACGATATTAAAATTGCGACGCGTGGTATTAGGCGGCATTCGAAATAAGGAATGGAGTATGGAGAACGCGATCCATTGAAATTCTAAGGGTACTCCCTTGTTGGCGAGTAACTTCGGGCTGGGAACGATTTCGATCTAATGGATTATAAAGTCAACTTGGTGCTGCTCATTATCCTGTCCAAGATTTGCGAAAGGCGGTCTACTTTTCAAATGAACCTATTTTAAGTCCTAAATCGTTTGCTACAAAAAATAGCACGCTTAATCTATCACAAAGACAGCTGTTCCATGATGCATTAAGAAAGGCCCCTTAAGCTATGTTTATGGTTTACATTTTACGATCTAGTACGCACCAAATCGTTTACATCACGGAAAACTTGGGTTATTTCGTTGTTTGTTCACGCATTTTGCGTTCTGAAAACTTAACAAAGAAACGAAAATCCCCAGTTCCGCCTGATTCGTTGGAGGAACCATCTGTCCCAGAACAGACAATATCCAAAACAAAGAAACATAAAATTGTTTGGGTCACACAAAGCGAATTTCTTCCAGACCATCTTTTCATCGTGCCATGGTTCAATGGTCGTCTAGTCTATGAGGGATCCTTCAAGCAACGAAAAGAATTTCAAATGTAACATTGTTGTCAGCTGGTACTGTGTCATAAAAGACACGTATTTGTGTTTCGGGGATGGCCTTCATATGAGTGTCATGTGGTTTTAGGAATTCGCACGGGGTAGATAAGCTGTTTTGACGGAGACCTTGCAACGACAGATCACTCTGGTGAGACAAGGCGACATGCCACAGTAAGGTTGACAACTCGTTTGGTTGCTTTTGATGGTTAGGAATTTGTATTTTGAATTTGCAAATGCAAATCATGAATGAAATGTCTAGTGATAAGTTTAGGCTTTTCTCAGACGCAGATATGACCAAGAAGAAAACGGGTTTTAAATGTAATAAACTGCTGTGTGTCTGTACACTACATATTTATCGAAAGGTACAGATTGTCTCTGTTGCTCAACTTATACTGGAAACGGTTCTTGCTAAAGATAATGAATCTCTCTACTATAAATAATACACGAAAGGTACAAGGGTTGTTCATATTGCAATAACAAATAAAAAATGCAGGCTCTGTTTCTGTTACAGGTACCAAATAGGAGATATGGACTTCTTCCACAAAAGATGCAATATACGAATCATTGACTCACACGCGTACGCAGAAGGTTCGTAAGGGGGTGGGGGTTATAGAGCTACAACTCACATATTCCTATGTTAAATATACAAAATTTCATTGCAATGGGGGGTTACAACCCCATCAACACCCCCTGCGTACGCCAATGCATTGACTGCTTTCACTAAAGCTACTGAAATCTCTTCCACTAAAGGTATTCAGTAAGCATAAACGTACAACTGAAAGTACTCAGTAAGCAGATATATTCCATACACTAAGAGTGCTATATAAGAGAAATAACCTTCTACAAAATATATTGTCCTAAATAGGTATAGACCTGTCACTAAAGACATTAAATAATATATATTATACAATGATTTTTTTTTATTTTTTTTGCCACCCATGTATTTGTAGCTC
Source organism: Dysdera silvatica (assembly GCA_006491805.2). Taxonomy (NCBI): domain Eukaryota; kingdom Metazoa; phylum Arthropoda; class Arachnida; order Araneae; family Dysderidae; genus Dysdera; species Dysdera silvatica. The sequence goes on along the minus strand of QLNU02015003.1, from coordinate 18,809,453 downwards.
AAACTAGAGCTATTTCTGTATTAGGAGAAAAAGAGACGCCGTCCTCATCCCGGGATGAGGACGGCATCTCTTTTTCTCTACACATAAAAAAAGCTCTAGTTTGAGCTACTTAAAACGTGGGTGACAGAAATTATTGTATAATAAATTCCCTCACGAAAAACTCACAAAAACCTTGTCCTTGAGGCTTTTCTGTGTTGACCATATTTGGCAATCGTGTTATCTCTGCGAAGGGTAATAATATCTTACAGAAAATATATTCTCAAACTTCTCCCACTAAAGGTACATTCTTCTTCTACTAACGGTACTAAATTAAAGATACGTTTGTTTCTTTAGTATTAGTAGATGAAAGATGCAGACACTTTCTCTGATAGAGATATACTAATAAAACGTACTATGTCGCCACTTGCAAATTCCTATTGTAAACGTTGTCAATAAAACGCTTGCGTTTTCAGTCTAGCGGAATATATCAAACAATCCACTGGCCATGAGACCCAATAAAAAGATTCAATTGTCCTTGTCGGCGCCAATCACCTCTAATATTCAGAATGGGGAGTTACTCATGCGCAACAGCTCCAATCAAATTCCCTTAATTATCGGCGGAACCGGTGGCCACCAGAATTGTTACATAATAGGTGTTGGCCCTTTGTATTATTGCTGGTGGGGAGATTGGAATGAATCTGTTTGGGATTGTATTAATTGAACAATTGCGCTAATTGTTTGCTGCGGCCAGAAATGATAATCAGAACATTGTTGCATTGAAATTATTGTTTCAGCCCTCGTAAAATTCTAATCGAATGAGCTATCATGGCAACCCAGTTTTAGAAAGTTTGTAGGGTTGATTGAGTATTCTTTTCTTCGCTACATTATTAGTATATATATCTCTCTCTCTCTACATATCATTCATTGGCTTGCTATTATGGTAGCGACATCTGGCGGAGAATAATAAAGTTTTCTCTCATTCCTTCAAAATCTTTCTGATTCATTAACCGTTGATTGTAATCCATAAAGCATGGAAAATAAAGTGAAACCCTTTATCCCGACCAATTGTTTGTGTGACCAACCCTTGGAACGTTTGAATTTAAAGCCATGGGATCACAATACTGCTTCAACCTCCCCACCGCGGTCACCTTTCTTAATGACTTTTATTTTTCAATGATCATAAGCGGCTACCTCATAAAAGCTTTATTTTGTTAAGTAGGATCATCAAATGATTACTTTCCTTTAACTATTTTTTTTTTTGCATTTTATAAATAGAGTATTTTGTTATCAGTCTAATGATATCATCATAATTTTTAAAATCAATTTAATGAGCGAAATACTAGTATTAGAATTCTTAGCACTCATGGGTTTTATTAAGATAACATATGTTATCTTTTCGCGTTCTGTCCTTCCGACCTTTCTGTGGCCGACAACAGAAATAACCATTGTATGTACCCTCCCTCGATAAAATTTAGCCCTCCCCCCCTCCCCGTGTAGTAAAACGAAAATTATAAATGGCTGCTATGTGTAGCATTGGGGTTGAGGCTATAGACCCTCTAGCTTTGAATCTAGCTACGCTAATGTGAATCACACCCTTTTCCAGGATTGCAGATGGTATAAATTGACCACCCAGAAACTCTTGCTTACAGTCGGATCACGTATGATTTTATTCACTAAAATTAATGAGTTGGACTTCGGCGAGAGATTATTTATATATCAAAGAGCCAAGATTTGAAATGCAATCTCTTCATCAGCGGTGTATTGAGAAATTTACCTGTGTTCGGAAATGCTCTAAAAATCTAACTTCTTAGTTATTAGAGACTCTTGCTAATTCATACCCTAATTTCTTCCCTCCCTCCCTTCTCTCTTTCTTTCTTTCTTTCTTTCGTCAACTATAATGAAGGCAGGAATCAGTGGCGTAAAGAAGGAAACTCAGGGAGCTCAAGTCCATTACTAAATATCAAAACACGTTATTTTTTAACATTTCATCACATAATCTTCTTTAGAGTCACTGGAACTCCCTCCAATTTTTTAATTGCTACTCTACTCGAAGGAATTATAAAAAAAAAAAAGAAATACGGCAAAATCTCTCTAAGTCGACAACTTACCTTTCTGTTGCGAAACGGCCGCTTTAGGAGGTAGCTGGGAAATACCGAAACTAGAGCAATAGTGCCACAGATTAAACACTTTCAGTAACTGTTATCAATGTACAATGATGGGAGAGTTTTGTTATACTTGCTGTTATATAGACAGTCGGTTAGGAGACCTAGATGATGGGTGGATCCTTAATTTGTTATAGAGACAGTCGGTTAGGAGACCTAGATGATGGGTGGATCCTTAATTTAGCATTATATCTTTGGGGACATATTCAGATCTTGCACTATACGAATTTCACTCAAGCCATTGGGTTTAATGAAGACGGATTTCCTTGTACGATTATGGTTAAAACGTGAAATATACTATTTTCCAGAGTTGTGGGTACTATTTTTCTCGGATGGCAGACGTTAATTTCCAAATGTTTTCCTTTTATCCCGTTCCCCATTATCTTCGCTACGTTGCTGAACACGTGCAATAACTGTCTCTTGAAGACCCCATGACGTTCCGCAATAATTTGTGGGAAAATTTAATGTTCAGTCGTAAACTCTTTGTCGCTTTTTGTTTCCTTTGTCGACGGAAGCAAGCCACTTGGTATAATTCCTTGTCAAGCAAGTTTCGAAAGATAGGTTATGCTTTTTCAACTGCAAGAATTCCAACCGTGTGGATAGATGAGGGCGTGTTATAAGTTCACTCACCTTCCATTTATGGAAGCGTTGACCCAACTACCTGACACTCCTATTTTAAAACGGGCATGAGTGTTATATTCATGGCCTGACGCCACCTGAACTCGACAATGAGTTCTAAAAATAAAGGTCATTTCTACCTTGAAGACCCAAGACCGTATCCCATGATTAAGGGGGCCCTAGGTCGAGGTGGTTAACTAAGTTCGAATGATCACAACTTAAATGATGATGATCTTTATAGTACGACTCACGTTAATATGTCTATACCACTTCAAACTTTCTCGCCATTTTTATTCAGAGAGAGAGAGTTTCTGATCCCAATAGCACTCACGGCGATCTATGATCTTTAGAAGATATCCAGAAGGCCACTGGTTTGATCCAAGTCTGGAGCTGTGTTCTTTACATGAAATGTGACGTAATGGTAAACACTTTTTCAAGGGATTATCAAATTGCATGCGTAAATTAATAAAATGTTGTTTTATTAGTAATAATTTTTTGAAGTAATTAATAAATATCTGTTTTTGCTTGACCTATTCCCGGAAGTTCGTTAAGCTCATTCAATTAAATTATAAACCAATGTCCATTACACTTAATTTATTAATTTTTAAAAACGTTTTTAATATATAAAATTGTCTGTATGATAACATAAATGATTTATGCTTATTTGTCTTATATATATAAAAGAAGATCATTTATCCAAGTACCTAAGATTTCCTACTTTAGGATCAACGACTGACTGATCTTTTTGGCTTTAGCCATTTTTCAACTTCAGAAGTTTACATTTTGTTTCCAGAGGAAAAAGTCCGGTTGTCTTCAGAAGACTTTTAATCCAGTTTTGCCGCCATTTTCGCGGTTTTCCCCCTTCTCCTCGGGACGCTGTCGCATTATTGTAGGAGCATTAACTAAAACGATCACGGGTCCACTCCAATTAGGGACAGCTGCTTCAAACTATCTGTGACCTGTATTCTTTATGTTGTTTTCTTCTTTCTCTTTCATATAAAAAACTTCGTCGCGTGCCTGTGATAAGGTTCGATTGGGATTTGAAGCCTTTAGGTCGCAATTATTGTGAACTAAAATAGACGCTCCTGTTTAGAAACAACAAAAGAAATGCTGTAGGGTGAATGTACAGAGAGAAAAAATATTAAATCTAAATAAAGTTTCCTCCTCATCATCTATTGCTCTTTTTCCACTACCATTAGCAAATGTCTGCACTGAAGACATCGATATTTCCGTGAAAGTTCGTGTGCACACAGTAGACACAATAAATCAGAAATGTGCATTCAAGGGCTTAATAAAGATTCACGAGGAGATTATTTTATCTTCAGGAGTAGGTTCACAGAGATCACAATAAGTTTAGAATTAAATTCTAAGTGAGTCATTATTTCTTATAATCAAGAATTCCGTGATTATTAATCATTATTCTTTGTAAAGTCCATTAATTCTGTGTCCTAGCTTTTGATATCAGTTCTGTTCTCAAAGCTGCCGAATGCATTTTAGTGACTTTTAGAATATCTTCAACTCAAAACATAAAAAAAATTGTAAATAGTAACTGTACATTATAAAATATATCACTTACTGAACTTGTACCTTATGCAAAACTATAGAAATGAAAACCAGTTATATAATGAATATGTAATTGCAATAACACGGGAGCTGATATAGCATAAACAGCCAACTATTAGATGCCCAGGTTACAGACTATCTCGATTACCCAGATAACAGATATCGTAAGAGTACATTTCAACAAAGTATATTTTTTTTTAGCAATTAAGTAGTAAACACTTAAATTTTAGAGTACCTGAATCCCTGGTGATTTACTACACGTAACCGTACCTCCAAGGGTTTATGCTCCTCAAAACTGAAGTGTACACTATTTAATCTCTAAAAAAATCGGATTTGGATGGAATGTGTTATAAAGATCTTTGTGTTCTAATTTCGCCTGATAGTTTTGTATGTTATAGCAGCACCCGTGTTATAGCAATTGCATGTTCACCATATAGCTCGTTATGATTTTTATATCGTCTCAGTTTAAAATATCCTAGAAATTATATTTTTTTAAGGTTTTATCAACATGTGTAATGTTAAAATATAACGAAATCATCATGACGTATCCATTAGTCGTTGCAAACACCGAATAAATGCGAGTTTTCTGTCCATGAAATGGTTACATTCCATGCGATACTTTTTCTCATTATAATTTTTCACATGATACGTTGCTCATGATTTTATGACCTGTAATGAAACCTTAATCACAAACATGTGATGCAGTACCCTTCAATATTTATCGAGATACGTTTTTGATTGTGACGTAATATTTTGCTGTTTTTTTTCTTTAAAAAAAAACGTACATTTGAAGTAAACGGAAAAAAATTTATAAATTTCATTATAATTCTAAAATTTATTCTTATGTTTCTCAATATTTTGCGTTATGTATATGTATAATATAACACATATTCCGTTTTAATTTAAACTTTTAATTTTTGCTTTTTCCCCTACGACCTCTTCCTTTACTGCAACCATTCCTCCTACGACCACTTCCTTACTATACTTTCGTGGCAGGAAATCCACTTTTACAGGGCGAAGTATTTCGTCATCACGTCGCCTTTTGATTTTGAGGTAGGGTCTTAAGCATGTTAATAAAATACTAACAGAAGAATCTAAATGACTTTTACGAAACATTCTCATCTTTGAAAGATGGTTTAGTTAATTTTTAAGAATATTTAAATATGACGTAAATTCTTATTATAAGATGATGGGCAAAAGGCTTGTTATTTTATTGAAAGTTCCATCAAGTGTTTCGTAGCATTTTGGAATATAAAAATAGCCATATACTCTCTATCCCGAATAGCATTAGCGCAGCTAGCCTCAAAATTTTAGGGAATTATAGCCCCCACCAGGGAGCGTAGCAATTCAACAATTAATAGGCTCACTTTAAAAACGATCGTGATTCGTCGTTAAGGGGAACAATGTATTTTGTTATCCAATGGGGGGAGGCTTTACTCTTGAGCCCTCCCTTTCTTACGCCTCCAATGCTAGGCAATTGTAGATCAGTGAATCGTTCAATCTTCTTCGTCTGTTGTCTCTCCATTTATGATTTAAATGCGAGTGTTGTTTCAAGTGAAAGAAAATTGCAATAACCATAATGAAAATGGTGAGAATATAACGTCTGAACTCTAATTCCGTAAGAGATGAACAAACGAGATAAAGAGAGAGGTCATAGAAAAGAGGTGATTGTGTTTGACTTTACGTTGCAGAAAATGAGCAATTTATGTAAATTTCTTACTGTCAAACATTTTTTGTCAAATATTTTTCATGTGTTACTTTCTTCGAGAAAGCGAAATGACTGTGGAGATGGTAATAGTCAGTTTCAAAGGCTATCTACAAACATTTGTCAACCACATGAAGTCGATGGCTGCTGTGATACATTCTAAGGATACAGACAAGTACACTGCCACTGATATCCATTTCGTTAATAACAATAACTTGACCCATTCGCCATTTCTAATCAAGCTGGAGAACGCACTTGTTTCTGTTGATAAAAAATGTTTTATTCATATATATTTAACAATTGTGCACTGTTTGCCTATTGTTGGAGAGGAATTTAAATTCATTTCTTAGCAGGTTATCGTCTCTTCTAGTTTTGATTCGGGTCGTTATCAGGTTCGATGCAGTTTTTATCGATTTAATCGATTCGTCAAATCATCGATATGACCTTTTAAATATATTCACAGCACCTTCCGATAACGAACCTAGTTTTCAACGTATTGTGTGATGGACGACTGCTTATCGGCGTAAGTCCGTTTTCTTCATACTAGGGGATTCACGTTTGAGACGATTGGAAACTTTGATACAGGATTTTGTAAAAATTATTTAAACTTTTTGGTTTATGAAATTTGTGCTCTTTTTTGATCTGATTAGGAAAGGAACTAAAAATTACTTTAAAATCTAAACAAAATTAAGTAATCTAATCAAGACCACAAAGAACACATTGAGCGTAACGGGACGAAATGAAGAAAAACCAACTTCGGGATCGACTTCGAAAGATCCAGGGGACATGATTAAGGCACAGTCCCTTGGTAAAGGAACTTTGTAACATCTTATTATTGGTATTATTATATTTTTTGAGAGAGGGGGGATGATGAAGAAATGGATCTCTCATATAAAATCTCATAGGTTCCAGAATTCTAAAACTTCTCAACCCGTCTATTCATATCATTCATTATCTCTTGCCCTTATACATTTCCGAATTTCTTGTTATTATTATTATTAATTTAATTATTATATAATTCCATAGTCAATTTATGGCCGGTGGCTTTCTAAGTATCAAGCCATTTTCCAATGATTACGCATAATTGAAGATTTTCTTTATATGATAGGGGCTGATCCAAAAAATGCAGCATTTTTAATTTGATGTTCGCGTCTTTTATCCGTTTTGAGTGCTTTGAGAGGTGATGCTACAGAGCTTTGAGGATTGCATCCAATGCATCTACTGTAATTGGAACAACCGTAAATTTTTCTTTCAAGTCTGGCTTAGAACTGAAGCTTTTTCTTTCAAGTCTCTTTTCTTTTCAACTTAGTCTTTTTCTCCCAAATCTGGAATTACAGGGTCGCCTTCGGAGGCCACCCTACCAAATCCCCCCCCCCCTTTACCAAAAAAATTTATTTTTTCTTCCAAAAGTTTTTCCACGTCGATTTGCTGACTTTATGTAATAATTTCTCGCAATAATGACATTCGAAGGACGGATAAAAACGTCGTTAAACAGAAAAAAAGACGTTAATCACAGAACGTGTGTAATTCTATGGAGTGCAGAAGGGCTTGCCTGAAGTGACCACCTTTGGGACTGGACTGCAATGGTCATCATAGACAGATAGTCACTATTCACGACAGACTTTGGTAGAGGCATCACTAAGTCCCAACCAGTTCTCTCTTTCATAAAAAAAAAATGGTAACCTTATTAAAGTGGTCAAATTAAAAAGGTGGACATTTTACCAGGTTCAATTATGTTTGCCAGAACCACAAAATACTGTCGTTAATTAGGCTGACGTTATTCCAATATTTGCAATACTGCTAGTCTGTCTTCAAATACTACAAGAACAAAGTAATTCAATTAGAAATGGGATATATAATATAGTGGAATCTGTTAGAACGACCAGGTGAATGGAATGGCCACTTTTTCTAAGGGAGAATTCGTAGGGACTTAATAATGTGTATACCAAAGTTTCCCGTTTCTATTGGTCACCTGTTTATGGTGACCATTGCCGTCCAGTTCCAAAAGTGATCGCTTCAGCCAGGTTTCATTTTATTTATTTTTATTAGTTTTTGTGTTGTTAGTAATTACCTTTTATTATAACTAAATATTATTACTGTTAATATGTAAGTTATTTAGTATCAATAATTATTTTTATAATTAATTACTTTATTATTAGTGATGAATAATTTATTCGTGGATATACTAGATCCTGCTATTTGTTTCTTGGTTTATTTTCCCTTGTAAGCGGGCATTGCACCATCAACAAGAATGCCATTACCTGAAGCACCATTACCTGAAGCACCATTACCTTCAAAAATCTTATTTCCTTTCTCCTTCATTATTCTTTTTTTCGACCTTACACAATTATTAGAAATGACAATTTTAAATGATTTGTAAGACTGAACAGTAGTAAAGAAATAATAAAGCAAGATTTTGGAACTAATAACGTTACAGGTAATGGTATTATTATTAATCATGTAAATTCCGCTATAGAGATATTGTAAATTTGACAAAACGTTGCTACTATCTGAGTATAATTTTGAAGGATGACATTATTACCATTAATGTTCATTATTATTGCCACTACTGTTTCATTATGTAGGAACTTATCAGACGTTGTACTGGTTGACAGCCTTTATACAATATATAGCATCGTTATATCGATATTTGCTATGGTGAAATATGCTGCGTTATGTATGTGTATTTGATTTTTTGCAATTGAATAATAGCTGAAGGTTTATATCTAATCTCGAACACAAAATGAACAATCAAGATCATGGATAGAAAAAAAAAATAAATATATATATATATATGATTAGGGGCGCCAACTTGAAGAATGTATTGGGGCCCCGAATGGAAAAATTCGCAAATACCATCAAGTGAATCAACCAGAGATAGGAAAAACAATTGCAATATATATTATATTCCTTCGCTGTCGACTATTTTCTGCATTCCCTTGTTTACTGTCCCTAAATTTTAAGAGGGCCGGGCCCCAAAAAAAAATTTTTGAACGCCAAAGGAACCTGGGGCCCCTTAGAGTTGGCGCCTTTAAATACACCTATTCTTTGAAAGAATTTTAGGGCAGTAATCTCAGTGAATCGAACCGTTAGGAAGATATACAGTTATTTAGTAATTTATTAATTCTTAATTCACTTGTTCAAATTTGCAATCTATGTGTTAATGGGTAATTTATTCATGTCAATTATGAACTTTTTCCGAAGAATTCGAAAACTTTAAGATCACTTTCCAATATCGTTTCTTTTTTGTTCTTAATGGCTGAACTTTTCTTAATAGCAAAGGGTTGGGGTGGCGTTCTATATATTGTTGTTAATAAATTTCTTCGTTCCAGCATTATAATCCAATTTTATTTACGACTGTGATGTTCGAAACAATTCCGCAATGATTCGTGTTAATTTTGTCCAATTTTCCCTTAATCGCATTGTCGTAGCCAGAGGGGTTTGGTGGTTGTAAACCCACCCCCCATTGCAATAAAATTTTGTATATTTAATATAGGAATATATGAGTTATAGCTCTGTAACACAATCCATTGAGCCTCCCCTTGTAAACTTTCTGCGTACTCCTACGCTTAATCGAACTTAGATGCTATTCATTTGGCATTTATAATAATAAAGGGAGACTGTGAGAATCCGTATTTTATAATAAATTAAAAAAATATGAAATCAACGTACAAGTAGGACAACGATTACATATTGTTGTGCAGTTCATTGATGTGAAATGGCCTTAATTTGTCACGATGATTTTCATGAATCTATCACGTGATATTTCGTGACTATTATGATGATTTCATGACTATTATGCTATGGTTATTACGATTTATTCGAATGTCGTTTGATGACCATAATAAGCCACAAGTGGGCCCAGAAGTTTGGTAAGGAATAAATTTGAACGGACCAGAACGATTTATGAAAACGATTGTCTTTTTCCGACTCAAAAGAAAATGACAGCTTATCTTAAAGCATCTTTATGACGAATGTTTGTTTTCATGGGAAAACTTTCACGTCGAAAGTCTTTGCTCGGAAACTACTATGTTCGAAGAAAACAAACAAAAGAAAATAACCCGGAAATTCTCCAATTTTCGTCGTCACACATCATTTCACACACGCTCTCAAAATCGAGAGATATTAATTACAAATTAGAAAAAATACGTTCTTAAGGGATCATTCGCAAATTAAATATTTTGTTAGTTTATTCTTTGTTTATTGACTTAATGTTGTAACTTTGCATAACATATTTTAACAGCTGGTATGCCTTGAAAGTTCTATTTCTCAAAAAATGTCTATGTTCAATATTTATACATATAACTAGTATCTTTATATAAATGTATACATTTATTATATTTAATTATTTATTAAAACTTAACCGTGTTATATTTCAAGTTTTTTATCTGCTAATTATAGTTTTTGTTACGTATTTTAATTTTTACAACTTAAATATATAACTAATTGTAAATTACACACTTTACAAAAGTAAAATGCAAGTGTATATAATGAAACATCAATTCCTATTATATTAGTGTTGTATTAATTTCTATAACTTCTTTTCCAATATTTCTTTAATAAATAGCATTGCTTATATCTTTTAATACAGCATCTATATAACAGTATAATAATAAACAAAATGAGATGCTAATGTTAAGATATAGAAAAAATAAGGGACAGTATATATGTATATATATATTGAAATTGACAAATACATATCTCAGATATTTACATGCCCTTGTCGCATTTGAAAAATGTATTTTAATGCAATTAATTAATAATATTTATCACGACTGATCAAATTAATTTAAATTCAACCAAGGGAACCGGTTAAACCACTCTTTGGAATTTACCATTCACAACTCCTCAATGTTCAAGGCAATTAGCTCATTAATATGTTTTTCGATATGACAGATAAAAAAACTCAACCACTGAAAATTCTGATAAAGCTGGAAATGCGGCATTTTAATGATATTCGCCTGACCTTTTTATTTTCTTGTTTTGTGCCGTATTTTGAAACTGTATGGATCGTTGCTTACTTCGGGCCTTTTGTCTCCTGAACCCTGAAATACGTCTGAATTAATGTTTCGCGTCTCTATTAGAATTCATAGCCACGGGCGCAATTAAAACAGGCAGGAAAAGAGGGATTATAACCATAACGGAACTATGGAGTTATATATCAAAATAAAAAAAACTCTGGTCCCTACCAGATCTGTTACGAATACGAAATAAGCCAGCGCTCTATGATCACATGCTTGTCCTATATCCTCTAAGGTGATGTAAAAATAGTTGTATGTACAGCATTTAGGATGCTTTATGAGTAGTCAATGATAAGAGTTATTACACACATCATTCATGCGCTCATGCTCACAGTGCGTAATACCGGATTTCATGGCCCTGGCGTACATTTCAGAGCCTTCATTATTATTTTCCAGTGAAGATAACGGTTTTGGTATGAAGGGACTTAAAGCAGCTTGCAATCATTATCCTGTTCAACAATACATCCATTTACTGATGAGGTTGATGATGAGACATGTTTGTCTTGAGCATGTTATCCAAGCATGCCTGTACTGCGCATGTTGTAGTTCATAAGTGTCTATCCTAAACGTATTGGTGACCGTGCGTGTCTGATTTGAACATGAGGCCTTAAGCATGTTCTACAATACATCTACTGACGAGTTTCTTCCGTACATGTTTGTCCTGGGTCTGTCTTGAGCATGTTGTTATCCATACATCTCTGTCTTGGGCATGTTGTTGACCATACGTATCTACATTGAGCATATTGTTGTCTATATGAATCTGCTCTGAACACATGTTACTTTAAGCATATTCCACAATCCATCTAATGATGAGTCTCTTCCATGTATGTTTATCCTGGACGTGTTGTCCATACATGTTTGTCTTAAACATGTTGTTAATACATTTCCGTCTTGAGCATGTTGTTTATACGTCGCTGTCTTGGGTATGTTGTTGTCCATACGTATCTGCCTTGAGCATATTGTTGTCTATACGAATCTGCTCTGAACACATACTTTAAACATATTCCACAATCCATCTAATGATGAGTCCCTTCCATGCATATTTATCCTGGACATGTTGCCCATACATATTTCTCCTGACCGCCTTGATCATACATGTACGTACTTACACTGAGAAAGAGCGCATTGTTTCCTGTCCAGTTCGTCTATCCCTCAAAGACATTCCGGGATAAACGAATGGACCCTGGTTCGAATCTAGGATGGAGACGACGTCTCTTTTTCTCCAAAAACAAAAAAAG